>QTSX02003635.1:0-329885 GCA_014839935.2 Entomophthora muscae
CAGGAAATCTCAAACTGTACATTAGAATCCCGCATTTCTGATTCATGTATCCCGCATTTGTTTGCTGAGTTTTGTCTTTTGTTAGTTGAGTTATCTGCTCAAGAGATTCAAAATTTGCCAATTTAAATAAACCAAAAAAATCAAAATAACTGGTTGATTTTATTAAATATTTTATTTTTCACTCAGCTGAGTTGCCCGCAAAAGTGATTTGAAATTTGGACCAAGGATTTGACAATCCCGCATTTTTACGTTCAGGTTCTGAATTTATAATATAGATCCTTGAGAGAGAGGGGGACCAAACTAACTAAGTTCAGCTCCTAATTGAGTGTAACAAACCACCAGGACACCATCCAGTTCAAGACTGACAGGGCCGCTCAAATAGGTGTCCATAGGGAGGAAACAGGAGACAGCTATGGGAGATAAGCGTTCAAAACCATCAGTACCATCCCACCAATCACCCAGGAGGTACACTTGGGGATGGGCTCAGGGAACACAGGCATGTCATGAGGGATGGCTGGGAACTCTTCTTTGGGAGGTGCAAAGGACACAGGGGGCTCTTGGGTGAGTGCCTCTGGGACCAAATCAGGGGGAAACAGATCAATGTTGTCACAGGTGAGACTTTTCACTACATTCTCTCCCGCTACTATAAGATCCTGCACCCGGCTGGGCAGGTCTTCAGGTAGGTGGAAGAGTTTGAAGGGATTATCTCCAACATGATGAGCGGAAGAAGTGATCTGTCCCCATAAATTGGGGGAGATGGGCCAGATCATGACCAGTACTGGGGCCAAGGTGAAGACTGCAAATCTGAGGAGTGGCAACAGCATTTTTGGAGGCAGGGCCAAATTTGAGAAACCTTGGTGGAGAAAATGAGGATGGAAACAATAGGCACTAGAGAGCCTGTAATAACCCCTGCAAGTTTGCAAGGGGCTAAGAAGGTTACAAGCTTGAACCTGCCTGCAGGACACAAAGGCGTATATAGAACAAGAGCGTAAAACAGCTCTGTATGAACCCAGGGCAAGAGTGTGAGTAAAAGCAAGAAGTTTTCAAACTTCAAGTAAGTATTTATATAGATCTTAATACTAAACTCCCTGATCAAACTCAATTTTTGTACTCTAACAAGGTAAGCAACAATGTCAACACTAACATTGACAATAGGGGACCTGGGTTGACAACAGGAAGGCAAATAAACCCAAGGAAGATAAGGCAAGCACAGGCTAAACTATAACACTTTACTTTTAGGTCAAAGGACTCCAGGAAGTCCAAAGAAGATAAAAAAAATGGAAAGACTTTAAAGTTTGCAAACCTTTATTAAATTGAAGAAAGGATAATAAGGGATCCAAAATGGACCTGCTTATCTTTTAAGGGGTGGAGTCTGAATTAACTGAGGCATCTAGAGCTGTGAAAGGGCCTGATTAGCCAGAGGATAATTTTTGCTTACCATTTTTCAGGGCAACTGCAAGATTTTGAATTAATTTCTGGAGGGGATTATGATAGGTCACTGCCTATCACATATTCCTGCAGTGAATTTGGCACTGACTTACTCAAATTGATGGGAGTCAATATGTCCTTCTCTGACTGGGAAGACCTAATAATTTTGAGAATTGGGCAACACCAAGCCAAGTAAAAGTCCAATTCAATTAGTGATTCCTCTACAGTGGGACAGGAGGACCCAGGCATAGAGGGTGGAGCTTTGGTAGGATATGCCAACACAAAGCGCTCATCAATTGTGTGTGCCAAATCACCCATGGAGTGTAAAGGATTAGCCAGACCTTGGTTCAATTTCTTGGTACATTGAGGGAAAACAATGCCATCCAGGGCCAAAGGGAGCAGTGGGTTTGCAATCCTAGCTGTATCTTTTATCCTTAGGAAATAGTAATCTATTGGTGATAGTTAAGGCCAGGCTTTGATACAGCTGCAGCTGTCATTGAAAAAGTCTGAAGTCTTACCAATGTGTGGGAGTTGATTTGTTATCATCTTGAGATCTTGTTTTACTATGTGGCTTTGGAGTGTGCTTGATATAAATGTTGTGTATCAGATTTTGTTTGCTCACTAAAGCCTGAATTTCTGTTACCATGAATAAAATCATGCGTTCAATGTTATATTTTGTTCCGTGCATGGCTTTGGTTTGCTCTGATCTGAACTTGATTTGTCCATATCAATAGCTGTGAAAAGTACAGTAACAATGATAACTTTTACAATGATAAAGCTAGTTCTACTAAAGCCAAAAATCTTGGCAAGTGGGGCTTGTCTCCCATCCAAACATTCCATCAATCAGTTTTATTGGTTGTTTTAAGCATTAAAAGGGTTAAAAAGTTAGGCTTGATGTATTTTTTGACTATTTAAAAATATTTGGATAGTGTAATTCTAGCCTTTACCAAAGCTATTTCTTACTTTTTTGCCAGATGGTGGGCTAGATTGAAGCTTTTTAAGCAGTTTGAAGTTTGATCAAAAGGTATCAAAATATTTTTCAAAAAAATTCTTGGCTTTTATAAAATTTTAAGTGTTCGAGAAAATTTTATCAGGTCTGTAAAAAATATTTTGGATTTTCAATGCCTAAAACGATCAATTAAATATTGATCGATGAAATGTGTGGATGGGAGACAAGTCCCAGAGTGTGAGTGGCAAAATTGGTGCTTGAGAGTTGAGTTTCTTTGAATGCGAATTCAAATATTTGGAGACGAATCCTGCTGGGAAAAAATGTACACGAAAACCAGTCCAGATTAAATTACTGGTTAAAGGTGTGCTGCCTTGTTCCATTCTTTAGAAGTTACAGTTTCAACAACAAAATATTGAATTCGAAAGCTAGCTATATTCAATATGAAGCTCGTAAGGTTAGTTTTTAGATTTAAAGTAATGAGTTGGAATTAATATTTGCCAGATTTTTAATGAAGTTGAGCAACGAGCCTGTTACCGTTGAATTAAAGAATGGTACAGTTATTCATGGCACGATTGTTGGTAAGATTATTCGATTTATTGTTTACTTATTGAATTAAAGGCGTTGACATGCGCATGAACACCCATCTAAAAAAGGTCAAAATGACTGTCAAAAACAAAGACCCCGCTAATTTGGAATCTTTATCCCTCCGCGGAAGCACTATTCGCTATTTCATCCTACCAGATAGTTTGCCTCTCGATACCTTATTAATTGATGATAGCCCCAAGGCGAAATCCAAGAAGAAAGAAGGTATACTAATATTTAGTTAAGCCCTAAAGTTTTTTAGAGGAGGTACCCATCGGTCGAGGTAGAGGTCGTGGAAGAGGAAGAGGTCGGGGCCGTGGAGGTCGTCGATAGATTCAAAGTTATCCCAAGATACTGGAAAAGTCCGTTAAAATTTAACACCTTTCTTTTTCTGACCAAATTCAAGCAGCTTCCTTTTGGCTCGGTGTTATATAAAGGAGGTAAACTTTCCCGTCAAAAGTTGGCATATCAAAATACTCAAAAGTTTTAGCAAATCTTGCAAGCTTGTATACCCTTGTTGAATCCTTTTCTATTGTTTTCATCGGCTTTAGTTCATTACCTAAAAGCTGCTTATAGCAGTATATTCTTTGAAAGCTCACGTTTGGACGACAGCGCTTTGCCCTGAAGAATTTTCACTTGTTCAATTTTATTATTGATGTGAACTTAGATATTTTGGCTAATTCGCCTTTTATTTTTGTTTGTCCTTCTGAATTTTTGTGCTCTGGTCATGTTTCCAAAAAGAGATGGTTTAAATTGCTTGAGAACTATATGTGAGTAGTGTGTATTTTTATTCAGTCCATTGATTTCTAAATTATCAAGCTATTGTCTTCACATTACTCTTTCCTGCTTATCTTTAGAGCCTGCTTTGAATTCACCACAAACAATATTTTGCTTGTTTCGGTCTGGCCTTGCTTTTCTTATTGTCAAGTTCGCTAACAATGTTCTGCTCGAATTCTAATGCAATTTTGGCTTAAGCATTTGGAAATCAAATTGTAATGAAGCCGCTTTTTGAATTCCATTACTACTGTTTTAGCTTTATTCACCTAGACTTAAATGAACAGAATGTCTAAAAACACAGGTTTTTAAACGTTGGGCGCAATGTTTGTCAAACATCATACTTGGCACCGCTTCCCTTGGTTGTATATCTATGGTTTAAAGATGAATTTTTTGTTTTTCGCTTTAATAAGACGTAAACACCTGCCAGTTTATATCAGACAAGTATAAGTAATCAATAGCTACAGAAATCCGCTTTGTCTAAGCTTAACGGTGTGTATGATTTCAATAGGTGTATGAGATAAAACCAAATGTGAATAGTGTATGTCTATTACAGGCTTTCGTAAAGATACTACATAAAATTTCTAAATTTATCCCCTCAGTCCTTATTTTAAGTTTGGTAGCGGGTTTAGCCAAGTCATGATTGTTAAACTTCTTATAAAAGAGGCTTTAGACATTAGTTGAAAGCATACTAAACGAACGTATGTATTACCGAAGCATGGGTAACGCCCCATAATACACTTTGACAACTTACATTTCAACTAGAAAAGATTAATTTTGAATGTAGTTGCTTTTTGCTCAAGCTTAACTAACTATTTTCTTTAGTATTAAAATTGGAAATACAAAAAAACTGGCAGTAATGAGCCCACGTTTACACCATTAAGGTTCTTCTATAAAAAAGTTTAATTTAACCCTATTTATACCTGTTTTATTCACTTTTCTTTTAATTCCAGCCAAAACCTATCGCAAAAGTGCCCATGTCAACATTAAAATTCATCAACCGCTTCTATAACAAATAAAAGTGGTTACTGTACATCTAGAAAGGCCCACACTTAAGAAATTATTTCTATGGGGTTCAATTTTTGAGCCACTAAGGACAGTGCTCTAGAATAGGATCAGCCCCTTATTAAATCAAAATGTGGATTCTAAGGAGCCTTTTAAGAACACCACTGTACCTACATAGATACTTTATGGCACTAAATCCAGCTATAAAAGGATATCTCATATTTAACAAGGTTTCCTCTTGTCATAGAAACAAAGTCAGATAAATTAGTTGCATTCTCACTTTTGAAATACTCCCCAGTTGGAATTTTAAGTCCCCTAACTATTTTCACTATGGAGTTATTCACCCCCAAAATCAAAAAGAGCTTTTGGGAAACTCCCCTTTCCCTCTATCTCTTGAGCAAGAGCTAGATAGCTTGTCAGCCTCAGTAAACCTAATTTAGTACTCTATATCTTTCTGTTAAACTAATTTTCCCAAGTTATCCTTGTATCTGAGTTCTTAGTTAGCTTATTCTTCAATACCTTTAAAATGCCAGCTTCCAATATGGCATTTCCTGTGAAACTGGTACTAGATTTGGATCATTTTCTAGATTCCTTTTCTCTCAGTTGTCACGATGCCAACCACCTGGGATAGCTGTGTCCAGCCAAGTACCTGGTTGATGCAGCTTGCTGAAACCACAAAGAAGTCTCAGTGATGTAGGCTGTTGCATGGCCCACCATGCTCAACAATTTTGCTGGAGCATGGTGTCAGAGCTTTCTGTTCAGCTATCAGAACTGGCAGCCCAATTAATATTCACTTTAATGTTTGTAATCTTAGTTTTAGTCATCTGTATAATGGTTGCTTGTATGACAACAAGCTGCTATCTGCACTATCAATTCAAGTCCTTGATTTGGCAGCGGCAGGTGGTGATCAGGGAGGCAATAGACATGAAGTGGCGGCATCTCTAAGTAGCTGCTTATTGGTATCTTCAAGAACCGACAACAGTCTTTGAACTTGGATTATTACTTGACTGTGAAAACATTCTACAGTAGATATGTCTTTTTGTCTGCCTTCCATCAGTCCAACAGAAGGGCTTTTATAGAGACAACACCCTCTTGCCAGGATCAACATCTGGCGTTTCTAACTCACGCTTGTCCCATCTTTCCATCCCCCAACTGCCGGCATCAACCCCCAGAGCTGAGCATCCATGCAATGGCACGGGATTCTGCTGCATAGCACCCTGGGCTGAGTACTAGGTACCTCATAGCTATGCATAATTCATTAGCATACCAGTGGCAGCAGCACCAATTTATTGTTCTATTTTCAGCGCACAACTTCCACATAGCTAAGCGCTCTTTGGCAGCAGGGATTTGCAGTGGCACCAGCAGGTTATCAGTGCAAATCAGTACCAACCACTATTATTCTTGGGGAATCTTGTCAACCTCTTGGTGCCTCAATACAAACCTGGTTCTGCTTCTAACCCAGCAGGCGCTAGAGTATCTCAAAATAATTGTAGTCAATCAGGATTTGACCTCAATCAATGACCTTGAGCACTCCTAGTTGCCTTGGCATCTATTGGTCAAGGCCTACTTTGTTGAGGGCTTCTGATATTGATTGAGCTGGATCTTAGTACACTAGAAAGCTTCTTAGATTGGTATCTTGGCAGTCCATAAGGGTTTTTGGTAGCCTAGTGTAAAGTCACTTCCTTCTTTAGCCCTGGATAGGACAATCTTTCCGCGCCGCACAAAAAATCAGCTCAGAAGCCAGCCAAGCCCCTCAATTCCCTCAAAGATTTAGCTCACGCAATTGATGAGAGATTTGTGTTGGCATACCCTTCTCAGGTGGTAAATAATGGTGCTTTGGATTCTGTCCCCACTTGAGAGGAATACCTGATTAATTTGAACTATCTTCTGGCTTGGGCTCAACCACATTTAAAATTAATTAAGTCCAAACAACCAGGTTGCACTACTGCTAAACCATCAAATTCTAATCCAACTGGGTTGAATGCTGATCTAAATCATTCCAGTGATGCCAGCCAATCAGAGTTGAAGCCGTAAATTATTGCAAAACCCTCCAACTCAATGGATAAGCCTGTGAAAAATTTCTCTTCTGCCTAATCAGACCCATTTCCTGGGTCAAGTGACCTTTCAAAATTGAAGCCTGATCCTTAAAGCAAGACAGGGGACTTTTGGTCCCCTGCTTGCTCATTCTTACAATTAAAAGTTTGAACCTTTTTAAAAAACATTTGGATTTTTGGTAGTCTTTGGGTCCCTTGTTTGATCCTTCTGATCATCTAAAGTGTTAGTATTGGGTTTTGCTATCCTTACCTGTTCCCCTTTCCTTTGGGCTTTCTTGCCACTTTCTGAAGCCTTTGCAGACGTGTTTGACGTTGAAGTTAAAGTTTACCCTTTTCACTTTGAAAAGATTGACTTGATTTTAAAGTTTAGTAGTGAATCTTATATATTTACCTATTTTAAGTTCAATTTTTTTCTTGCTTTGCTTTTGCTGGGGTTTTACACACGCTTCCTTTTTACACACCCGTTTGCTCTCTAATCCTTTGGCCTGTGGCTGCCGTTCTCTGTCTTCTCCAGCAACATAGAAAACTGCTTGCTGTGTGGGTCCCAATTTGTCTAGTGCTTAAGATAAAAAAATCCAAGGAAATTACTACAGTTTGCTGGCCTCTATTTTAAGACCCAATAATAAATTATAGTGCCTCTGGTTAAGTTTATGGTTCTCACTTTGGTGCCAGCCTTAGTAATGATTTAGTCTACCTCTCCAGATCTCTGGGGTCGTATTTCCAATTCCTTTCTTTGCATTGGCACCAACCCCAATCAGTTCCTGCACATTTTTGAGGATATTCTCGCTCACTCTCAGGGGATATGCACTACCAGTGAGAACGTTGTGAGGAGTCTAACCTGCAATGATCTTGAGTTTCCTGTCATCAAGATAGCTCCTGCTACTCCCTCTGGTCTGGTTTGCCCTATGCCCCTCCCATCTGGGGATCCTATTGTCTTGGTCCCAGAAGAAAGCTTGGATATCCCAGAGTCCGCTCCCAAACGTGCTTCCTGGTTACTTAACAGAATGATTTTGATGGGTTTGGACTCCTATTTCCCCCAGCTATCTGTCATGTCCTCTCTATAGACACCCCTTCAAGTGTTCATACCATTCCTGCACTGGATGGTGTCCTGGTGGATCCTCCCACCAGGATGGGAGCCAAACTTAGTTAGTTTAGCCCCCTCTCACACACCTAGCTGTTATTATTTTAACCAGGCAAGGCAAAGTCAGTAATGAGGAGTGTGATTTCCTGGAACAACGTATCTCCCTCCAACTGTCCCAGCTATGGCCAAAAATATGGTTCCTGGGATTTCAAGACCCAAGAAAAGTAGTGTGGCTTGGAACCTAGCTTCAGAAATGAAGTTAAAATATTTTAAGCACTTAGATCTTATTGTTGACAGAAAGTGGACAAGAGCTGCTCCCATAAAATTGTAGCCTCCTGAAAGCATCTTACAAGCTCACAAAATCAAAACCAAGTTCAGAGTACTACACTTACCCCAAATACACTTAAAATATAGCTAAATGTAAGATAGTTAAAGGAGAAGCCATTAGGGTTATACCATACATAGTAAAAAAAGAAAACTATTGTGACATACTATGTGCATATTCCACAATATCCACCTTTCTCAGCCAATTAACTACCCAAAACTATCAACAAAATTTTTAAATGTTTTTATTAAGCCTAAACTATTATTGATCACATGCCTAGAAAAAAACCAGCCTTAATTAGCAATGCATATAACTTAAGGCTCTTATAAAAGAACTTATTATATCCTTATATATTTAGGCATAATGCTTAACCATAATAGAAATATGGTTTACAAACCAAACTTATTTCCTTCTCTCTCACTGTTTTAAATCATATCCTTTTTTATCATGTCTTATTTTACTTACTAAGAAGTCACTGAAACAGGCTTTAAAACACCATTTTTGACAATACATAAAAAATTAGCACAAGCATTCAAGCAACACACCATAAATAATGTGTGTTGATTTACTGGTAAGAAAACTGCTGCTAAATTTGACCTGCAGATTTTCTGAATGCAGATGGGACAAAATTTCATGGATGACATTTCAATACTTGTATTAAAACCCAGGAATCAAACCCTGGGTCTCAGAAAAAGCCTTGTTATGAACAGAATAGACAGGAGCCAGCTAGACTGCCAGTTGGGCCAAACCCTGGACTGCCAGAGATATCTTGCCCCAGCCAGGAGGAACAGAAACCTGACAACCTGCCAAATGTCAAGACTGGAGGTTCAAAATCAAAATTAGAAACCCAGGAATCAAACTCTGACCCTCCAAAGGCTACTTGAGTCACACAGAATGGACAGAAACCCGCCAACTTGTTAAGTTGCAGACCTGAGTTGTCAAATTACTCCAAGACCTGCCAGACTCTTGAAGAAAATTCCCCAAATGGACATCAGATTGCTATTAACCTTGTGCCACCAAAAATCTAGACCTATGCAGATTTTGTAGCTTGCCTAAAGAAGGTTACAACAAGGCCTCCTGCCAGTCCTGCCAATGATCACCAGCTAATGCCAGCCTCCAGTCCATAATGGGTAATACCATTTGACTGCTCAGGTGATGTGGTTAGCAGTAACAGCAGAATAAAGCATCACCACTTATGTTCATCAGAGCAAGCATAACTAGGATCCACTGCCTGCAAAACCAGAAGCCAAGGACCAAACACTGCCAGTGAACTGTCCCCAAGCCTGAAGTCTGCAAAAAGTGAAGAAGCAAAATCACATGGTATAAGAACCCTGGCAGTATGGGGATAACCCAATTGTCATTTTTGATAATGAAGTTTTATGAACCTTTGGTTCAAACAAATCTTACCTTATTTAGTTTTAGTGATCTTTCATCTCAACTCCATTCAAGTAGACCATCAGGCAACTGCCCCCTCTGGAGATCAATCTGCTGATCCTACCCAGGCACTATACTGTCCCCCAGGAGCCCCCTTTGGACCTGTGAATTTTACCAAATACCTGCCCAAACCTGCCTATGTGGAGTATAACTTGGAGACCATCCTCATTGCTAATCCCTTGACAAGGACTAGAGAAACTGGATACATAGGACACAAAGGAAAGAGGATTGGGGTGCCACCCTTATTATTCAAAGACAAGTACAATTATCTACCAGCATACTTTGTCCCTATGACTCCGCCCTTAACCCCATGGCTCAACCTCCCAATGGATCCCCCACCACTGCTGAGACCACATCCACTCAACTGTTTGGAGTACTCTATATTACTCTGACAGGCTTAGTGGACTCTGTGGTGCCAAACATCAGCCCTTGGTCTTTGTTTGGGAAATCTGCTTCCTATATTATCAAGTTAGCACCCATCCTATGGTGGGCATTAACCACTGGCCTGGCAGTACCCTGTCCAGAGTCACCTAATGCCTCTGCCTCTGTCTGGCTTCCTGACACAAACCCTTTGCTGCAAAAAATGTAAATCTAGCTAAATAGGGAACCAAAAATTTGGCTATCAAAATCTTCCATACACAGGACAAAATAATAGAGTTGGATGTCTTAAAATTCCATTGGTGAAGGACCTTTTCAAGCTATTCACAGATGATCCTGAAACCAGAATACCCATCTTCTTACCGCTCTGATGATCTGCCATGTGCATTACAACACCATCACAGTTTAGGCCCCTATGAAATGGCATTTGAGACCAAACCTGAGATATTCATAACATAAATTCCCTTATTTGGTTTTGCCAAACAATATAACCATTATAGAAGGCCTCAGTGTCCAAAATATACAGACTATTAACCTAAATGAGAGGCCAAACAGACCAAGTTAATGGGATTTACCCTACTCTAAAGGATTGAGACTTAAAATAAGATCTAGATTATAAACTTACTAAGATCCAAACTATATCCCAAGCTGTTGGGATATGCATTATCCTAAAATTCTATATTAGCCAAAGTTACAAGGTACAAGGATTAAGGAAACAGCACAATACCATGTACCACAATTGTATAAAGCAGTTTAAGGCTAGGATAAACCATATGAGAAAATTTTCTCCATTATGCATCCAAACATATAGAGATGTTTTTCAAGTAATTTGAGAAGCTCCAATGGCAAAATATCTCAAAAAAACAGTAGTTTTTATCAAGATACACCATGATTAGTCTGACATAATGATCTAACTTGACCCATAGGAATAGTGTGGCCTCATATTTCTATATAAAAGGATGGAATTGATTTATAATTCAGATCTTGTTTAGCTACACACAGAAAATTACTGACTCTTTCCTGAATCAATGTCACATATGCCACCCCCTTGATATCCCAATGGCTTTCTCACAGGGTATAAGAATCACAATTCTTCTTAATAAAGACACTCTTATTCTAAATTTCTTTTATTTCCCCTCTTGAACTGTTTTCCTCTTCCAACCCCAAGTAATGAACTATAAACAGCTTAGTTACAGCAGCACTATAGAGTAAGGGTATCAGATAGCATATCCCTTGATTTAATAAATGAAGAGTAATCTTCAGAGAATCAAGGGGTAAGGTGCTGCAAAGGGCTCAATTTTAATGGACCTTCCATGCAGCCAATTTGATCTTCAGCCCAGCTGTGATAACAATTGATACCATGCATCTGCTAATTGCTCTGTCCATGCTGTCCTGATAGGAGCAAGATTCACCCATATAAACCAAACTTAAGTCACAACTGATTTCAGGGGCACTTCATGCTGTCCATTTAAAAGCGCATAAAACTTTTCTTCTCTTTGATAAAGACCTGCTTCTCTAACTCCCTCTTTCTCCCCCCATTGTAACTGTTATCACTAGTGCTATTTTAAGAGCTGTCCTGTTCAGGCTTTGGTGAAGCCATGTCACTTAATTGTACTTCTTGTTTTTTATAATATGGTTATATGCCTTTTGCCCTATTTGATACTTATGATAACAATGGCCCTAAGCTGTTACAGTGCAATATGCCATCTAAAAAGCACCATCTAGAAAGACACCATCTAAAAATTTTGCAATAGAGTCAGGATTTACATCAGCAAAATTTAAAAAAATTAATAAAAATTATTAATTAGTTATTTTTTACATATTGGTTTCTAATACAGCATCTAGAAAAACTGAATATAGAAAATGCTATCACAAATTAAAATAAAAAGATTCTTATCCAAAAAAGATTTTTTTAGTATAAAAACACTTAAAAAATACCCCCAAATACACCATCTAGAAATACACTATCTGGAATCAAATAATAAATTATAGTTTTATGTGATATATCCAAGCCTTTCTCTTATTAACTGGGAATGAAGAATAATATTAATTTATGACCACATATAATAAATCAACTCAAATTAACACCACTTTGATAGTACTGTAGATTCAGAACTTAAAGGTAAAATGTGGGATTGTCAAATTCTTTTGCGTGAACTCACCAACTTGCTGAAATACATTTCATCCTTTTATATAAAAAAGTAAGTTGTTCTGGGATGAAATTTACTCCATTAAGTTGGTGAGTTCACAAAAAAGAATATGGCAATTCCGCATTTTTACCTTTAGGTTCTGAATTTACAGTACTATCTCCCTGTAACACAGCCATTAAAAAACCACTTTTAATATACTGGTTTTATTCCTTATCATACTGTAAATCCAGAACCTAAATGTAAAAATGCAGTATTGTCAAATCCTTGTTCCAAATTTAAAATCATTTTTGCAAGCAACTCAGCTGAGTGAAAATTAAAATATTTAATAAAATCAAACATTTAATTTGACTTTTTTTGATTTATTTAAATTGGCAAATTTTGAATCCCTTGAGCAGATAACTCAACTAACAAAATCCAAAACACAGCAAACAACCACAGGATACATAAATCAGAAATACAGGATTCTTTCAGGGAACCAGCCTGTGGGGGTTCCTGGAAACTTGCAGGTGGAAAGCCTGTGGGTCCTGCAGGCAGGGCCCACTACAAGATTGGTGCTAACTTTACAATATAAGATATCAATTTTCCCATAAGGGCCCAGGGTACGCTTGCAGGTACCATTGAATCAATCAGGCCAGTGAGAGTGATATACAGTACCCCAAATATCTGAGTGGAGGTGGATTTGTTGACTGTAACAGATTCCTGCAGGAAGTCAGGTTGCAGGGTGAGAGGTGGTGTCATTGGAACTAATTAGGCGGGCAAGGAGTTGTACTTGTTGCAGAATAGAAGAGGAAGTATGGTGACTTTGATCCCTTCTCTGTAAACGGTCTCAATCTTTCTAGTTCTAGCCTCTGGACTGTGGATTAAGATTTCCTCTAGCATGAACTCTGAATATGCCAGGTTTGGTGGATACTCTGTGAAAGGTACTGGGCCAAAGGGAGCTCCTAGTGGACAATATAGTTCAGGCAGCTGGTCCATGGTTTCTTGGGGATGTTGGATGTGGGGGAAAAGGCTGCAGAGGTTAGTCTGCAAGTGGAATAGAACTAAAATCAAATATGAAATGACCTGGTTGAACCAAAGGTTCATGTTGATTTATTGCAAGAATGGCAATGGGTAGCTTTCTGGCGGCCCAGGGTATAAGTATACCCATCTTCCATGGAGAAACTTTTACAAATTCCTTCAGGCCTGGTGCTACTGTCTATCAGGTTTTTATAGCCCTCAGCAGTATCCATTGCAGGAGTTATTTCATTGGCTGATTCAAACTGAGAAAGCCTGAATTACCTTTCAGGTCGTGGGATTTATCATCTTTGGGTGGCCTGCATTCCACGGGAAGTTTCTTTGCTTCTCCGCGCGGTGGCCCAAGTATTTTCAGGATCCTTGGCTTGGCCTGCACTTTCATTAGTCAAGTTAACAGGAACCTTTGGCGTGTAAGGCCTCAATGCAAGTAATTTCTGTTCATCAAGCTTAAGGAGATTCTCCAAAGTTAAATCCTGCTCTGGTTCAAGCCCAAAAATCTGTGGGCAGCCCACAGGGTATTGGGGTTCAAATTAATGAATCTGAAATTGCAGTATTGTCAAATCCAAGAACCAAATTTAAAATAAAAAATGAGGTGAATTTGAAATAGATATAATTTATGGGTGTCTCAAAAAGGATGCTAAAGGATCTAGAGTGGATTTGTGCTAATTCTTTTAGGAACAATAGGCTTTCTCAAAAATCATCATATTCCATTTTAGGATGGCTAAAATTTAGATGCTTGATTACAGTAGATTTTTAAAAATGCTAGTAATAAAATAGAATTATATTTTACAATCTATCTTATCACTTGTATTTTCTTTGGTGTGTTGATAGTTCATTTGCAGTTGATAATGTGCTTACATTTAACTGGATAGTTTCACCTCCAGTTGCCTTGGCAATAGGAAATCAAGTTGCCTCCCCGAGATCAGCTGTGGTTGCAGAGGTGACTTGATTTCCTATTGCCAAGGCAACTGGAGGTGGAACTATCCAATTAAACGCAAGCATGTTATCAACAGCAAATGAACTATCAAAACATCAAGGAAAAGAAAACATGATAAAATATATTATAATATATAATTCTATTTTATTATTAGAATTTTCTGAAATCTACTATAGTCAAGCATCCTTAATAGCAATCCATTAACACATAGTGTAGTAATCTAGTGATTTTGCCCTTTGAAGGATTTCCTTTCCCACCTCTTCTTCTTTCCTCAAAAATAAGTTTTTTTGGCCCCTGTCTACGTTGGGGGGACTTTTAAAAAAATTCTGTGTCATCAGGAGGGTAGCTCATATATCATTATATGGTTTTGTGGTTGCTATATTAGTGATTTAGAGTGCAGAATATTACATAATTTCCAGTTTAGAAAATTTTAAATTTTAATTTAATTTCATGTCTAAACATGGTTGTTGAGATTAAATTTTTCATTTGATTTTATCCAGAGTGGAGCTTCTTGATTTTAGTTGATTTGTCCTAGTTTCTTACTGTACAAACAATTTGGATTCCAGTTCCAGCAATTAATATCTGAGTTTACTAGTGGCATTCAAAATTGATTTGAAATTTGGTTCTTGGATTTGACAATCCCGCAATTCCAAAAAACATAGTAAACTTAATGAAAATGGTTGATGGATTTGAAGGCTTCAAATCTGATTCCAGTAAATTAATTTTGTCCATTGGAAACATGAAGTTTGACTTGAACTTTGCAAAGTGTCTATGAGTTCCTGCATTTTTAAAAATCCAAATAAAATACAAAGATTTCAATTAAATTAAAAAATGCTATCCTGTAAAAGTGATTTGAAATTTGGACCAAGGATTTGACAATCTTGTATTTTTATGTTCAGTTTCTGAATTTACAGTAGAAGGATCTGTAATATTTGGGGCTCAACTTTAAAATGTTTCATTAATGATTTTATATATTAAAGGGTAGTGACTCTTTTAACTGGAACTGCTATAATGAGGTTAAAGACAGTGTAACTAAGACCCTCTAATCACTTGAAGGTTGGCACAGCTAGATTTCCTGCCTGATTAAGGTAACAAAGACAAGATTTATTATGATTATCAACAAGCTGAATATCCAGAATAAACATGGGCATCAGCTTTACCCCCAGGCCATCAAAAGCAAAGCTGTTGTATCCAAGCATGCTGTCAGGCACCCACCCACTTAGAAGTAATCTTCCAAGGTGGTGAATGATTGCAGAGGGATTTAGATCAGTTACCAGTAAACCCACAGACAAGGACACAATACCAAGGTGAAATAGTTCTCCAAACATGCAATACTGGCCTAAAAGTGGATTGAATTATCCAAGGTAGAAGTCTTCCCCTAAATAGCACAGGAGGAAGGCAGAGGCCAATGAGCAGAAGACCTGTGGTCCTGTGGGTTTGTTTACAGATTGGTGGTTCTGAGGTTCTTCTTTAAAAGGTGGGTTGTGGGACAAAGGGGTGGCGGTATACCAACTCCTGATATTACCTGGTGTCAAGAGCTATCCAAGAATTGAGCTTTGGGGGAGGTACTAGTGTAAGAGAGGGGGGCTAGAATAACAAAGTCTGGCTCCCTGTAAGACCCACAATAGAAACCTGTGAGGGTCTACCTCTTTAACAAGTAAAAGAAATAGTATTATAGATAGAACTTCAATGATAGCTTAAAATATCATGTAAAAAGGTAGCTTTATTTATAGTGTTCAGAGTTCAAGAAGGCAGAGGCAAAACATTATATTATGGATGGCATAATTTTTAAGCATAATGTAGAATATTAGCTCATTTGTTGCAGGAGACCGGATTAAACTCAATTTCTCTTGTGATTGGGGTTCTTGACAAGTTGTTATTACTTAAGAAAAGTTGTCAGGCTTAGCAAGACCTTTTGAATGAAAGTCCAAACATTGATTTCCGTTCCATACTTTATGAGTTACGCATGAATTAAAGCGGACATTATGCATTAACCTATTCATGCAAAAATGCATGAATACCCATCTTTGAGTAAATTACAATTTTACTGTTACCTGGCCCAGATATTGGATACTTCATAATTTCTATTGGATAGGTATTTTATGTCAGGATAATTCTGACACTCCCATCCTGGTGGGACCAACCACCAGGATGCCATCCAGTGCAAGACTGGGATAGCCGCTCAAAGGGGCTTCCTAAAGAAGACTGGCTGTGAAAGGGGAGGGAAATATGCATCCAAGGCCATGACCAAGGCCCGGGTAAGCAACCACAGAGAGCAATCCCAGGTGGGAGGTACATCTGGATCTAAAATGGGGATCTGGTGCAAGGAGGGTAGGGAGGGAGCTGAGACTGCTGTGAGGAGAGAATCAGTCAAGTTGGAAAAAGGGGTTTCAGTAGTTCTGGATTCTGGAGGGGGCAACAATCCTTCAAGGTAAGAGGCTGAACAAGGGGAAAAAACATAGGATGCTAAGTTGGTGGGGACCTGGATGAGATGTCCAATGACATTACAAAGCAGACCGGGAGCAAAACCAGGAGTTTGAGAAATCAGGGGAAGTTTGCTCCAAAAGACAGGGCTGGTGGACTAGAACAATAGGAAGATAGGCACCAATATCTACATAGCCACCTTATACCAAGAAGACAACATTATATCAGAGGAGTCCCTTTTACTAGAACTTCTGGGCAGAAAGACCAAGTGCTCTGGGAAAGTAACAGGTTACGGGCTGGTTGTCAGGGACCCACTTGGCAGGGAACAAGCTCCCTAGTTGGTGGGCCAAGGCCCCTAAGTTAAATCCTGCTATTACCAAGCCAATAAGAACCGTGACCATTGCAAGGTGTCCTAAGTATCCCAGGTAAGTGAATCTTGCAAACATAGAACTGAACCAACCAAGTAGGTAGTATCCCACCACATACGTCAAGAGGTAGAAGGAGGCTTAAGGTCTAACCAGAGCAGGTTTGGCAGGAGGCAGAGTAAATGAACGGCCATATTGGAATTTACGTCTCCTGTAGCCAGAGGGGTACTTGAACCATCCATGGTCAAGGGATTCCTTTTGATGGGTATCATCCGGAGAAGAGTTGTATCAGTCAGTTGTAGGTGTTGGGTTTTCCAAGGTTGATACCACTGGCAAGAAGGAAGCTAGAAACCAGAACATGAATAAAATTCCTCTCATGGCTTCAAAAATAAGTTATCAGAAGGTGAATCAGTAGCAGGTATAGGATAAAGACTTTATTGTTGGAACTAGGATAAGGACTAAGAAAAGTTCACTTAAATATCAAAATAGTGGAACTGTGACATTCAAGAGGATAAAGGATTTACATTGTGGCTTATCTGATTTTAAGGCTGAAATTACTAAGTTTACCATGTGGATATGAACCTGGATCTTAATCATGTATATCAAATTAACATACCAAGAAAGATGAACAGATTAAACTGTAAGATAAGCAGTAATTAAGCAGTGGAGTGGCTTAACATCAGCAGGAATCAAAAGCGGAGCCTGGTAGGTATATGAAAATAATGAATTCAAGAGTGGCAACCAAGCTACAAGAAGCCAATCAACGGTCAAGCGGTAAGTTACGTTCTCACTGAACTTAATAACCCTTTCAAATTTGATTTGAAGTGCAAAAGCAAAATTTGATTGAATCAAAGGGTCATAAATAGGTAAAGTAAACTGCATAGTTGATTTTTGGCTAACAATAGGTGTTTTGTGAAGGTTCTGGGTTCAATTCTTGTTCAAACAAGGAATGGCAAACAAACTGGTGTCTGTGTTGTTGTGTCTTTGTTGTTCCCTCCATATTGTCAATAAAATGAAAGGAGTCAGGGAAGGAATCCCTGACACTGGTTTAGATCTCCTCAGAAAAATTCCCAACAAAAACTACGGGCGGGCAGACCAGGAAAAAGCAGGAGGAGGGGACAGCAGCAGGAGTTGGGAAAAATACTTTTATTATTAAAAAATAAAACTTAAAAATACAAAAGATTTGTAAAGTCAGGAGTTTTATTCAATAATTGGAATTGTTAAGCAAGGGTCCTGACGTGTAAGAGTTAAATGGTGGGCTTTAAGATGCAATGAAAAGCAATGTGGATAAAATAAACAAATTGTCAGTTGCTTCAACAACACTAAACCAAATTGATGAGAGGTGGTTACTAATTTTGCGCCTTTTTGAGTATAACAAATGGCCAACATTAGGACCAAAATCAAGAATATTAACTGAAGAGGTAAATTGGAGGACAAAGCCAGAGGAACCAAAAGGTACAAAGCGGGCCAAGGCGCAGTCAAGGTGTCTGCAGAAAACTGGAAGAGGGAAGCCAACATAATATAAACCACAGGGGCCAAGATACTCTAACATGAGGGTTTTTGGAGACTTAATTTTTTATTCTTCAGGGAAATATAGCTATCTAGAAACAAGTTTCTAGAGCGGAATTGGGAAAGCTTTAAAGGAGTTTAGGATGGGGTAGGAGGAGAATCTGTGACATCTGATTGGCTGTAAAGAATATTTTCAGCAGTTGGAGGTCCTGCTTGGAATTTGAGTCAATGTCATCATAATTCAAAAAATTCTGGCAACCAGCAGGTCAAGCACTGCTGTCCCCAAATAGTGTATAATGCATAATTTTTATGTCATAATTATTTGGGGAAAAATAAGACAGATCCAGATTTTCCAGGGCTATTTGGGCGGCCCCAGCTTTGACCCATTTTTTGTCTATGACAGCATTTAAGTTGTCTATTTCTTTCAAGGGTTTGGCTGTAGTTCTTTGCTGGTTTCTGGTTTTCTAAGGGAGTACTATCCCTTCCATTTGGTTTTCTACTGTAACATGATGGCCCATGCTTCCATTATATGCAGAGGGGGGGTGATAGGGCCAGGAGTTTTTGAAAGGGGCTATTGGAGTGCAATCTAAAGGGGAGCCTATTAAAGACTACTGGCCAATCTTATCTTGCTTTGAGACCAAGAAAAATAGGGGCCGTGGGCCTGGATGTAAGCTCAGTCCCTCAATTGGCTAGGAGCCTTCCAAGGACTCAGGATGTGCATTTCCTCTAATGCCTTCCTCTGACGTCCCAGCCAGAGGGCTCCTGAACCCAATTATTTTGGGCCAAGGGACTTCCAGGCCGGAGGAATCAGTTGCCTGGGATACTACCAATTGCGGGATTTGATACCCAATTTGCCCAGGCTGCAGGCTAAGCCTACCTTGCTCCATGTGGCCTGCATTTTCCTGTTGGTCTGCTAAGTGTCTTAGGACAGGGCAATACCAGGACAGCAAGCAATCTAGCTGGATTAGCGTCTCCTCTGCAGTTGGAGAGGACTCCAAAGGAAGGATTGGGACTTCAGCCGTAAAAGCCAACACAAAGTGTTCATCTACTGTGTAGGCCAGGTCCTCCAGGTTTCAGAGGGGTTTTACCTGCATGCAGGCCACTTTCTTTGACGGTCTAGGAAATAAATCCCAATTCAGGGCAAAAGGTGGGCCACAGAACTTTACAACCAGAGTCTGCACATGAACCTAACAAATACTGGCCATTACAGCCTGCAACAAGATCATCCAGTAGATCCATTTATACATAAGGGACTTAATAATAAAAATTTTGGGTAATCTCATGGTTAGGATTAAGAAAGGTTTAAACCAAGCTAAAATAGACAATAATTCACTTAGGGTGAATGTAGACTTTATTGATTGAACAAATACTGAAATATAGCTTAACAGCTCGTTATAGCATGGTAGCAAGAAATAATATAGGAAAAGGAGATTAGGAAATTTGGAGATGAATCTGGAGATTTGACAGTTAGGATCTTAAAACTGGGGAAATGAATTATTCCCATGTGTTTTGAATTCCTCTCAACAAAATTGATACATTTTCTTTAAATAATCTTCTAATTGTCAGGCGTGGCTTGGAGGTTCTTAAATTAGCTCCACAGAAGTTGGGGACCAGGAGTTGGGCTTAGCCAAAGGAACAGCAGACAACGGAACAGAATTTTAAAATGTAAGAGTATGTATCATTGCTAACATCATCCAAGTTGTGTAGAGAGAAAACCAAAGTTGATTTGACCTCTTTTGATTGGTTGAAATTTAAAAAACAGGTAAAAATTGGACAAGCTCAATTTTAACATTTAAATCACTATTTAGAAGAGCAACTAAGTCCTGGGAAGGTACAGGTTTGATCCCTGTCCCCAAAATGAATTGATCTAAACTATAAAACAGGGGTAAATTCATACACATTATACTAACTGATTCATCATTTTTAGGAGCTTGTTTTAGAAAAGGGTTATCATAAGTGTCTAAATTTGGTGTCCTAGTAATAATGTTGACAGGAATACACTGAAGTGAATTCCTGACAAATGCAGACTAGTAGTTCAAGTTTTCAAGTTTTACTAAGGAGGGGTTGACCTATTATACTAGAGAAGGCTCCTTACCCATCTCAAAGGTATTGCCAAGGTTCTTGGGGCTAAATCTGTCACGGTAAGTTCCATAATGCCAATGATTATTTGGCCGAGTGGGAAAGCTGGGAAACCTTTAATAAAACTGACTGATTTAATGGACTTGAATCAAACAGTTGATTGTAAATGGGTTACAGATGCTCCAGTTTGCTGGTTGAATCTGATTCCCCCCTATAAGTTGATGTTGATAAATTGACGTAGCTTAAGGGTCACCAGATATAAACTTATTTATCAGCATGGTCATCAGAAATTGGCCACCTAAAGGTTCTTTGCAATCTGGACCAGATACTCACTTGATGATGTGGAAGGAATAGAAGCTCAGGATCCAGGTGATACTGCTTAGTCAATTTTTGATATATATTGAATAATTTTCACTGTTTTAACTCTAAGAGTTGAGTCCTCCCAAAAATTTACTCAATAAAAACCATATATCCCTTGGCCTAATTTACTTTTTAAAAATGCATCCTGTAGTTGAATTGTTGCGCTAAATTCCCTACAATCTAATTCTAAGCCGGATCATTACTGGAAGATGGGGTCCTGCAGTTGGAACTTTGTTGTTGGTACTGCCCAATGTTAATTTCATGCCTGCCAATGTTGGAGTGGTACCCCCTGTATTTGAAACTGAAATTTTGTTGCATCTCAATGTCCTGAATTTTTTCTGAAGACACTCTGATGCTTTCACTGGTCATTTTTGGTGAAACTCATCACCAGTTGGTTGCTTTAATTATGATCATCATTGGGTACTTCTTGATTGTACTAGGATCCTGATCTCCTTCCAATATAGTAGTTGTTCTTGTTGATTATGATTTAAGCTAGGCGCTGGATCATCATTTCAAGTCCGACTAGCTTCCGGATTGTTCATCCACCCTGGCCCTTGAATTGGGACTCCACCAACTTGCTTCTGGATTGCTTATCCACCTGCCTTGGTTCCAAATTAGGACCTCCCCAACTGGTTGTTAATTCTATCAATTAATACAGTTCACCAACTGCAGTTACAACTGACCAACTTCCCCATCCTTGCGCCTCTGCAACCCCCTTGTGCCACTGGGGCTGTTTCCATCCTCCCTTAATTGTTGTGTCAATCCCTAATGGTTTAACATTCATTTCCCCCTCTCTCAACCCCCAAGCAATGACCAACTTACCTTGAGCTATCAATTAAGTTGTAGTATTTAAACCCCTCTCCCTTTTTCTCAATAAAATATACATTATACCCCCCTTATATTAGCTACACCATCAATTATTTTGTTGAGTGTATAATCTAAGAACTGCAAAGGCTAGTCTCCTCCCATCAACTAAACTGCCAACTAAGCTTGACTAGAAGTCACTTGTTGAGGATTTGCTTTTGAGTAGTTGCTGTTGCTACTACTCTAAACCCTTTGTTGTTCTCTAGGCTTGGACGCTTTTGTACTACCAACTACTTGTCTGGTTTCTGACTTGTAAAGTACCAAGGCCACTGACCAACCCTTTGACTATCCCCCATCACCGTAGTAAGAGTACCACATCTTGGTGCTCACTACAGGGGCTTTTAGCCAATTCCTTTACCAACCTCTTATCAACGCCTATAAAGCCTCTGACAAGGGAAGAACCTACCTAACATGGTAAACACTAGATCTTCTGGAGCACCACTTCTACCTTTAAATGACGACATCCAACAGGTTGGTTGTCCTAATAGAACAGGCTCTCCAGCCACTACAACATCAGCACCATCTCAAGCAAGCGCTGGTAACCCAGGATCAGTTGGCAGCATTCACCCCCAACGGGTGAGTCAGTTGTCAACCGGCAGAACCACCTCCTAACCCTTGACCACCACCTCCAACAATCCCGTCAGACCAGCCCTGTCCCCCCTGGGGAATTGCACCACGGGAAATTGGACCAACCAACAAACCACAACTCCAAACAGGGTACTAAGTAACCCTAACAATTGTCCTAGTCCCATAGAACAACTCCAATCCATGGAGATCCCCACGGTACAACCAGCCCCAATCCCTCCTCTGGGACCCTGGGAACCTCCTAGCCAACCAGTACAACAGTTGGTCCCAACCTTTGAGACCTTTAACTTCTCTGCTTCTGGAGTTGGTCAAACCCTTAATTGTTGGCCTTCTGCCCCAATATACCCTGTCTCCACCAGCCCCAGTCTTCAATTGTTTCCAATTGCTCCCTCTATTGGCCAAGCCAATACTGATCCCTATCTCCCTCTGGATACTTCAGCGGAGACCACCAACACTGAGCAAGACCTGCAAGAAATTGAGCAAATGATTGAGCACAATAATGGAGCTCTTCCTCAATCAACTGTCAACAGTTTGGACAGATTGACCACGTACACCACCAGGGTTGGCCATCCCAAACTTATGGACGCTGTAAATAGACTTAATCAGGTCAATGCCAGCCTCTGAGAGCTCAATAATTGACATGAAGACCTACAACAGTTGGCAGCTATAAGTTTTGAGCGCCAAGGTGAATGGAATAATATCACCAACCAGCAACTGGAAGAGTCCAACGCCCGTGCAAGAGCAACTGCTGTCCATTTAGAAGGGATAACTCAAGAATCAAATACCTTTGTGGATACTCAGTTTACTCCTCTGCATGACCTAACTGTCGTTTTGGCTGCCAACTTAGAGTCATCTGCGGTTCACCTTGAAGCTCAAGGGACAACCCTCACCAACCACCATTGCCATATTCAAGAATTAATGGAACAGATGAGCCAACTGTCTCAAGCAACCTCTGCACAAAGTGCTGTTCAACAACAGCAGAACACAGCAATCACTCATGTGGACGCTGAGGTTACCAGGCAATTTAATGAAAATTGTACGCAGATTGAAGAGGTACAACACCAATGTACCAAAGATTTAGCTACCACTACTGCTGCAGTAGTGGAACAGCTTACCAACTGCAACCAAGGAGTACAACAGGCACACACTGCCAATCAAGACCTAACAGAGCAAGTGGGTGGGTTTACAGCTCAATTGGCCAACACCACCACTCTACTGAACAATCAAGGACAAGTAGTCAAAGAGCTAAGAGTAGCCACAACTACTCTAGAAGAACGCTTTGACTGATTGGCCATTGGGGATCCAACCACCCACAATCCCACCATCATTGGCAATATTCTCAATCACGGTCGAGCTGATCCTGCTTGCCCTCCCCAGTACACTCCTCCCAACATAGCAACTGGAGCAAATGCTATGCCAATTGGGAGTGCAGGTTCAAGAAGCCACCGTTGCTGCCGCCAGAGAAGTCCTGAGAGTCACTGACGCCAGTCCTGCCGCAGACGTCACCAACCCAACTACTCCAATAGTAGTAGTTCTAGTTCTGACTCTGGTTCTGAGGATGAGTCAACAATCTCATCTTCTACGTATCAGCAAGGAGTTCACCATGGTTCTAGTTCAGGAAGAACTAAACCAAATAGTCTCTTCAAGACCAAATTCTCCATGAACAGTCACATTGACATCCACATGTGGCTGGACACTTTCAAAAAGGCTAATGAAGGACTAGGGTCAAGAGAAATGGGTCTAGCCTGTATCTGCATGCTAGACAAAGCAGTATTGGCTGACATCTCTCAGCACCTTCCCAGAAACTACAAATACAAGGATGTGAAAAAAAGCCCTCCTTAAAGTCTTCAATTCAGAAGCAAGGGACAAAATCGACAGGGATAACTTCCTGGTTCTAAAAATTAAGAACTTTGAAGATTTCCCCCGTGAATTCCAATCCATGGTAAGTTGGCTGCAGGTGAAGAACCTCATCAGCCCCAACAACTGTTGCTGTGCCCTTTGACATGCCTTGTTACCATACAAGGATCTCTGGCTTGAGTTTTCTGGTCAGATTAATGGCCTTCACAACATCACTTCAATTGTAGAGCAAGTCTTTACCTTAGGGCAGCTCAAAACTCAGTTAGATTGTCTAAAGCATACCAACCAACGGGTTTATGCCACCCCAGAACCATCCCCAATTCCTGTCTATCAACCTTTGTCTTCTTACCAGAGCAATTCTAATGCCCAGTTGACTCCATATCATATGCAACCCGACTACACAGGCTGCAGAATTTGTAAGGAAAAGACACATATGCAAAAGGATTGCCCCAACTTTGCTGTGTACAAGAAAGTACAGGAGATGTTTAGAAGCAGACCTCAGGGCCAACCTGGAGTTCATGTAGTTTCTACTGAGGACACAGTCCACATAGAAGACTACTTCTCTTCCAACAAGGAGTCAAAAAACAAATAGGTGATGGACTCAGGGAGTCCCCATCACCTCTACCTAAACCTCCCCCCAATGACCTAGCTGGTATCTTTGCTGTGTTATCAAACCCAACCAGTAAGAAATCAGTACAGGCTCAACAACTAGAGAAGAGACATTGCCTTAATGGAATCTCTTAACTCTAGTATCACCAATCCAACCTTGTGTCCCTATCTGTCCCAACCTGTACCTGACCTGCCCTTGACCAACTCTGATAGCAACTGCAAAGACGTTCCACCATACCCTGACAACTCTTTTGTCAATGTATCTCTTCCCATCCCAATGAAGACTTTCTTGAAAGCTCTACCTATGTTCAAGGATTGCTTGGATGCTCTACAAGAGCATCTAAGAAACAACCCTATATGTAATATCACTAATAATACCATCAATCCTTCCAAAACATGTACATGGGTTCAACTTAAAGTCTTTGATACTCCAATCTGCGCTGTTGTTGACACAGGAGCACCAACAACAATAGTCTCTTCCTAACTTGTATCAAAGCTTCAATTTAAACCAGACTTGGCCTACAACAAAAGCTTTTCTACCGCAGGAGATCAACAAACCATTGCCGCAGGTGCCTACAGTAGTATCCCATTGATATTTGGTGAGCTAGTCCTAACAACAAGTGCTGTTGTGCTACAATCCACCAGTTATGATATGCTAATAGGTACCAACCTGCTACAAAGATATGATGCCATAATAGCCATGGGTACTGGAACAATAACCCTTATGGGCTATTCTATTCCGTTATTGTTTAACAACAATCAAACCTCGTACATGGTATCACAAGGGAAAGCCAACCGACATCATACCTTAATCAAGTATCCACATGGTGTCATGGGGATCCCTTACTGTCTTGCCAACCCGCATACTAAGACTCTTCAGTCCCATGCTAACTCAGCAACAGGCATCAAGTTAAAGGCTAATCATTCTATGGTGATAGAGCCTTTTATGCAAGTGGTGGTTAGCACAGGCATTCTGTTTGATGTTCCTCCTGGAATGTCTCTAAATGTGTTCAGCCTCCCTCACCTGTTGCTGGTCAAACCAATTGCAGCCCCTGGATTTTGTGACAAAGCCAACCATTCAGAACTTAAGGTGCTACTGACAAACCTCTCATCAAAGAAAATTGTTGTCCAAAGACATCAACCAATTGCATACGTCAGGATCAAACCAATCACAGACATTGACTCTGTCTACTATGTAGGAAACCTATCAGAATTAGGGATTTCAAAAACATCTCCAACCCATACTCACTCAGTATTGGCTGTCATTCCGCGCAAAGAGATGTCTGGTCTTTCTGAGGGGGAGATGTCCAAGTTTGAAAAACTTTTAGATGAGTTCAAAGACATCTTTGCAACATCCAATTTTGACTTAGGTTGTGCAAAAGGAGTCAAGCACAAAATCAATGTTGGTGATTCAGCTCCTATCTATCAAAGGTCATATTGTCAATCACCCAAGGACAATGCAATAATTGGTGAAGAAGTTCAACAACTGCTAAGCGCTGGTCTTCTGAAACCATCAAGTAGTCCCTGGGCTTCCCCTCTCCTGCTAGTTAAGAAGAAAGATGGCACAAACCAAGTTGTCATCAACTACCAACAGTTGAATCAGATAACCAAGAAAGACAAATACCCTCTGCCACGTATCAACAAAACACTGGACCAACTAGGCAGAGCACGTTTCTTCTCAGCAATGGACTTGGTCTCTGGTTACTGGCAAGTACCAATGGCCAAAGAGGATCAAGAGAAATGCGCCCTAATCACAGCAGCAGGATTGTACCAACCAACTAGAATGCCCCAAGGATTAGCAAACACACCAGCTACCTTCCAACAACTCATGGATAGTACATTTGCCAACCTTAAACTAAGTTGTGTTCTCATCTACTTGGACGACATAAACGTTTTCTCCAAGACATTTGATGAACATCTTAGCCACTTGAAGGAAGTCTTCATAAGGCTTCAGAAGAAAGGGTTGAAACTCAAACCTTCTAAGTGCTCTTTCTTTAAGACTCATTTGGAATTTTTGGGTCACATCATTTCCAGCAAAGGAATTAGACCAATCCCAGCCAAGACGTTGGCCATAGCCCAGATGCCTTCCCCCACAGACATGAAAGGAGTTCAAGTAATTCTAGGCATGGCAGGTTACTATTGCCAATTCATTCCCAACTTTGCTGAAATAGCCCAACCACTCTTTCATCTGTTGAAAACTTCCACCAATTTCAATTGGACCAAAGAATGTGAAGAAGCATTTCAATCCTTGAAAGATGTGTTGACAACTAATCCTCTGTTAGCGTACCCAGATTATTCCAAGCCTTTTGCTTTGCACACTGACGCCTCCAATGTTGCAATTGGTGCTGTTCTGTCTCAGACCAACAACAAAGGCAAGGAACATCCAGTTGCTTACTTCTCAAGAACTCTTAATAAGCACAAACAGAACTATAGCACTACTGAACGTGAATGCCTAGCTGTTCTGTATGCTATCAAAGAGTGTCAACCTTATGTACATGGAACACACTTTACGGTAGTCACCAACCATTTGAGTCTAGTATGGCTAAGAAAGATGAAGGATCCAGAAGGCAGACTAGCAAGATGGGCTGCCAAGCTACAAAACTTTGACTTTGACATTGTCCATTGACCAGGAATCAAACATGGAAATGCCAACGCTCTATCCCAACTACCAATTGTTGCCGCATTAGGAGAGGACCTTGATAGTCTTTATGAGTTGATCAGTTGACCAGACCAATGGAGTTCCTTAGAAGAGAAAGTGAAAAGGACGCTCCAACAACTAAGTCAACACACATTCATAAAGGATGGTAAACTCTTCAAGATTTATAAGGGTACCACCCTCCCCTATATTTGTCCCTCCAACTAACTTGCTTGTCTTGATGACTTTCACCAACAATTAGGCCATGCCGGGATACAACAAATGATGAAAACAATGTCAGAATACGTTTATTGGGAAAATATGACCACTGACATTGCAGAATACGTTGACAAATGTCTCCAGTGCGCTAGGTTTAGAGGAAAACCCAGCCAACACTCCTATTGATTCATTCTGCC
The DNA here is from genome assembly GCA_014839935.2 of Entomophthora muscae. Taxonomy (NCBI): domain Eukaryota; kingdom Fungi; phylum Entomophthoromycota; class Entomophthoromycetes; order Entomophthorales; family Entomophthoraceae; genus Entomophthora; species Entomophthora muscae. The sequence goes on from QTSX02003635.1 coordinate 27,815, forward strand.
TGGATACGCTTTCCAGACTGTGTCAATTGACGTTGTTGGGCCACTCCCCAGCGCTGGTCCAGGAAAACTGAAGTATATCATAGTTGCCATAGATCACTTAACCAAGTGGGTTGAAGTCCAACCTGTTGCTTCTGCCAATTCTTTACAGACTGCTAAGTTTGTACTTCAAGAGATTATTGCACAACATGGTTGTCCTGCTACAATCTTAACCAACAATGGAACCAACTTTGTCAAGGCTATATTACCTCGGTTACATGACCTAATGGGAATCCAGAGTACCTCTTCAGCGCCCTACCAACCCAAGACAAATGGAGCTGTTGAGAGAGTTAATGGAACTCTAGTTAGGATACTGAAGAAACTAGCACATGATTGGCCTTCTTCATGGGATATACATCTAGGTGCAGCCGTCATGGCATACCAATTCACTGTACACTCTAGAACTGGTGTAAGCCCATTCAAAATGCTATATGGCCAACAACCTGGACTCCCTATGCACTTGGTACCATTGAACACCAACTGTAGTGAATCTACATACTCTCAACAACTGAACCTCTTGACCAACCAAATAATGAAGACCCAATCTCAAGCGTTCAACAGTCTAAAGGAGTATTGAGTTAAAAGCTACTCACAAGACCAAGTGAATCTACCAGCCCTCCCCAAGTTTCAAGTCGGTGATTGAGTTCTAATGTACCAACAACAACTCCACAAGCCACGGAACAAGCTAGATAGCTTATGGACCAACCCATGTGAAGTCATTGCCAAAGTAGGCTATGATGTCTACAACCTTAAGGATTTAACCTCAGGACAACTTATCAATTGTGTCCATGCTAAATTCCTGAAAGGATGTCCAGCCAACTCTTCAAGACCAACTGGACCTCTAGCTAAGGTTTAGGGTCCGCCCTTCCCTTACCTATTTTTTATTACCTCTATTTTTCTATTCTATACCATACCCTTAATTCTATTATAAGGACAAAACCCAAAGAAAAACATAAACAAATTGAAAAGAGAGAAGAGCTTTATTGCACATTGCTTATTTGAGAGAAACAACAAACCCAAGGGAATAAAGCACATCTCAAAGATGATGCATGATTGACACTGCTTTGCCAACAACACTGGCATCAAGAGGACAACTAGAGCCAACCTTACAGAAGTTCAGAAAATCAGGGAACTTAACTTGATCCAGATGCGCCACGCCAAAATTGGAACCAAAGAGTCCAAAGATCAAGAGCCCAAGACTGGCCAGGAATTCTGATTGAGGCCCATTGGCTAACCAGCTGTTTAAGAACTCTGTGAGTTGTAACTTCATTACATCAGGAATTTCCTTGGCCAACAAGTCCTTTTCATGAGTCACTTCAAATAGCATCTCCAAGGTAAGGAGATACAAGAAGCCCATTGACTGGCCATACAAGAAGTTAGCTTCCTGGGACAAGGTAATGAAGAACAACTCTTGGTATTCCGCAGGACAACGCTTTCCTACTCTGTTCTGGAGAGAGATTGCCTGAGGAGCCATATGATACTCACCAGGAAAAGCCCAGCTGAGAGCCACGGGACAACAGATTGCCAAGATCTTCTCTTGTTCTTCCTGACTTAAGTCCAAATTAGTTGCTTCCTGAAGGAACCAATCTAGTTCCACCTTGTACAACTGTTGTTCAGCCAACAATGCAGTGTTCTCCATACAACGTAAAAGAGGAATTGGCGTCTTGCCATCAGGAAATTCAACCTTGAACGCCTCAAAAAGTTCTTTCCAGGATGATCCTAGCCAAGCTACGTTGCTGTCAAAATCCATGGGTACTGTGTATCCCATGTCGGTGTCCTAAAGAAGATTAGAAAACATTAGTTGTTGTTGTTACCTCAGGTATTGGTTTCACTGTGCTAGGGTTCAATGCCTCAGTACGCTTCTTGGATGTTCTTCCATTGACTAGCTTCTTGAAGGCTGACACCTCTTTTTAAATGTTCAGGAGCGTCTCCTCAGTGGAGTCTTGTTGATTGGAAGGCTTCTCCTTCTCCTTCTCCTTTTTGGTAACAGGAGCCACTGGTTTACGTAACAAGATTTGAGGCTTCTTTTTGGTTTGCTCTGCTGGTTTTTGCTGCTCATTGACGTTGGTTGCCTTCTGATAGTTACTGGAAGTACTCATTGAACGTGCTTGCTGGCTACCACTAGCAATGGAGGTTATTTGCTGTTGGAAACGCTCCAATTCCTCCATCTCCTTGGCATAGTTGTCCAGCATGTTGGATACTTTGATCAGGCCCTTTGTGATTGTCTTGTTTTCCTCTGCCACAGCTGATTGCTTAGTTACCAGGTCTGCAACAAGTTTCTTGATGTCCTCCATTTTGTTGATCAGGCTCTATGAATTTCCACATTTATAGTCTATTCATGTGGGGGGATGTGTGGTGAAACTCATCACCAGTTGGTTGCTTTAATTATGATCATCATTGGGTACTTCTTGATTGTACTAGGATCCTGATCTCCTTCCAATATAGTAGTTGTTCTTGTTGATTATGATTTAAGCTAGGCGCTGGATCATCATTTCAAGTCCGACTAGCTTCTGGATTGTTTATCCACCCTGGCCCTTGGATTGGGACTCCACCAACTTGCTTCCAGATTGCTTATCCACCTGCCTTGGTTCCAAATTAGGACTTCACCAACTGGTTGTTAATTCTATCAATTAATACAGTTCACCAACTGCGGTTACAACTGACCAACTTCCCCATCCTTGCGCCTCTGCAACCCCCTTGTGCCACTGGGGCTGTTTCCATCCTCCCTCAATTGTTGTGTCAATCCCTAATGGTTTGACATTCATTTCCCCCTCTCTCAACCCCCAAGCAATGACCAACTTACCTTGAGCTATCAAGTAAGTTGTAGTATTTAAACCCCTCTCCCTTTTTCTCAATAAAATATACATTATACCCCCCTTATATTAAGCTACACCATCAATTACTTTGTTGAGTGTATAATCTAAGAACTGCAAAGGCTAGTCTCCTCCCATCAACTAAACTGCCAACTAAGCTTGACTAGAAGTCACTTGTTGAGGATTTGCTTTTGAGTAGTTGCTGTTGCTACTACTCTAAACCCTTTGTTGTTCTCTAGGCTTGGACGCTTTTTTACTACCAACTACTTGTCTGGTTTCTGACTTGTAAAGTACCAAGGCCACCAACCAACCCTTTGACTATCCCCCATCACTGTAGTAAGAGTACCACACCATTTATCTTGGGCTACTTTGGTTAGGATTAATTATTTTACTTAATCCTAGTATCTCAATTGGAAATTTTACAAAACAATATCTGAAGCCATGTTGGTGGCTAATCATTAACTCTATGTGGATTTGGGTGGTAATTCCCCACCACTTAGAAATGGCTTCTTATCATCCCGTAATTTCTGTCACAAAATCCTAATCCACTTTCTTCACCAATAAATACTTTTCTTTGAAATATTTGATAGTTACTTTATTTTTAGTATACATAATTAATATAGAATCAAAAATTAATACAGAAATATCACAGTTTTGGGGTGTTTTAACTTTGGAGCTTTACACACTATAGTTGATACTTGTGAGAGAGGGGGGCTAAACTAACTAAGTTTGGCTCCCATCCAAGTTAAACAAACCACCAAGATGCTGCCCAGTGAAGGACTGGGACAGCCGCTCAAAGAGGGAACCACAAGGACAACACAGGAGACATTTGAGGGAAATAAGCGTTCAAACCCATCAACATCAGTCTGGTGAGCAGCCAAGGGGTGCGGATGGGAAGGAACATCACAGGGGCCACAAATGGTACTGAATTGCTCTGGGGAAAGCTGGGGAGGGGAGGCATGGAAGACAAATCCCCCTCAGAGGCAGACAAGGAGTGATTAACAATGCCCAGATCCAAGTCATCACACTTCAAACTCTTAACCACAGCCTCCCCAGAAAAGAGAAGGCTACTGGGAAGATCCCAGAGACTGGAAGGATCTTCACCCACAAGCTGGGAAGAAAAGGAGATTTTTCCCCACAAGTTTGGGGAGGTAGACCACAAGAGCAGTAGAAATAGAGCCAAGGAAAATACCACAAATTTCATAAAAGGGAGTATCATGGTTATGATAACCACAAAATTTTGAGAAGATTGGTACAATTTTCCAAGCAGCAAACAATAATTTTATGGTTAACAGGGGGACACACAAGAATGAATCCAATCAGGAGACAGCAGGGTGATCCTGGGAAGCTTGGTGATAAACTCAGATGGCTTGGGAGTGTTCAGAGCAAAAAGCAGGTTTGAAAACAAGGGAATTAAAGGAAGATGCAAAGTAAAAGAAGATTTTTATATTGATTTTAACTTTGAACTTAGAGTTCAAACGTGAATTTCAAAAGCAAAACAGAAGACAACAGCAACTATATGCTTGAGTCTGCTCAGATGATGCTAGAGGAGAGCCTGAGTTCAAAACGGGTCGCAAGAAGGTAAGCGTGAAGATAAGGACTAACACTTTAAAATTAGACAATAGGAACTCCAAGCAGGGGCTCCAAAAAAATCACTGCTTTTAAAATAAAGTGCAATAAAACCAAACTTTTAATGAATTTTAAAATAGACAAGCAGGGGACTGAAAGTCCCCTTGCTGTATTAAAAGGAATGGATTGCAAATAAAGTGATCACATGACAGTTGGCTCTGGATCCAATTGGCTAGAAGAAAAACTTTGCTGGATAGGCCCAGAGAGACTGGAGAGTTTCACTCTAATTTCTGCAGTATAATCTGATTGGCTAGAAGAGGTACCAGCCATTTGGAGTTCACTTGAGTTGTTGAGTGTTGGTGTGTAAACCTTTTATTGTCTAGCTCTGATAGTTTTTAGAAGTGAGAGACACCAGGCTAATAAGTAGTCTAAATTAACCAATGTTTCTTCCCAGGAGGGAGCAACCAAGGGCAGGGGATCCATGGGGTAGGCTAGCAAAAACCTCTCATCAACTGTGTGTGCTAAATTCTCTAAAGAATGAAGGGGTTTGGCTGGCATTTTTAGGCCTTTCTTGGTGTGGCAGGGGAAGATTGTGTGATCCAATGCCAGAGGTGGCAATGAATTTACAATACTAGCTGATCCCACATAATTATTGCAGATTTGGAATCTTCAAATTAATTTGAGTCTAGCCATATGTTTTTTCTTATTCTTTTTGAAATTTTCTTGGGCTTTTATTATTTTAAGTTATCTATCACAGTTTAGCCATAAGTTTAACATAGGTTTTCTAGATGGCGTTCTCTAGATAGTGTCAGGAAGAAAATTAGTTACCCCTCAAAACCTGGGCCCAAGGGCGGGATTTAAACCCTTAACCCAAATTCCTGCAGGCCACTGGCCCCATGAATTGAGGGCCTACCTGCCCGCGTTTTTCTGAGATTGAGCCCCCACAAGCTGAAGCCCCTGCTAAGTTCTGAAGTCAGAATGCCAGTACAGGTTCAGTTATGATGGTTCCCAAGGAGGATTTTCTCAAATTGCCTAATGGAGGCAAAAGAGGGCCCCTGTGAATTTCATGAGCTTGAAGTCCTCTCAAGTAACCAATCAAACTCAACTGCCAAGGAAAAACCCAGGCTTTGGGCCCAACCCTGTGACCAGAGCTAAAAATCAAGGAAATCAAGTGACCAATTAGGACGTTCTGACCAATGAGAGAACATCCAGCCAAGGTGCCATTTTGCTGCTCCTGCATTGGGCCTCCTGGCCACCTGCCTGCATTTTCCCCAATTTTTTGATGAAGCCCTTATAGAAAATACTAAGTTTGGAATCAGGATGCTATATATGCCTATAGATTCTGCGCTCAAACCTTATCACCATTTTTGAATAAAGGTTATGTTATTCTGGCTCACACAGCTATTGCCTTATTTTGTATTTGCTATCTAACAATTCAGTTTAAGATCTCTTGGCCCTCCTGCCCCACCACCTGCAGTTTTCTGTCCATCTGGTGTTTCTTTGGACCTGTCCATTTTACCAACTACCCTCTGAAATCTGAATACAAGGACTACATCCCAGAAAAGATAATTGAACTTGACCCTTTGGCTCACATACAATCTGCTTTTAGATACAACCAACAAGGCCTATGGATATTTTCAACACCAAAGTTGTTCAGAGGGAAATTCAACTATCTCCCTGCTTACAATCTACCCATGGAACCACCTGTGACCCCAAAACCTTTGCCCACTTCCTCACCCAACCTTCCAACTGACCATACTGGCAAGCTGTTTGGGATTGTATACATCCCCCTCACAGGGGTGATTGCCACTATAATCCCAGCTGCCAGCCTGTGGTCCTGGGTGAGAAAGTCTGTCTCCTACCTTCTTAAGTTAGCTCCTCTTTTGTGATGGACATTGCCCGCAAAAAACCCGGCCCGTGTCACCCCTGGAAACAACAGGCTGACTGCCCAAGACTGGATCCCTGACATTATGGCAATCCTTATTAAACCTGGTACCCTGAGCCCCAAGATGTTGTTATTTCTGGGGCATCTTGTATGCTTTTGCTATTGATAATCACTTATCACACCTATAAGATGACCACAAAACTGATCTCTTTCATGTGGAAGAATGTGAATCCAAATGACCCAAAGAGAACGCCAATACCGCTGATTTCAACAAAGCTCCCTCCTCCCAAGTGCAAAACGTGATTGTGAATCAGTCCCTCACAAAGATAGAGATGCCTCAGATGGGGAAGCTCACGCTTGAGGAAGCTTGACGCGCCATTCCGGTCCTCCACCTGCATTTCTAAACCAACACCCCCTCTTATGCCAGTGACACCAAGAAGATCCTTGGGATTGCTTTGATGCTATTGGGGGACACCTTAGACTGGTTCAGCAAGGCCACAGCTGAAGACGTAGAATTCTGCTTAGACTACGCCAAGTTCAAGGCTGAGTTAATGGCTACTGGGGAAGATCTCAACACTAGATACTACACCCTGAATTCCCTGTTAGAAATTTGACAAGGCCCCTGACCCATCCAAGAATATATTGACAAATTCCTCAAACTGAAAACCCGCACCCAACTCAAGGACAAACTGGCAGCCATTATCTTCCAAAAGGGAGTCAATCTAGCAATGAAGGACCTATTTAAGCATCACCCACCCACCCTCAGCCTAGACAAGTTAATTCCCCTGTACAAAGGTCTTATCATGAACCAAGAGAACTCTGACCCCTCCCAGACCCGCCAACCCCAAACACTAACCCCCAACAGAACAGGGATGACACCAGAAGAGCTTTGACAACATTACCGCAAAGGACTCTGTTTCCACTGCCACAAGGTGAGGCACTTGAACAGAGCCTGCCCTTAGAAGAACACTTCCCCAATCTCACTGGCGCAAATAAACAGTTCTTCCCAGTCTTACAAATTCATCCAAGTGACCATAGAATTAGCAGGAAACAAGCGCCAGATTGAAGCTTTCATTGATACATTAGCAGATGAAAGTTTCATTGATGCCAGCCTGTCAGAGGAATTAGGCTTGACAGCCTCAGAGCGTAGCCTACAAGTAATCATGGGAAACAGCTCTCTGGATACTAGCTATGAGTGTGAACAAGAACTTCTGTTGACCATTGGACACAATGTGTACCCGTTGTCCCTGATCCTCTTGTCAGGACTACCCCACCCCCTTATACTGGGTGACTTCTGGTCTGACAGACATGGCCTGATCCTGAACTATTGCAAGCAAACTGCCACCTTGGGCCAACCTGAATCCTGCAACACTGTTCCCTTTTGTATGAGTCATGGCTGATCCCCTATCAACAAACTCTTGACCATAAAAATAGAACCTAGTGTTGGGATGCTACCTACTCCCTATAGAGATGGAAGCATGTGTTTAGTGAAGAAGCAGCCACAAAACTACCCAGCCATTCAATCTACAACCACACCATAGACCTGTTACCAGGGACCCAACCCCACCACGGCCCCATCTACAGCTGTAATCACTGCAAGCAAGTGGCCTTGAAAGCATACCTCAAGGATATGACAAAAAAAGGATTCATCCGGGTGTCAAAAGCCCCCTGCTTGCCACCCATGCTGTTTGTAGGAAAATAAGATGGTGGGATGTGTCCATGCATAAATTACCAAAAACTGAACAACATTATGGTGAAGGACCACTATCTCATCCCCAATGCCAACAACCTCTGTGATGTACTGACTGGAGCCCAGGTGTACTAAAAAATTGACCTTAGAGATGTGTTCAATCAAATCCAAATCAAGGACAGAGACAAGTACAAGATGGCTTTCAAACCCCAATATGGGCTGTACAAGTACCTTGTAATGCCCTTTGGCCTCTGCAATTCCCCCAGCACTTTCCAAAGGATTGTCAGGGCCCAGAGTGCCCTGGACAGTCAGCTGGCCTCTTTAGAGGTGATTAAACATTCAGCTTGGAAGCCCCCACAAAGCACTTTCCAGGGTGAAATTCCCTCTCTTTCAACTAACAAATGACCCATGATTTGAGAGGCACACAATCCTTGAATCCCTGGAATTGAGCCTGTTAACAAATCTGGGCCACCTAACTATCAGTAAATGGCACATTGGGAGTGCAACTGTTTGATTGCGCAATCAGACAATCAATTCATTGCGGGAGCTAAAAATAACTGTAGCAATTTGCCGTGCTGCAAAATTCAAAAGGCCCATGTTATAGCAGCCAATGAGAGCTCACTCTCTTGGCCAAACAAGAAAATTCCAGGTAAAATTGCAAATCCACCTCCAAATGATGCCATCAGTTCTCTGGTGGCACAAAAGGCCATAGAATCATCAGTAAGTATAAGTAGTGAGGGGGAGAAGCCCTCCTCACTTTTGACATCTTAATAAAGCGAGTTTATGCCTAGAAATTATTATCTTATTGCAGGAATTGTCTATTTTGCTCAAATTTAATTATTCTCTTTGCATCTATTTGTGAATCCACTACTCAATACAAGCTTGCATACCCATATCCTCCTGGACATACTCCTGTTTTCCTTGCCAAACCGCCCCGCGCCCTTGACCTGGAGTACTTCCATCCCCATCACTTGGATCTACCACCAGTAATGAAGGATATACCAACTGCTCCTCCTCTCCCTGACGCGCCTCCCGCCCAAGACTTCAGCAAACTGGGGTTTGTCTACATAACAGTATTGGGGCTGGCTGACCAAGTCATGCCCCATACTGGGAGTTAGTGCCCCCTAGCCTCTGCTCTGAACTACCTGGTCCGCATAGCGCCTATTGTGTACGTGGCCTTTCAGGCCTGGCCTGCCTCCCCTGTGGGAGTCCAGACAGACTCTAGTATGGGCCGTGACAGTATGTCAACCATATCTAAACTAGTAACCCTGGGCCCCTATTCTTCTTTGATTATAGGGGCATCTTGTATGCTTTTATTTATGACCTCATCTTACTACCTAAGACAGTATTTGACCAAGAAACAAGAAACAAACAAATACCAAGAAGAAATTGTTGCCAAGCCATCCCAAGTCCAGACTGTGACCATATCCACCTCTAACCAGAATACTGCTGCCTCACGACCTTTCCTGACCTGCCAAAATTGGACTTGGCTGGTTTCAGAAAAGGAATGATCATGATAAACACCTTGTTCCGCGCCCATCCCAAGAGCTTCAGAGACAACGCCCAAAAGGTTATGATGGTGGCCGCCCAACTGAAGGACAATGCCAGAGAAACCTTCTTGACCTGCCTTGAGGAAGACCCAGACCTCATACTTTCCTACGATCAATTCCTGGAGAGAATGAACTCTGCAACTACCCCTGCTGGGGCCAAGACCCAAGCCTACATAGGACTCGTCCGCCTGACCCAGGGAAGAGACAACCTGGAGACCTATATACAATGATTCCTACACCTGGCAGATGCAGCCAAGATTCCTGACAACATATCAGGCTTGCATTTCAGAAACGGTCTGAACCCAAACCATGCCAGCCCAATGAGACACCACCAATGTGACCTTCCCAAAGACAAGCTCCTGGCTATTGCCAGAGGCATGGACTTCAGCCAACCACAAGGGTACCACACCAGCCAACCCCGTAACAACCAAACCCCTGGTACAACTAAGCCCTGTTTGAACATGACCCCTGAGGAATACCAACGCCACGTCAGAAGCGGACTATGCTTTTATTGTCACTAGAGTGGCCATTTATCCAAGGACTGCACTAGCTGCTCCAATGAAACCCAAGGAGCAACTATCTCAGCAATAAATAACGCCTCACAATCTTATCCTATCATTGATACTACCTTATGTTATAATGACTATGAGGCAAACACTGTAGCTCTCCTAGACAGTGGGGCAACCTTCAACTACATGGAACGTACCCTAGCTGAGAAACTTGGTGTACCAATCCAGGGAAATTCCTGACTGGTAACCTTGGATAACAAGACAACCAACCTGTCCCACAAATGTGAAGAGTTTGTCTCCCTGAAGTTAAACAAGAGATTACTGCCCACCAGATTCCACGTCTTGGAGAAGCTTCCCAAACCTGTAGTGATAGGTTTTGAATGGTGGGTTGACCACCAGCTGAACTTAGACTATAAGAACCATCAAGTGACTGTCACTCACGAGAGCCAAACCTTAGAGGTCCTCTGCCTGAACCCTCAGCAAACGCCTGAGCTAAACAACATCACCATGGAATCCTGCAAAGTCAAGATCCCAAAATTTTTGAAGCCTTGGGAGTCCGTCTTCTCCAAAGAAGAAGCCACTGCCTTGCCAAAACATAGCCAGTCTGACCATGCCATTGACCTCCTCCCTAGAACCCAACCTAAGCATGGACCAGTCTATAGTTGTAACATGAATGAACAAGCTGCTTTAAGAGATTACTTGGACAAGATGTTGAAGAAGGGATATATACGTGTCTCCAAATCTCCCTGTTTGTCCCCTCTATTGTTTGTTAAAAAAGGGTGGCAACTTACGCCCTTGTGTCAATTACCAGGACCTAAACAGCATCACAGCAAAGAACAGATACCCCGTACCCAATGCCAAAGACCTCTCATACCAGCTTTTGGGAGCCAACGTTTTCTCAAAGGTTGATTTGAGGGACGCCTTCAACCAGATCCGGATCAGGCCTGGCAACAAATAGAAAACTGCCTTCAAGACTAGTCAAGGTCTTTTTGAATACTTGGTTATGCCGTTTGGGCTGTGCAACGCGCCCAGTACCTTCCAAACTATGGTGGACATGGTCTTGGGGGGACTCAAGGACCAGTGTTGTGTAGCTTACTTAGATGACATCCTCATTTACAGTTACACGCCTGAGGAACATGTTGAACACCTTCAAGCTGTCCTACATTACTTCAAGGAACACAGACTCTTTGTAAAGCTCCAGAAATGTGAGTTTTTCCAAGAAGAAGTAAAGTTCCTGGGGTACAATGTACTTAAAGGAGTTTTTGCAATGACACCTGATAAAATAGAGGCCGTGACATCATGGCCTGAACCTAAGAACCGCAAGGAGGTCAGAAGTTTCCTGGGCCTGGCAAACTTCTGCCGGGAATTTGTCCAAAAATTTTCTTCAATCTGCTTGCCCTTGATCCGCCTCACCTCTGAGAAACACCCTTTTGTGTGAGATGATACTGCCAAGTCAGCCTTTGAGTTGCTGAAGAACGCCTTTGTTTCTTCCCCTGTCTTGGCAATGCTGGTTTACAATAAGCCCTTTATAGTGGAAACAGACGCCTCTGACTTTGCATTGGGGGGTGTTGCTTCAGGAGGGGCATGATAGTAAGCTGCACCCTATAGCTTACTACTCAAGGAAGTTCACTCTGCCTGAGTTTAACTACCCCATCTACAATAAAGAGATGCTCACTATCATCCAGTCCTTGAAACATTGGAGAAGATACTTGTGTGACGCCAACCACCCTGTGATAATCATGACCAATCACAAGAACCTGACATACTTCTTCAAACCACAATAAATAAATCAGCAACAAGCTAGATGGACCTTATTCCTAGCAGATTACAACTTATCAATCAGTTACAAAACTAGCAAGATCAACATTGTACCAGATGCCTTAAGCTGAAGAGTAGACCTTTTTCCTAGTTCCAAAGAGATTGAAGAATTCAACACTAAATTATAGCTGTCCCCAAACATGATTGAGCCAATGCTTCTATTCCTGGGGCTAGCCAGTAGAAGAGAATAAATCCAACTAGCTCAGATCATAGACCAGCACTGCATCTCCATCATGGAAGATTTAAAGAGAGATATCAACAGTTGATACTACCAAAATGGCTACTCCCTACATGGAAACACCCTGCAGCTACATGGATGCACCTATGTACCAGAAGGCCCAATGCCCTTAGAAATACTGAAGGAATACCACAACTCTCCCATGTCAGGACACCCTGGACGTACAAAGGCTCTCAAAGGGATTCAGAGAACCTACATGTGGCCCAGGATGAAGCCAGAGATCAAAGGATACCACAGTGGTTGCAAGACATGCAGACGTACCAAACCTAAGCTAGGAAAGCCAGAAGGATTACCACAACCCCTTCAGATTGCAGAAGGCCCTTGGAAGTCAGTTTCCATGGACTACATTATGGAGCTACCAAATTCAAAAGGATTCAAAGCCATCCTTGTAATTGTTGATTGCTTCACCAAGATGGCTCACTTCATTCCAACAACAACCAAAGTAACCGCCAATCTAATCTGTAACCAAGTATTCATGAACCATGGACTTCCACAAGAAGTGGTCTCAGACAGAGGCCCACAATTCATCTCTAAGTTTTGGGCCCAAATTCTAAAGGACTTGGGAATAAAAAGATTTTTATCTACTGCATACCACCCCCAGAGCAACAGGCAGACCAAGAGAGTGAACCAGGTCCTTGAACAGTACTTACAATGCTACACTAACTCAGAACAGAAACAATTGGGTAACCCACTTACCAATGGCTCAGTTTGCGTACAACAACCAAGACCACAGCTCCACTGGTATGTCCCCCTTCAAAGCCAACTACAGATTCAACCCCACATGGGATTCCCCCCACAGAGGAAGCCAACAATCCTGAAGGACAAGACTGGGTTAGCAACATCCACACATGCCAAGAAGAATGCGCCAAGAACCTGAGAAGAGCAGTACAAGTATACAAAGAATTCATCAACAAGAAACAAAGCCCTGGTCCCCCAATTGAAGTAGGAGACCTTGTGTATTTCAGCGCTAAGAACATCAAGACCACTGCCCCTTGCGCTAGCTTGATCCCCTGTCAAACAGGTCCTTACAAAGTCTTTCAATGCATTGGCACTGTAGCATACCAACTAGAACTCCCCTCTGGATGGAAGATTCACAACGTATTCCACTGCTCCCTGTTATTGAAAAAGAAAGGACCCTCTCTCCTGCACCAGATAGTGAGAGCAGCTCCCCCACCCATCAAAATAGGAAGCTTCACAGAACAAAAAGTCAAAGCCATCCTGGGACACAAACTCTGATACCAAAAACCTCACTTCCTGGTCAAATGGAAAGGATACCCCCACAAAGAGAATACTTGAGAACCTGAGTCCAACCTGGAGAATACTACCACCCTACTAAAGGAATATAAGTCTCAGAGTAAAGAGTTGTGCTCTGCAAGCTTGACTATGGTAGGGGATGATGTCAGGGCCCAGAGTGCCCTGGACAGTCAGCTGGCTTCTTTAGAGGTGATTAAACATGCAGCTTGGAAGCCCCCACAAAGCACTTTCCAGGGCAAAACTCTCCCTCTTTCAACTAACAAATGGCCCAGGATTTGAGAGGCACACAATCCTCAAATCCCTGGCATTGAGCCTGTTAACAAATCTGGGCCACCTACCTATTGGGAAATGGCACATTGGGAGTGCAACCATTTAATTGCGCAATCAGGCAATTGATTCATTGCAGGAGCTAAAAATAACTGTAGCAACTTGCCATGCTGCAAAGTTCAAAGGGTTCATGTTATAGCAGCCAATGAGAGCTCACTCTCTTGGCCAAACAAGAAAATTCCAGGTAAAATTGCAAATCCACCTCCAAATGATGCCATCAGTTCTCTGGTGGCACAAAAGGCCATAGAATCATCAGTAAGTATAAGTAGTGAGGGTGAGAAGCCCTCCTCACTGTTGACATCTTAATAAAGCAAGTTTATGCCTAGAAATTATTATCTTATTTCAGTAATTGTCTATTTTTGCTCAAATTTAATTATTCTCTTTGCATCTATTTGTGAATCCACTACTCAATACAAGCTTGCATACCCATATCCTCCTGGCCATACTCCTGTTGTCCTTGCCAAACTGCCCCGCGCCCTTGACCTAGAGTACTTCCATCCCCATCACCTGGATCTACCACCAGTAATGAAGGATATACCAACTGCTCCTCCTCTCCCTGACGCGCCTCCTGCCCAAGACTTCAGCAAACTGGGGTTTGCTACATAATAGTATTGGGGCTGGCTGACCAAGTCATGCCCCATACTGGGAGTTAGCGCCCCCTAGCCTCTGCTCTGAACTACCTGGTCCGCATAGCGCCTATTGTGTACGTGGCCTTTCAGGCCTGGCCTGCCTCCCCTGTGGGAGTCCAGCCAGACTCTAGTATAGGTTGTGACAAGGATGATCAACACTGTCCTAGGGGAATACCTTGATTTTTTTGTGTGGCATATCTAGACAACATTCTCATCTACAGTCAGACTCACAAGGAACACCTGCACCACCTGAACCTTATACTAGAAAAACTCTCCCAAGTAAACTTACACACTAAGCTTAAGAAATGCAAATTCTTTCAGTCTGAAGTTGAATTCCTGGGATACATAGTGAAAACTAACAGCTTTGCCATGGCACAGGATAAATTATAAGCAATAATATCTTGGCCGGTGCCCAAAAGCAGGAAAGATGTGAGAAGTTTTTTGGACCTGGAAAATTATTGCAGGGATTTCATCCAAAAATTCTCTCATATTACCCTCCCCCTGGCCCGCCTTTGCTCTGACAAGGTCACCTTTGCCTGGACTCCAGAATGTACCACCACCTTTGAAACTTTGAAACTTGCCTTCACCTCTGCCCCTGTCCTGGCCATACCAGATCCCTCCAAACCTTTTGTTCTGGAAACCGACACGTCAGACTTTGTGGTGGGCAGGGTCCTTCTTCAGGAAGGAGGGAATAGTATGCTACATTCTGTAGCATATTACTCCAAGAAGATGCTACCTGCAGAAGGGAACTACCCAATATATGACAAGGAGATGCTAGCTATAATGAAGACCCTGAAACATTGGCGCTGATACCTATGTGGCACTGAATATCTAGTAAAGCTCCTGAAAGACCACAAGAACTTAGTCTACTTCTTCAAACCACGCCAGCTTAACCAACGACAAGCAAGATGGGCCTTAGAACTGGCTGACTACACCCTGACAATAGACTACAAGCCAGGAAAGGTGAATGTGGTACCCAAAGCCCTAAGTAGAAGAACTGACCTGGTGCCTACCCACCTAGAAACTTGCGGCCACAACACCCAAGTCCTCTTGGACACAGCAAGTATAGGCATTCACCTGGGATTGATGAAAATTAGAGCCAGCAAACCAGAAGTACTAAGGGTCCAAATACTAGACAAATTCATCAAAATCCTGATTGCTGACCTCACCAAATCCTTGGATAGTGCCCACTACCAAAAAGGCTACTTATTGAAGGGAACAACGCTAATGCTCCACAACAGGATCTTTGTACCAGAAGAGGACATCAGAACCAACGTCTTGAGATATTACCACAATTCTGAGATGGCTGGACACCCAGGTAGGCTCAAGATCCTCCAGAGCATCAGAAGGAACTTTGCTTGGCCAAAAATGGATCAAGACTAAGCGCATACCTGAAGGGGTATGAGACCTGTGGGCGGATCAAAACTTGCAGAAACAAACCTGAAGGACTGCTAATACCCTTGAATATACCTCATGGACCCTGGAGGTCTGTTTCCATGAACTACATTGTGGAACTGCCTCCATCCCTCTCTTTTAATGCAATCCTGGTCATGGTAGACCACTTCACCAAGATGGCATACTTTGTATCAACCACCACCAATTGCACGGCAGCAGAGACAGCCCAACACTTTCATGACCGCATCCTCACACAACACGGAACACCTGAGGAACTTATCACAGACAGAGGACCCCAATTCACGTCAAACTACTGGACACAGGTGATGAAAGACTTGGGAATCAAGCGATGTTTATCTACCTCTTACCACTCACAGACAGATGGCCAAACTGAATGAGTAAACCAAATCCTTGAACAATACCTTCAATGCTATGCCAACTCTGATCAGGGCATCTGGGCTAAAATGCTCCCCATGGCCCAGTTTGCCTACAACAGTAAAGACCACACCTCCACAGGCATGTCCCCATTCAAAGCTAACTATGGGTTTGACCCCACCTGGGACCCCCAGATTGGTGATAAGGAATCAAATACCACTGGGCGCTCCTGGATCAAACAGATTCACAACACACAAAAAACATGCTTGACCAACCTGAACTGCACAGTGCAAACATACAAAGCATTTGCTGACCTCAAACAAACCCCAGGTCAAACCTTACAAGTTGGAGACAAAGTATACCTAGACTCCCAGAATGTACCCCTACATATGCCCTGCAGGAAGTTAGCTCACAGAAGAAGTGGCCCCCACAAGATCACCAAACTAGTTGATGAGGTTGCCTTCAAGCTAGACCTACCCCCTTCATGGAAGATTCATGATGTGTTCCACCACTCCCTGTTGTTAAAAAAAGATTGGAACTTGCTTCCCCACCAACAGATCAAGACAGCCCCCCACCCATCCAAATAGGCCGCTCCAAGGAATATGAAGTTGAATACATACATGGTGACAGAATCCACTACCAAAAACCTCAGTACTACATCAAATGGAAAGGATACCCGCTAGAAGAAAGTACTTGGGAACTGCTAAGCAACCTAGCCAATGCCCAAGAAGCCATCCAACTCTATCTGAATAAAAAGGACCAGAAGGGAGGGCCCTTGGGGGAAGAAGGGGATGATGTCAGGATTGACAATTTGTTACCCCTCAAAACCTGGGCCCAAGGGCAGGATTCAAACCCTGAACCCAAATTCCTGCAGGCTGCTGGCCCCATGGACCAAGGGCCCGCTTGCCCGCGTTTTTCTGAGATCAAGCCCCCACAAGCTGAAGCCCCTGCTAAGTCCTGAAGTCAGAATGCCAGTACAGGTTCAGTTATGATGGTTCCCGAGGAGGAGTTTCTCAAATTGCCTAATGAAGGCAGAGAAGGTGCCCCTGTGAATTTCATGAGCTTGAAGTCCTGTCAAGTAACCAATCAAACTCAACTGTCAAGGAAAAACCCGGGCTTTGGGCCTGACCCTGTGACCAGAGCCAAAAATCAAGGAAATCAAGTGACCAATTTGGACATTCTGACCAATGAGAGAACATCCAGCCGAGGTGCCATTTTGCCGCTCCTGCACCCAGGCCTCCTGGCCACCCACCCACATTTTTCCCAATATTTTGATGAAGCCCTTATAGAAAAAACTAAGTTTGGAAGCGGGATGCTACATATGCCTATAGATTCTGCGCTCAAACCTTATTGTCATTTTTGAATAAAGGTTATGTTATTTTGGCTCACACAGCTATTGCCTTATTTTGTATTTGCTATCTACCAATTCAGTTCAAGATCTCCTGGCCCTCCTGCCCCACCACCCACAGTTTTCTGTCCTCCTGGTGTACCCTTTGAACCCGTCCATTTTACCGACTACCCTCTGAAATCTGAATACAAGGACTACACCCCAGAAAAAATACTTGAACTCGACCCTTTGGCCCACATACAATCTGCAGTTAGATACAACCGACAAGGTCCGTGGATATTTTCAACACCCAAGTTGTTCAGAGGGAAATTCAACTATCTCCCTGGTTACGACCTACCCATGGAACCGCCTGTGACCCCAAAACCTATGCCCGCTTCCTCACCCAATCTTCCAACCGACCATACTGGCAAGTTGTTTGAGATTATGTACATCACCCTCACAGGGGTGATTGACACTATAATCCCAGCCGCTGGCCCGTGGTCCTGGGTGAGAAAGTCCGTCTCCTACCTTTTTAAGTTAGCACCCCTCTTGTGGTGGGCATTTTTCACAAAAAACCTGGCCCAGGTCACCCCTGGAAATGACGGGTCGGCTGCCCAAGACTGGATCCCTGGCAGATGGTGTCTTTCTGGATGGCGTTTTAGGACACAAATTCTAGATGTTGTCTTTCTAGATGGTGTTTTCTAGATAGCATTTTCTAGATGGTGTCTTTTTAGATAGTGTATCCCACCGATTCGACAATCCCATAATTGCATGTCCATTAATTATTCCATATTGTCTTCAATTTGTTAGACTTACAAGAAATGCCAGATTGTATGTTAGAATCCTGCATTTCTGATTCATGTATCCCACATTTGTTTGATGAGTTTTATCTTTAGTTAGTTGAATCTTTTGCAGCAGGGATTCAAAATTTGCAAGTTTAAATAAATCAAAAAATATTAGATTAAATGGTTAATTTAATTATATTTTTTATTTTTCACTCAGCTGAGTTGTTTGCAAATACAATTTGAAATTTGGGTGTAGGATTTGAAAATCACGCATTTCTACCATTAGGTTCTGAATTTACAGTATTGTTTATGCTTGGCATTATTTATTCGATAGGCTTGTGTGAATTTATTTCCCCTACCCTTTTGTCAAATCATTGCTCGCAAGTAGGGCTGCTTCGGCCAAGCCCCGAGCAGCTGCAGCTAGCTTCTGGCCCTGGGTTGCTCCCTTTAAATAATTATTTCAATTTTTTAAATATTAAGTAAATCCGTTTTGGTGTAGCGGCCCAGAGCCGAAAGCTAGCCGAGGCTGAGCCGAAACATCTCTACTTATAGGCACAATATATAAAAATGTATCTGCCTGTCAAATATTGTTTATCTTCGAGAGATACATTTAAATAATATTTTGCATTTATAATGCACTATAAAAAGAGGTTCAGGTCAAAGGGACTCGTTGTCTTTTGATTTTAACACGACTTGATTCAAATTGTAAATTTTGGCTGTAAATTTCAAGGGTCCTCGATTGGAGCCAAGAGGTAGACTCGTGGTATTTATACCTTTTTACATGATCACTTATCAAAGTTAACCCCAAGCCAATTTTAATATGCTTATTTATAAAGCTTTAGTGCCATCAAAGCCATCTAGCCTTTGGTTGTAAGGTGGATTTGTAGGTCGTGATAATGGCATTACTATTTAAGCACTATTTACCAGGTATCACTCAATACTTTCCTGTTTCTCTTTGTACCATAACATTAGCCTAAAAGATTTAACACATCATCAATAAACACTATGAAACATTATCGTGAAGAGGACCTTGAATTTCGCTTTTGCCAGGAGGAACTTGACTCACTTCACTTATCACAACGACACAAGAAAACCAGAACTTCTGGCCACTTTGACTTCTCAGGAAGTTTTACGGGGTAAGTCATTTTGTTTTGTCGATTTTTAACGAAAGTTAACCTTCTTTCTTGACTTATTTTAATTTTGATACATCATTTTAATCCCCCAAGCTGACTCGTATTTTTTACTTCCTATGCTATTAAGATTGTACTTGTAGTTGTTCTGTGCTGACCACTAGAAAAACTTATATCCCTGCAACTTTTAAACTTTTAATAGAAACATGTCTGTTTCTCCGACTAGCTTCCCTGACCCTGATGCACTATCAAGCCCCTCCCAGAATTTCTCATCAGAAGAGACAAATGCTATAGTTTATACTTCTGCAGATAGTGTTGGCCAAGAGAAAAATGGCTATTATATAAATGCTAACCGAATTCTTAAAGAGCTTCATTTGCTCTCACTTCAAAGAAAACATGCTTAACCTATCACTCCCTTCCGTTTGGCTTTCCTTTCTAATCTGTTCAGCTGGTATGTTGTATAAGCTTTCCTTATCTCGGGTATTAAATTGTTATCTTTGGCCCCACGTTCAGTTTATTCTTACAATAGCTTCTTTCCCGCGTGCTTAGATAAGCTCCAATAGTTGTGTGTCAAGGGAAGCAGTATAGCTTGCCTAGGGAGGCGCATATCTCTATCGGATTTTCCTTGACGGCTTATTCTAGCGCTACAAGGTGATTCTCTGCCACAATTTGCAAAATAAAACAAAGTACCATGCGGCCACTATTGATATAAATATATGGTCATTATACTTTACAAAGAGTTGAAGCTTTAAAGATCAGCATATCTCTTTGTCTTTTGCATATCTACCCATAACTTGGGACTGGTTTGTTTACACAATTTAGTTGTGAGAATCTCCCGTCTAACTCTCTGCCTATATTAAAGTTTTTCTCAACATGATGCCCCCTGAAGGCATCGTTTATTGTAAAAAGTTCCAAAGCAATCTGAATATAGTTGATATTAAAAAATATTAATTGCAATACCAAATTCGGGCCTTAACTACCTTTTATTGCCTTTATCAGCTATAAAAACACTTTTGCATCGTACATTTAAGTTTGTTTTTGCCAGAAATTCTGTTAATGCTGCTGTAACATCTTTGATTACTCTGTCTTGGGAAATCATTTCCCTGATAAATTTTGATTGCCGAGTAAAATTGACCCTAAGATAAAATCATGACATTACTTTAGGATCAAACCTTTGAATTCCAAGAGAATCCAGATCTTCTAAAGCCCCACGATTACCATGATCTGCATGGACACTATGTGGCATACCAACAGCTATATAAAGCTATTATTCTTTTTCAATAAAGATATCAATTTCCAAGTCTTCCCCCTTTTCTTGTATTATATACATCCCAGAAGTATATACTGGACAATACCAACATTTAAGTTCATATAAACCCATCTATTGTAAGAGCCAAATGATGAGCTACAAGGTTCAGCAAAAGATGATGTGGGTATAATAAACAAATCATCAACTGCTTCAACAGAACTAAGCTAAATTGGGAAGAAGGGCTAAATATTTTCCATCCCTTTGTGATGTAACAAAAAATTGCAGTAAGGATGGAAGTGGAGGGTAGCATTTGTAACAGTAAATCTGAAAAATAAGCGCAGTGAGAAGCTCTATAGAGCTTTGACCAGGGGGCAACTAGCAACTCAGTAGCATACTGAAATAGAGCAGAAGACAGGTTGTCAACAACTGGGGCCAGAAGGTTCAGATATTCCAAGATTTGGATTAAAGCTTCCTTTTAATAGTCTCCAGTGATAATAAGCTATCAAGAAACAAGTTCTAGAGTGATGAGGGGAAAGTTTTAAGGGGGTTCAGGAAAGAGGAGGAGTTTTTGTAAAATTACTCCCCCCCTAGGCCTTGGATAGAACAATGTTTCTGTGTGGTGCCAAAAAAGCTCCCAAAAGCCCTGCCAAACCCTTGAATTCCCTGGAGGATTTGGTATATATGGTTGATGAAAGATTTGTCCTTGTTTATCCCTCCCAAAATCCCCTCTCTCTGCTATATTCCACTTGGCTGTCCCTGGAAGAAACATTGATCAATTTGGACTACCTTTTAGCCTGGTGTTGTCCATTCTTTAAAGCATTGTACTGTAACCAATCAAAAACTACCACATTGTCCCCTGCACATTTAAAGATTTCATATATAGACTCTTTTAAGGACCATCCACTGAGTACCAGCCAATTGGAGGCAAGTTTGGAAATTAATCTGAAAATTTCCAAACCCCAGGGTCATGCCCTGCAAATTTTATCCCCCATCTAATCAGGAGGTTCCCGCTTCTGGTGGCTCTGCTGATCACAAGTATGTTCTTTAAAAGACAAACAGGCCAATTTTGGGTCCCTGCTTGTCTATTCTTTAAAAATAAAAGGCTTAACTTTTGAAAACATAAAAAATTGTATCAAAGGACCCCTTTATTTGTTTTCTTTCTCAAAATTGATGCTAGTAAAATAGCTTCTTTTATTACCTTAAGTTCATCTTTCTTAGCTCCACCTTCTTCTCCTGGGTCTCTAGAGTTAACATTAGCGTTAAGCAACATTCTTTACCTTCTTTTGCTTTTGAAATTGACTTCAAACTTGAATTTCAAGCTAGTAGTTATTATAATTACTTACTTTAATTTCAAACTTTCACTATTTTTGCTGCCAATTGCTTTTGGACTTCAAACAGAAGCTTCTAGCACCGTCTTTAGTGATCTCCAAGTGTCTCCTTCCAAAAATAAGTGTATTTCAGTGCTGAAGCTCCTTGGGAATACCCTAGATCTGCTTATAATTATCTGGCAAATTAATCTCATCTACACTAAAGTTGCCCAAATTCTTTTTGGGGTATTCAAACATGTTTTTTTCACCAATAAAAGTTGTAAGTTTTACCCTGGCCCCCACATTGCTCCTAATTTGGTCCACTTCACTGGAACTATGGGATTTGTAAAGTTTGGAGGAGACCTGCTACCTGTGAACAGGGATATATTCCCTAGAGCCACAAAAAAGGTGGGCCACGTCCAGGCACAACCTCTATGCAACCAGGAAGGACCTTGCCCACACTGTGTATGAGCATTTTGTGCTGGCCTTTATGGTCAAAATTTCACTCCTTCTTTGGAGTCTACACTCACTACAGAAGAGACATTAATTCTGTTGTATTTTTTGCTTTCCTAGTGCTGTCCTGCCTTGAATCAATTGGCAGGACAATAGAAAAACGCAGCCCCAACTTTGCTGGGGTTGCCTGGCTTGCAGCCCAGGAAATTTGGATATAAGATTTCACATATAGTGAAATCCTGGTTGAATAATTTATCTGCCCGGGGGTCCCTTGGAATGGAGAAAATGGTTCTAAGGACATTCTGACTGTGGTTTCAATGACAAACAGCAATGGGAATGTTGTGCCTGAATCCTCAAATACACCTAGCCAACCAGGCTACTGTACCTTGATCCTGGAATATTTCTCCTATTTCTTGGGCCCAGGTTATGGCTATATTAGGTTGACACATTTAACTGGTTCCCTCCTGCTGCTTTCAAAACCCCCTCCTACAATGCCCCTGGCACCAATACCCCCTCCCATGCATATAATAGAAGAAAGGGCCATAAGGTTCCTTGCTTAAAAATTGTGATTATTGAATAAAACTCCTGATTTTTTTCAAATTTAATTTGTATTTTGTGGTTTTAATTTAATAACGTAGACTAACTCTTGACTTCTGCTGTTGTCCCCTCCTCTTGCCTTTCTTTGGTCTGCCTGCCCTCCTGCCTGTTTTTTGTTGGGATCCAATCCAAGAAGATCTGAATCCTGTTCAAATCCTTGGAAAGTAGAAAACCCCCAACTTTGTCCTTCAGAAACTCTAACCTAACAAACTCACAGCAACTTGAGTCTCTCAGTTTTTGTGGCCTGTATGCCAAGAGTTTTTTGTTACTGTAAATTCAGAACCTAAACGTAAAAATGCGGGATTGTCAAATCCTTGGTCCAAATTTTGAATCACTTTTGCAGGATGGCCTTTTTTAATTAAATTGAATTATTTGAGTATTTATTTGAATATTTGAAAATGCGGGAACTCATAGACATTTTGAAAAGTTCAAGTTGAACTGCATATTTTCAATAGAAGAAATGAATTAACTGGAATCAGATTTGAAGTGTTCAAATCCATCAACCATTTTCATTAAGTTTACTATGTTTTTTGAAATTGCGGGATTGTCAAATCCAAGAACCAAATTTCAAATCACTTTTGAATGCCACTAGTAAACTCAGATATTAATTGCGGGAACTGGAATCCAAATTGTTTGTACAGTAAGCACACTAGGAAACACCAACCCAAATAAAGAAGCTCCACTCTAGATAAAATCAAATGAAAAATTCAATCTCAACAACCATGTTTAGACCTAAAAATATATTAAACTTTAAAATCATCCAAAACTGGAAAGGATACAATATTATGCACTTCAAATTATGGATATAGAAACTCTGCTACTATTCAAGGCTAACTCAAGAGAAAATAACTACTCACAACCAAACCAATAAATCCAAATAAATACATATTTAATCTAAAATATATTTTTTATTTTATTTTTATGGACCATCAATCACATTTGCAACCAGCTCCTGCACCAGCCTGTGGGGCAGCCTGTCCACGAGGGCGTCCCAGAGGGTCCAAGAACAGACCCAGAACTCAACTCAAGGGGAGTCATGCCAACACACAGGCCTCCCAAGGTGTCAGCGCCAGTCAACCACCTCCCGCATCCCAAGCCAGAGCACAAAGCCTGAATCCAAGGCAGAAGCTGCTCTCAAGGCCTGCAACCAAATTCTCATACACAAAGGTCATCGGGAATAATGAGGTTATATACACCTCCACCATGTACCCAGTTGTCACCTGGCCCTGCACTCTTGACCCAAGAGTTGCTACTTCCTGCCCCCGCGTCTTTGACACCTTTTATGAGCCATTGGCCACCACCAAAGAGCCATCTGCACCTGTATTGTATGCCACCATTGACAGCGCCAGCGCAACCAAGCGTGATACCACCTTCTACACAAAGGTCCCCATCCCCTGTGTCAAGCCTGCTAGCCAGGATGCTGTGGTACCTGCCAAGAGCCGGTGTCAGTTGACGGATAGTGAGTGTGAAGCTCTCCTCAACTGCTTGAACAGGGGAATGGCAGTTTGGGATATTTCATCCTGATTTGGTGTCATGGCCAGATACATTGCCAACATCAACACCAAGCATGGCAACACCAGGAGAATTGCAAAATCTGCCAAGGCTAAGTGGCAGCTTAAACTCTTGCAGCCTGTGCATATTGATGCAATAAAGCAGTGGGTTACCAAGGATTGTCACCTGGACTCACTTGCTGTTCAATCAATGATTGTCACAGAGTTTGGGCTTTCTGTTTCTAAAACCCTTGTTTACAAAGCAATGGTTGATTTGGCTTCTCCTGGAAAGTACTGAGAGCTTTGCTGCACAACAGAAACAATGAGAAGACCATTGAGGATCAACACATTTATGCCAAGACATATCTGGCACTAAAGACGACTGGGAATGTCCAGTTCTTCCACATCAACAAATTGTTGTTTCCCTCCTCACTCAAGTCTAGGCATGGGTGGGTCAAGAAGGGGTCCAAGGACGGTGTAGCCCATTGTACAGCTGTCTGATCCCAGACCTATTCAATGGTTGCGCTTCTTGGTCCTCGCGGGTTAGACCAGTATCAGATAATCAAGGGTTCCCATAATAGCGGGACATTTATTGATTTTCTCTGAACTGTCAAGGAGTATCTCCAGATTAATTACCGCAGTACAACCAACATTGTTGTGTTAGATAATGTTGGGCTCCACAAAGTGGATCTGGTTGTGTCCAAGTTCCCTGCCAATCAATAAAAATAGCCATTCAGCCAGCCCCCCCTGGCTGACTGCCCAATGAGACTCATCTTCCTTCTTCCCTATTCTCCATTTATGAACCCAATCAAGGAGGTGCTGGGTTAGATCAAGAATAAGGTGAAGCAAGGCCTTCCTCAGGACACCAAGGATCTCTTCATCATCTTTGAGGTCAGTCAATTTGCAATGCCACCTGATGTGGTGGCGGCTTTTTACAAGCACTCAGAATCCTTCCTCCCCAAAGCCCTGGCCTCTGAGCCAATCAGATAAATGAGCGCTCTGGGTTTTATTTGTTTTTATTTTTATTTATTTTGTTTTTAGTAGGACTCAAAAATTATTATTTATATATAATGACGTGTCATTTGATTGTATTATAGGCATAAAAGAGTAAGTAGAAAAGGTAAGTAAAATTAATTATACTAGGTATGATGAATATATTTTTATTATAATGCACTGAATATTATATTGACTGTTGCGCTAACAAATAAATTAAAAAGATAGAAATAGATTAATTTTATTTAGATAATTGTGAATCCTTGTTGGTACTCTGGCTTTTTTAAGCCACAAATTGGACCTTGCAGGTCATCATCTGATCCTTATTATTTCAGTGCCACTATAGCCACGCGACACAACCACCAATGATTTTCATGTATCACTTACTAATTAGTACTTAGGATGCAGGTCAAGCATATCAAATATAATTATCAAATCATATTATAAGGGAAAGGTAATTTGAGTTCTAAACAATTTCTTGTTTAGAATATAAGTGGAGCAGGCCGCATGATGCGGATAAATTCAATTCTTGTTGTTTGTATATAAAATAAATGAACCCGTACTTGACAAGCTAGTAAATAAAAACATTTTCAACTTATTTTTATTATTTGATGTGGTTGCAACTATAAATAATGTCTTGTAATATATTTAGATATATTAAAATTATAATTTACCTACTAAAATTTAAAATAAAATTAAAATATTAAAAGTAAAATTATAATTATAAATCTTAAAATTTATCTATTAAAGTTTAAATATTCAAAATTTAACTAATTTTATTTAATCATGATTTATTCAATATTAAAATATTATATATTGAAATTTTAATATTGAAATATGTAATATTGTTGTAACTGTGCTGTTTTAGCAGAGTTACAAGGGGAAAATATTTAGAAGCTAGATAATAATCTTTATTGAGAGATAGTGATTATATAGTCAATGTGAATCAAGGATAACAGAAACATGATTGTGTTGATCACACGGCTGGATGGTGAAGGGGGTGGCTTGATCCTGGTAATGAGTCAAGCGCCAAAACAAGGTATCCACCATAAAGGATCATCATCTGTTCATGTTGTTGGATTTGGTAATTCAAGTTGACTTCCTAGTCTGGCTTTGAGTGGCCAGGTAATCAGATTGCAGGTCACAAACCTGCTTGTTTGGAACCTTGCTGGCGGGTCAAGCCTGCTGTTTTGACAGTATTAAAATTTTAATATTAACTTTTAGATACTAAAATTTTAATATTTAAATATTTAAAATTTACTATTAAAATTTTAATATTACATATTTTAGTGAAAATATTTAATATTAAAATAAAAAATAAAAAAATAAAATTTAAGTTTCAAGGGAAAAAGATTTATTAAGGGGATGCTAATTGCAAAGGGGAATGCAATTATTCTAGGAAATTATACCCCAAAATTAAATTTTTGGCTAGAGCATGCAATTGAATCCACATACTCTTCTGTACGTGGTGGACAACCCTGGATGCAATTGCTAGAGGGGTGGCACCCTGTACCCCAGTGGTTGTTGAACAGTTGATAAAAGGAAGCCAGGTGAGCAAATCAATTAAAAGGTTTTTTTCAGGGGGCACATAGTACTCATATAATGTTGCCAATGCAAAGGAGTCATACAGGATGTGCTTGACTGTCCTATACCCCCACTTTCAGGCACCCACCCACTAGGGAGCAAACCCCCTAGGTGGTGAATGATGGCAGAGGGGTTCAATCCTGTCACCAGGGATCCCACAGGCAAGGAGACCATTCCTAGATGGAATAACTCCCCAAGTAGCTGGTACTTGCCTAACAGGGGATTAAAACGTCCCAAGAAGAAATACACTCCTAGATAATACAATAAGAATGCAGAAGCCAATGGACAGAACACTTGAGGCTTGTTCACCTGGGTGGTGGAACCATAAATCTTGGTTTCTTCCCAGACAGGTGGATTGTTGGAGAGAGGAGTTGCAGTATACAAGACACCCGGAATCACACAGCACCAGGAGCTGTTGAGAAACTGAGACTCTGGCAATGTACCTGAACCAACGCGTGAACCTATAGAAACGCTGGCAAACACTGTCATAGTAAGGACTATCCAGAGTAACCATTTATACCCAAGCCACTCCCTAAGAGGAGTTTTGGGTAATTTCATGGTTTTGGAAATTCAGAAGTTTTTAAGTCAAATAAAAGATTAGCAAAACAATCACTTGGGTGAATGTAGACTTTATTTATTGAACAAATACTAAAATGGAGCTTACCAGCTTTTTATAGCATGATAGCATAAATAATATAAGAAAAGGAGTTTGGGCAAGTTGAAGATAAAATGGAGATTTGGCAGTTGGGACATTCAAAACTGGGGATTATAACTTATTTCCTTATAGTTTTCAACTCTTCATTAGCAAGGTATTATATTTTCCTTAGCTTAAAATTTGATTCTCTGGCAAGGCTTTGGCTGTTAAGAGGTTAACCCCACATAAAACTGGAGGGTCAGGAGGTGGAATTGACTGCATAACGGAAGGAGAAGCCACCAAAGAACCCAAAACCAGACACAGAATGTCCCCTGCTTCAACATTACTGCCAACGTCACTGGGCGTAAGTCCTGAACAATTAAAATCATTTTTGGTGATTATTGATTGGTTACAGACTATTTTGAGAGGTAATGATTAGTTCAAAGTTAAATTAATGTTTGATTTAGGTAAATCTATATTAACCAAGTCAAAAAATGACCCAGGTTCAAATTTTATTGATGACAACAGTGACTGAGAAGCAATTTCTGGCTTTAAAACAAAAGGTAATATAGAGCAGATATTACTTATTAATCCATTCCCTTTAGAAGACTCAGAAGAAGATAAAGTAGAAAACACTTCTGCCTCTTTAAACAAAGGTAAATTGTTGTCAAGAATGTTTAAAGAAGCATTCATGACACCCGCAGTGTCTTCTGGTGTTTGATTACTAAGCGGCATATGTCTATTTGAATAGGTACATCCTCCAACTTTTTGACGTTGGTTTTTAATATGCAGTGGAGGAGGATTCCCAGGTATACTGCAACGTGAATTATTTGCAAGGTGTATTTTTCTGAGAACATGCACAATTTTTTGAATACTTGAACTAATCTGTTTATATAGGAAGTTTGATTGAATTTGAAGAGGGTTCCAGGGGCGCCCAACTTGAATCAGCCCCCAGGCCTCAGAAAACAATATTAATAAAGGTTTAAAATTATTCACAAGGACTGCATCCCCAACTTTATTTGATAGTGCCTTAAAAACTTCATTAAAAATTGCAGATCTCAAATATTCATTTCCTATTTGAAAGCCAGTTTTCTTAAGTTTTTTTCTTCATATTTGTTGATGTTTACAAATGGGAATTGGATAATACTTTCATAGATATATTCATTGAAGTTTATTGTGACATCCCCACAAATTTCATTCATCTCTTTGAAGTTGATATTTGCTCCTATTTTTTATGCTTCCCTAATCCACAGCAAACACCCAGCAGGTGGTAAATATTCCCTATCTTTAGCTTTGATATTTGAAAACTTATTCATATTCTGTTGAATTATTTTATTTATTTGGTTTTTATTTATTTGCTTTACAGGTGCTACCAGTGATTGGTAACCCCTGTAGAACCAACTCAGCGTAAAAGCCGCCACTTCTGCAACCTTGTCTCCATTCCTAGTGATAACTAAAATAAATATAAGTAAAACAAAAAAGACTTACTAATCATTTCCCCTGTGGCCCCCTCAGCCACAGGCACCACCTCAGCAAACTTCATGAGTGTTGGCTGCTCTTCATTAATTTTCCTAGGCTTAATTTTTCTTATCTTTCTTGCAACTTGAGTTTCTTCTTGGTTTTCATTTGCTAAATTTTCTGTATTTCTTGAAGCGCTCTTGCTTCTTGACTGAGTTTTGTTTTTGTCTGTTTCCATTTGGTTGGTTTCCTCTTCATTTGTGTTTATTTCATGTGGGATTTCATTTCCTTCAATTAGTTTGATTTTTGGGTATTCTTTCTATTGGTTTTTGCAAATTCCCAGAAGTTGTAACTTTCACTTTTGCAATCTAACTGCTTGAGTATTTCCTTTTGAAGATTTAAAAATATTTCTTTGTATTCTTTGTTGACCATTGTTCCCAGGCTATTTTTTGCAGTTTCATTTTGCTGGACCAAGGCTCTTCCCTCATTTCCCAGTTGATTTACCACAGTTTCCTTTATGTTGTATTCAAGCTTGATAACATTTTGGAGGGCTGACTCTAATTTGTTTATTAAGTTATAGATATTTGGCATTTTGTTTGAATTACATCAAAAGCTGGTTTTTATAGTACTACCTTCAATGCATGAACATTTTTCATTATCAATAATAAATTAAGAGCTACAAATATAAATTTTGCACTAGAATATTGCAATTAGACATCAACTCTTGATATTTTGATATCATATGCATAACTCAATGCATTTTGTTTAATAAAATCCATTGTAAACTTGTTCTTTTCCATTATAATTTAATGAAATGGACTATATTTATATTAGAGAGCCATTAACGCTTAGTACAAATATTGATACATAGTGCATTTTACAGCTTGTATATTTACCTATTGATAATGGTTCTGTAAACCTTTTAGTTGGATTTTGCGAGGTAATAATAATTTAATGTGTTAATAAATTACTGTTCATTGTCATTAATTGGCTGATTTTCTTTGCTGTGGCAATTGTGCATTTTCTGATATTTATGCACTAGTATCCAATTGGATGTGAAACCAACTAATTAGATACTAGCTCGTAAATATCAGAAAATGCACAATTGCCACAGCAAAGAAAATCAGCCAATTAATGACAATGAACAGTAATTTATTAACACATTAAATTATTATCACCTCGCAAAATCCAACTAAAAGGTTTACAGAACCATTATCAATAGGTAAATATAAAGGCTGTAAAATGCACTATGTATCAAAATTTGTACTAAGCGTTAATGGCTCTCTAATATACACACAGTTTATTTCATTAAATTATAATGGAAAAAAACAAGTTTACAATGGATTTTATTAAACAAAATGCATTGAGCTATGCACATAATATCAAAATATCAAGATTCACGTCTAACTGCAATATTCTAATGCAATATTTACAATTATTGTCTTTAATTTATTAATAATGATGAAAAATATGTATGCTAATAATTTTAATCTATTAATAAAATGTACAACAATGTATTAATTATGGGAAATGCTGATAATGTAAAAAGAAAATATTATTAATTATGAATTGAAAGAGAGATATTAATTTTAATAAGTTGTCACAAAGAAAAGATTTATTTACTAATCAAAGGACAGGAAGGGGAGAAAAATGGGCAGAATGAACATTGCCTTCATCTGCGCCTGTGAAAGGAACAGCATCAGAGATAGTGGGGGGGATTGGTAGTGGCTTGGGAGTCAGGGTTGGAAGGTGGGTGGCTTGATGGGGGGGTTGGGGAGGCAGGATTTGCTGACTGGGAAGGGGCTGCAAGAGCGGTTTGCTTCAATTGCTCAAATTCTTCTTCTGTCACATATACTGGCTTGACAAAATGGATGGACTGGCGTGGGGGAGGAAGGGGTCCTTTCTGGACTTATCACTATCACTTGCATAGAAGATGATGAGATCAAATATGTCCTGGATGGACACAGAAGGGAGAAGATCATAACCCTTATCAATTAAGGTGCATAGTTTGTTGTAGGTGGCAGGCTTCAAGCGCCTGAGGGCACAACCAAAATTGTAGAGACATACATCTGCAAGATGCATGTCAGCGTGGTTGATTGGGTAGGACCAGCAGGTATGCCCCACAGCCCTGATTTCTTGGGTTGTCCATTCCCGCTGCTCTATCTCAGCACTCAGTACAACTGTGTGCACGGCGTTTTGTATGGCCCACTCCTCCAGCATGGCCTTGAGCTCTGTCTGGTAGGCATACCCATCTGCGTTGTTTGATATTGCCAAGTAATAATTGACGCCCAATGGGGAAACTTCCAATAAAACCCTGACAAAACAATACAATATTGGGCCGCGCTTGTACACGTCAGAAAGGATACACTTCTCTCCATAGTCTTGGATACTTGTAGAAATCTTAGCATATGATAGGGAGATGACGTCATTACAGGCCCTCATTGCCCTCCCTTTAAAATTGATGATGCTTGAATAGTAAGGGTTGCTATCCACTAAACTGGGGCCACCAAGAACCTGATTGGATAGGATTTGGCGGCAATCACAACTCTGTGCATCCACAAATTCACTGTTCTTTTGTTGGTGAAGATGCCATGGAGTCCCAGCTGGAGATGTACCTGGACCAGGGGCATCCACAGGTCACGTTCCAAAAATGGCCATCATAAGGGGATGGGCTGTGTCACCTTTGATTGAAGTACGGGCACCAGTTGAGGTCTTCTTGATAGGGGGCCACAGTTGGCGTGGGCTCACAGGGTTGCAGCCACAGTGAACTTTGCAAACCCCATTGCGGCCACAATTTCCCCAATGGACATAAGCATCCCTCTCTTTTCAACCATTTCAAGAACAATCTCTGGGGTAATTAATTTTCTTCTGCGTCTTGCAGGCTGATTGGCTGGAGGTGGGGTATGTCTGCTTTAAGAACCAGACAGTGCTATCTGATTGGCTGCTTCTGGATTCTGGCTTTCATTGGTGGCCCCATGGATCACTTGGTCAATTCTGGATGCTAGTGTTGCTGTATGATTTGGGTTAGCAGCTGCCTGTGCGTGATGGGCAAACAGGGCCATGCTTGAGGACGTGGGAGAAAGAACACAT
This sequence comes from Entomophthora muscae, assembly GCA_014839935.2. NCBI lineage: Eukaryota > Fungi > Entomophthoromycota > Entomophthoromycetes > Entomophthorales > Entomophthoraceae > Entomophthora > Entomophthora muscae. The sequence goes on from QTSX02003635.1 coordinate 60,000, forward strand.
TCCTGGGTAGTGCTTGTGGAGGGGCCTGCGGGTTGGGAGTGGCCATAGAGGGAGGCTTCACTATTAAAAGACCCAGCGTAGCCCTGCATGATTTTGTCAAGGCCAGGGAACAGCTTGCTGACTTGGTTGGTGTTGGAAGAAGACATAATATTTTTTTTATTATAATTTTAAACTCAAGAAGAGGAATGTATATTTTAGTCAATTTTATTGTTAAGTATGTTAAGTTGGTGAATATTATACTCAAAATTTTAGCCATCATAAATTGGAATAGGGTGATTTTTGAGAATGCCTATGATTCCTAAAAGAATTAGCACAAATCCACTCTAGATCCTTTATCATCCTTTTTGAGACACCCATAAATTATATTTGTTTTAAATTCACTGCAATTATTATTTGAAACTTGGTTCTTGGATTTGACAATCCCGCAATTTCAGATTTGTTAATTTTTACATGATGTCTATGATTTGTTTGACATTCAGGAAATCTCAAATTTTACATAAGAATCCTGCATTTCTGATTCATGTATACCACATTTGTTTGCTGAGTTTTGTCTTTTGTTAGTTGAGTTATCTGCTCAAGGGATTCAAAATTTGCCAATTTAAATAAATCAAAAAAGGCAAATTAAATGGTTGATTTTATTAAATATTTTAATTTTCACTCATCTGAGTTGCCCACAAAAGTGATTCAAAATTTGGGCCAAGGATTTGGAAATCCCGCATCTTTATGTTTAGGTTCTGAATTTACAGTAAACCTTGTTCTAAATAATGTTTTCTTCTTTCTTTAAGTCATTTATGGTGACCATGGTACCTGTCTTCCTGTTGTTATGAGCTACAACCTCAGACATTTGGGATAAACTCTCCTTGGCTGCACAGCACTCTGTGCCCAATCCTGGCCTGCTCTCAAACCCCCTTTTACATCTGATCTAGGTTCCTATCATCCTCAACACATTTGCCAAGTTGGTTTGGAAAAGTCTCTATCCCAAGACCTCTCATCTTTCCAAAAAAAGGTATTGAGGAATCCCCTTACACAGATCAGAGCAACACCAAACTTATGTTGGGTTCAAACCACTTCCTCCCACCTTGCAGCAACTTCTTCCTATGAATCTGAATTCCTATCCCACCTGGGTTTGTTCTCTGTGATAGCTGTTAGGCGCTTTGACTATGGGCTTAAACACATATTTTACACCCTTGTCCTGGCCTTCCTCTCCTTGGAGGCTCTTAGAGCAGTTATTTGAGTCCTGCATTGGATGTCATCCTGGTGGATGTGTGAGAGAGGGGGGCTAAACTAACTAAGTTTAGCTCCCATCCTGGAAAGACAAACCACCAAGATGCCACCCAGTGAATCACTGAGACGGCTTCTTTAAAAGGGGACAAAAGGGCTAACACAGAGGACATCTGAGGGAAGTAGGAATTCATCCTTATCAGCGCCAAACCTGCAAGTAGCCAGGGAGTATACATAGATATACACTCTAGGACTACAGGTGGCTACTGAGGAGCAAACATCTCCTTATTCAGCAAAAGAGTGGTGCAAGGGTATCAGGGCCCAGAATGCCCTAGACAATCAGCTAGCCTACCTGGATATAAATCAACCAACAGTGTGGAAGCCTTTGCCAACTGCTTTCCTAGAAGGAAAACCCCCTTTCTGACAGCTAATGACCAGAGGTTTGTGAGGTTCACATGCCACAAAACCCTGGTATTGAGATTAAATACAAAATTTAGTCCATTTGCTATAGGGAAAAGGTAAAGTGGGAAAGCAATTGTGTGATCAGGTGCTCAATTGCTTGTGGGTTCTAATAATAGCTGTGACATCTCAGCATGCAGCAGCCAGACCAATTTTCATGATATACCAGCCAATGTCCTTCTATCCCCAGGTCCCAGTGTGCAAATTCCATGCCTTTTTGCAAGTGTCACTGAAAATGATACCATCAGGCCTCTGGTGATACAAAAGCTAAGTATTCCCCAGTAAGTATAGAGGCAACTGTGGTGAAGTCAACTCCCTATTACTTGAAATTTTTTTGAGTACCAGGGAGTTGACTGCCAAATATGTGAATTTAATTGTATTTTTGTCTTAACCAATTTTAAGCTAATTTTTACTAGTAAGTTGGGGGGTTGAAACCAAAATCCAAGATTAAAAACACCAGAATTTGACTCTTTTTAACAAATATGTTAGCTTGAAGACCAATTTAAGGGGAAATATATAAGTATTTTACTAATGAAAATTAAAATTAATTGTGTTTAACATTCTAAAATAAAAAGTGGCCGTTTTGATACTTTTTAAGCCAAATTCTAACTTTATTAATAAAAAACATATGTACTTATATAAATTTTATTAGTTACTATTATATTTTCATTACAGTAGTTTTCAAACCTGTTGAGATAAACAAAAAATCTCAGTCCAAAAACAAATACAACTCAGTCTAAAAGCAAAATCAAGTTTACATTAAATCTATTGTAATTAAATATAAATTCTTTAGTTTTTGATTTTGTTTTTAGACTGAGTTGTATTTGTTTTTGGACTGAGAATTTTGTTTATCTCAACAGGTTTTAAACTAGTGTATTAGTGTCCATAGTTGTCAATTAAGCTCCCAAGCACCACTATAATGAATTTAGCGGTCTACATATTAATCAATTATCTCACTTGTTTTACATTATGTCTATTCCGGGTTTGTAGATCAAGTAGTGCCACATAAATTATTCCCAATTTATAAATAAATTTTATATGTAAGTTATAAAAAACGGAAACTTGACTCCCCCTCTGTTTGACACTATCCACTTGCCACATGATTGGTTTTGGATTTAACTAATCAAAGGCTCAGAATTAAGGCTAAATTAATAAGTGATACACTATTAGCGCCACTCAACACCCACCAACTTGACACTTTAACTGGGGGACTAGTGCAGAGAGCTCCTTAACATTTTAACACACTCAATGGTAAATAAAACACTCCCAGTTCCTTCCTGCACACTATGTGTCATAAATACTGAATGGATTAGACAAAGGGTTGTCCACTTAGGATTTAAGCAACAAAACAATTGTGAAATTTCTTTATTGAAACATAATTTTAGCAGGATTAAATACGTTAAAAATGCCTTAAAAACAGGTGTTCAAAGCGCTTTTGGAATGTGCATTAAGCGTAGGCTTTACTTCTGAGGTCCATAATCAAATGACGCAATAAGCACCACTTGCCTCTATAAGGCAAGGCACATGAAACCAGCTGTTTCATTGCGCAGCTCTTTCTACTGTACTTTTCCACTATCCTCCTTTGGGAAAGTCCTTTTGTCAGTGCCACCATTCCCCTGGTAGAAATTCCCCTACCTCTTACTACATAACTGCAGCGCTATCTAAATAAATACCAGTTTTGTCATTATATCCTTATATTCTTCTGTCCTACCAAAGGCTATCACTATTCCATCTACAGGTATAGTATTAAGAGTTAGAATCCTGACTAACTTTTTGTAGAAAACAGCACCCTATACTACTACAAATACAACATTGGTGCTCATGTCTTTCCACAATAACAGCCCCACCCCATGATTCTTTCAATGAGGAGAGAAAATGCCCCTGGCTGAGCCTTCTGCCCCTGCTCCCACCTATCACCAGGCATCAGCCTCCACTATTGCCAATGTCCATGCTGGGGAAAGAGCAGGCTCTCCCTATGGCCTTCCCACCCTCAGTTGCTTCATGCCCGGACATCAATGCCCCAAGCCATTTTTTGGTCAATTATTGCTCTTAAAAGCTCCTGCACCCTTGGAAATGGATGCCAATTCTTCCCCCTCTAAGGACGCCATCTGTAGTGCCATCCACACCATGAATTCTTGTGCTGCTGGCAATGGTGCTTTCTCTGAGCATCTTTCATTCAGCAAACTTCTGCTGAAAAATCCTTGGTTGCTTCCAGAGCCTCTCCCAAGCCAACCCCAACCAACTTTGCCAAGACCTCTGCACTTTTGAGCATATCAAGGATTACTTACAACAATTTACCCATCCTGTTATATGCTGTAGCAGAATGCATTTGAGTTCATCCAAATCCTGGTGTATGCCCAGGGGATATTGGTGTCCAACTAACAAATGTTTCTCCAGGTCCTCTACTCTGAGCTTAGCAACACTTTTACCACTGTTAATCATATTTTCTGAATTTACCAACACCCAGAATACCATGCTTCACTGGGTTGAGGCCATCAAGAGAGGAATGGCTAAGCTAGTTACAGTTCATGTGGTCCAGAACCTCATCTATCAAGGTGTAGATTCCAATTTGATTAGTGTGGTGACAAGCCATGTGCTTGAGACTGGTCCCATGGTTTGAGGCATGGTTCATGAGGTGGAAGTCATGGGCTGTTGCCTTGTCACTATTCCCTCATTCAACCCCCGCCTACCACTATGGACAACTCCACTTCCAGTCATCTTCTTGGTAATGACGTCCTTGAGCTCTTTGATCACTACAAGAAGATGCAGACAGAACTGGTCCAACAAAGTGCAGACATTGCTTTTCTGTTTGATGGCTGCCACACTGTGTCAGAGCTTCAGGATTGCCTCAAAATTAAGCAATCTCATGATAGAGCTTATAGCCAGACCCAAGCCAGAAATCACAAGAAGGTGATAGCCTTGCTCCAAGCTGAGCTTGCTACCCATGAGAATTGTATTACCTCTCTGGAAGACAACTTGGATATCACCTGTCAAGAGAACAAGGTCTATCAAGATGAGCTGAATAAGCAGAGACTTCTCCTGGACGCCTTCCAGAGCCAATTGGATAGGAAGGACAGTAAGATTATGGCCGTCAACTTACAGTCTATGTCCCTCAACTCCAAGAGTCTTCACAGTCCACAAAGGTCCTCCAGCCCTGAGTTCTAACATAGATACAGAAGCAATAATGACCACCCTCAGTTGGCCCCCAACAATGTACAAGTATTGAGGATAGTGTTGAAATCTGAGGATGATGTCTTGGCCACTTCTGAAGCTTCTGGGGCTGCCCAGGACAGAGAAGGTGAACATGAAATGTGACAAGAGCAAAAATTGCTGATGTGTCTCTGTGTCTAGGTTTTCTGTCTCTACCCTCAGCTGTTCCTGTCTCATCTGCTCCCCAGTGAGGATCACACCTGCTCCCCTTCAACATGGCTCCAACAACTTTAAGCCTGTCAACTTACCCAATTTTGACTGCAAGAGTAATGTGGCCATGTTTTTACACCTATAACAAAACTCCATGTATGATGCTGACAATGCCATGAGGGACTCCCCAATCATTCATTGCCTGGATGCCAAGACTCAAACCATTAACTTGCTGCAACTCCCTGAAAATGGCTGGACTTTTGATAACATTTCCAGAGACCTGACAGAAGAATTTGGTACCCAAGAAGCCCTTTTTGGTTGCAAGATGGACTTTGCTGGCATCAAGCTAAAGGTGGGGAAACCCTAGAAGACTTCACTTATAGGTTCTACCTTGAGGCTCAAGTCCTGTTGTCTATGAGCGCTGTGCAGTTTATTGATGTGCATTCAGCACTTCTCATTGTGGTACATGTCAACTGGGAACTATCTCTGGCTCTTAAGTCAGGTATATACAACACTCATACCGTACCAGATATAATTTTCCTCCTACACATCTACAAGGAGGAGTTCAAAGTCCCTCTCCCTGAAAGCTGCCCCCACCAGCAAGCTGAGTATAGACCCCAAGTGGATGTGAATATGCCCAAGCCTTCTGACAAGGTTGGGGCTGTGCCAGCCAACCACGCTCTCTGTACTTGCTTTAAATGCAGCATGACTAGCCACTTCTCTCAGGAATGTAAGAACACCCATCAAAAATTCCACCATGTAGGCATGGAAGACGCCAAAGAGGATTACGCCAAGGACGCTGATATTGAGGAGGACAATGAGGATCAGTAAAAAAACTACTAAGCAGCCAGGACAAGGAGAAATCCTTGGCTGCCTTTGTAATTTAAACACCCTCATTTCTCCTATACCGCTGCCCCTCAACAAACCTGCCCAGAGGCCTGCTGCTTTATCATCCTCTGAGTTAAAACCTAAGGATAAACCCTATCTGATTGACTTTGACTACCAACCAATTGATGAGGATGCTGAATCTGAAGGAGTTCAAGAGGACCTCCTACATTGAGTCCTCACTGTTAACACTCAAAACCATAATACTACTCTTTGCCCTGAGGTGGTTATCCCACAAATAGCTCAAAGAACAGTATCCTTACCTTATGCCAAACAACTGGCTCAACCAGGTGTTTAAGTCACCCATGAAGAGGACAGCACTTAACAACTGGCCAAGCTGCTGCGTACAGTAAATGTAAAGTCACTCCCCCCTTTAGTCCTGGATAGGACAATCTTCCCCCACCACACAAAAAAATCTGCTCAGAAGCCAGACAAGCCCCTTAATTCCCTTGAGGATTTAGCCCACACAATTGATGAGAGATTTGTGTTGACATACCCTTCCCAAGTGGTAAATACTGATGCTTTGGACTCTTTCCCCACTTGGGGAATATCTGATTAATTTGGATTATTTTGGCTTGGGCCCATCCACATATAAAAACAGCAGGCTCAACCCACCAGCAAGGTTCCAAGCAAGCGGGTTTGTGACCTGCAATCCAATTACCTGGCCACTTAGAGCCAGACTAGGAAGTCAACTTGAATTGCCAAATCCAAAAACATAAACAGATGATGATCCTTTATGGTGGATACCTTGTTTTGGCACTCAACTCATTACCAGGATCAAGCAACCCCTTCACCATCCAGCTGTGTGATCAACACATTCATGTTCCTGTTATCCATGATTCACATTAATTATATAATCACTATCCCTGAATAAAGATTTACATCTAGTTTCTAAATATTTTTCCCTTGTAACTCTGCTAAAACAGCACAGTTACAACATTGGTAGCACAAGTATGTTCTCCATCTTACCTCATTGTGTAAAATTCTGCCTGTTGCCAGTACTTGCCGCAACCAAAAAATTCTTGACAGAATCATGTCTGGCTTCCTGCTGGATTGGACTTCTCACACCCCTGGTGCCAAGATACCTGATGGTTTTGTCCTGTACCAGAACACAGTGATTCCACTACCTGCCTTCAACGCCATGTCTGCACAAGGGTTTTTCCAGATGCCCACCACCATTATGCAACCAACCAACAAAGACATCATGCCTGCCTACATAGCCCAAAGACTACAAAGCTCTTCCTTGGAACCTTTTGCTGGGCTAACAACAACAACACTGCTGCATGGATCCAGTCTGTCCAGAGCAAGCTGGCCCAGATGAAATGCCCACAGCAATTTTGGATTGCGGAAATCTTCATCCAACTGACCCACAACGCTGGCACCTGGTGCAACAAGTGGCACAAAGAACACGCCAAGAAGAACTGGGATACCTTCAAACAAGACTTCTTGGCAAGGTTTGTGCTTAAGGACACAGCGCTCATGATCATATGCCAAGTAAAGAACCTTACCCAGACAGGCACTGTGAAGGAGCTCACCCGCGCTTACAAGGAGCTCCAACTTTGAGCACCATCTGACATGGCCTTTGACACCCCAGCCACACATCTCATGTACTATAACGCCCTTAAATTGCATTTAATGAGGAACGTGAACCTGGACCAGGTGACCAACCTGCAAAGCCTGTACCGCAAGGTGGAGAAAGTGGAACAAACATCCAACGCCCTCCATAAGGCACAACCTGGAAAACAAGAGAGGCCCAAGGATTCTCACACGGGCAGGTGCTCCACTCAACCACCCCCTGGAAGCAACAGGAATAATACCAACCATAAACCCACAGGTTCAAATGGACATGGAAGTGGGAACAATGGCCAGTTAAATTGTACCCATTTCCATATCACTGCCACGCAAGGCAATCAAGACAAGGGAAAAGCCTGGGGAGAGCACTAAGTGAGCCAAGCTCTCCCCGCACAATTCCTGACTTGCCTAACAATGAGTACAGACCCAAGGACGTGGACCAATGCCCAATGATCCAAGTACCCTTGGAGGACCTGGTACTGTACACCATTACCAGAAATCCCAATAAACTGATGTCCCATCCTTTCTGTTTTTGAAGTTACACAGGCTTGGCACTCCTGGAATCAGGCGCGGATTGAACCCTAGTCAACAGTAGCTTTGTGGATAAGTTCAAGCTAACCACTAATCCTTTGTGGATTAAAAACGTGGTCCTAGCTGATGAACATCACATTGCTGTGACAAGGGAAACCACCCCCTCCTCTGTCATGCTCAAGAATCTACACTCTGCTATCCAAGGCCCCATCATTGACTTTCCAGAGCTTGGCATTGTACTGGGGTTGTATTGGTTACAAATTACAATCCTCACGTAGACTGGGCAACCTCAGTGTTGACCATCAAGCGTGAAGGTGTCAACCACCAGATCTACCCTGACTCAGTGGACCAACTCCTACGCAACCATGTCTTTGTGCGCATCACAGAGACCCTGGAAAAAAAAAGAAAACCTGAAGGCAATTGACTGGGACTCCTGATAATACAAGATCATACACTTCAAGGACTACCAGGATACCTCCACACCTCAGGATTGTAAAATTGGGGCCCACCACCCAGAAATCTTCAAGGAAGCTCTAACCAGGTTACCCCCAGAGAAACACATTCAACACTCCATCCAGCTCAAAGGAGCTGTACCCAAAGCACGTTCTATCTACAGGCTGACCCCAAGCAAAGACAACGCCCTACGCACCTACCTCAAGGAAGCATTGGAGAAAGGACTTATCCACCCCTCACAGTCTTTCTTTGCGGCCGCTGTACTCTTTGTGGTCAAAAAAGATGGTACCTTGCATCTGGTCACAGACTACCAAGACCTAAACAAAGTTACCATCAAGAATTTTTATCCACTAACACTGATTGACAGCCTCTTTGACGTCTTGGGAGGAGCCACAGTCTTCTCCAAGATTGACCTAACCACAGTCTACAACCAGATTTTTATTAAGGAGGAAGACATTCCCAAAACAGGATTCCACACTAAATACAGCTCCTAATAGTGTGTGGTGCTCAACTTTGGCATGACAAATTCCCCCTCCACCTTTGTGACCTGCATGAACAAAGTGTTTGCTCCACACATAGGCAAGCATGCCCTAGTCTACCTAGATGACATCATTTTCTACAGCTGCTTGGTGTAACAGCACCACAAAGACTTAGAGGCAGTCTTTGCTACCCTGGCACAACACAAACTGTTGGCCAAGCCCTCCAAGTGCCAGTTTTTTCACAAGCAATTACCCTTCCTGGGACACATAGTCTCAAAAGAGGGTATCAAACCTGACATTCAAACAATACAGGCCATCTACAAGATGCCACCACCCAAGTATAAGTTGGAACTCCACACCTTCTTGGGGATGATGGCCTATCTACACCGCTTCATACCTGACTGGTGCGTTTTGACTGCCCCCTTATCCGCCATAACGGGCGCCAAATCTAAGTTTGTGTGGACCCCCCAACTTGAACTCTGTTTTAGACGCCTCAAGGAGAAGCTCACAACAGCTCTCATCCTGCAATACCCCAAATGTGACGGGGAATATTAAATGAAAGCCAATGCCTCAGACACATTCATTGGGGGAGTACTATGAATCAAAAATAATGATGGTGATTTCCTGCCCGTAGCTTATTAATCCTAAAAGTTGACAGATGGCAAGTGTTGATACCCTATCTATAACAAGGAACTGCTGTCCATTGTACACTGCCTAGTCAAATGGTGTTGTTATCTAGAACAGCAGGAAGAATTCCCGGCATTGACCGGCCACAAGTTGCTCATATACTTCAAAACCCAAGCAAATCAATCTTGCCGCCAAGCCTGCTAGATGGAGCTCTTGGAGAGATTCAATATGCTCATACAGTACAAACATGGTTCATGACTTGCCATGGTGGATGCCCTCTTGCGCCTGTATTTTTGTGCCACTAGAGGGGAAAATGGGCTCAACCCAGACTGGCCTCTCTTGGTGCTACAAACAAAAGACAAGGGTTTCCCTCCTGGTACAACCAACATAACAAAGGATACAGTCATCAAAAACAAACACCTATTTTCTGACGTGTATAGGACCTTGCACAAAAAAATGTCTGACAGGACTACCATCCCTTACATCCCCACACACCAGTAAATAGACACCATCCTACAATACCACAGAGACCTAGGACACACCAAGAGCCGCAACCTATACAAATTCCTTAAACACAAGGCCTGGCAGCTAACCCTGTATTGTAATGTTCAAGAAGTCCTAGACTAATGTGAAGTATGCAAGAAATTTGCTAAAAGCAAAGTCCTACCAAAATCAGTACTACCCATCTGCACACAACTATCCTTCAAGGTGTGGGCCCTTGAAATTGTTGGCCCCATGCCAGGGAAGCACAATGATAATAAATACATCATCACCACTATAGACTTTGCTACACAATGGCCAGTAGCCCAAGCAGTTAGGGCGCACACTGACAATGACATACAGAAATTTATTGGAAAATAGATAATCAGCAAGTTTGGAAAGCCAGAACTCCTGATAACAGATGGAGGAAAAGAATTGCCCTCCAAAAACACCAATGTATACCTTGATAAAAACAGGGTCAAACATACTGTGATAACACCATACTACCCACAGGACAATGGACGTGTAGAGCAGCTAAATGGCCGCCTTGTGCAAGCCTTGGCCAAACTCACCGCCAGGAGACCTGAAGACTGGTATAAGAAGCTATTGACTGAACTACTTGTTTGCCAAACCCAAGTGAACAGGACCACCAGAAAAAGCCCCTTTGAGTTGGTATATATCACACAGCTAAATATCATTCAAGCATTGACAGGACCCAAGCTGGAAATCCCAAGAAAAGTCCCCCCTCACTCAGACCCTCAAGTTATAGAGGCCAACAGTAAACAAACAGAAAAGGAAAACAGACGTCTGAAAAGCTTCTGTCCCCATCCAAGATAGACATGAAGTTGGGGACAAAGTTTGGGTCATCAACGTTGATAAAAGCAAACTAAAACCCAAGAAAGTAGGCCCAGCAATCATCCTAAAGGTAAACAAAAATAATACTTACCTTGTGCAAGGACTCAGGAAGCGCAAACAAGACAAAACCCTACACCATGATTGCCTGAGACCCTGCAAAGCAAGACAAAAACAACACAAAACTGCCCTACCTGCCGCAGAACAACAGCTAGTCCAGTATGGCTCCTGGGCTCCTGACAACCTCCCTGACAACCTGCCCCCAGAGGAGGTCAACCTTCAGTTGGGGGTGTTGAAACAGCAGGCTTGACCCACCAGCAAGGTTCCAAGCAAGCAGGTTTGTGACCTGCAATTCTATTACCCAGCCACTTAAAGCCAGACTAGGAAGTCAACTCAAATTTCCAAATCCAACAACATGAACAAATGATGATCCCTTATGATGGATACCTTGTTTTGGCGCTCAACTCATTACCAGGATCAAGCCACCCCCTTCATCATTCAACTGTGTGATTAACACAATCATGTTCCTGTTATCCTTGATTCACAATGACTATATAATCACTATCTCTCAATAAAGATTATTACCTAGTTTCTAAATATTTCCCCCTTGTATCTCTGTTAAAACAGCACAGTTACAACACACATTTAAAATTAATCAAATCCAAACAATCAGGATGCACTATGTTTGAATCATCAAATCCCAATCTGACTGGATTAGATGCTGCCCTGAAAAACTCCATTGATACCTGCCAATTAAGAGTTGAAGTCAGAAATTGTTTGAAACCCTCCCAACCCATTAGATTCTTGCTGAAAAATTTCTCTTGGAACCAATCAAACCTGACCTTTGGGTCAGGTGACTTCAAATTTTAAATGGCCATTCCTTAAAGCAAGACAGGGGACTTTTGGTCCCCTGCTTGCTCATTTTTACAAAATAAAGTTTTAAACTTTCTCTCTTAGGATTTTGGATTTTTTTTCCTATCTGGCCTTTCAATTCTCTAAGATTATTAGTAAAAGTTTAACTCTCCTTACCTTTTGCATTTGCTCCCAGGCCACTCTGTGTCTTCTCAGAGCCTCCTACACATTTTCAGCGTCAACATCAAAGCTTTTTGCTTTTTCTTTAAAAGATAACCATTTGAGCTTAAAAATTAGTGAATAATTTTATATAATTACCTATTTAAAGTTTGGTTTTGTTTCTCTTTTGCTTTTTTCTTATTGTTGGCTTCATATACAATCTAAAAGCTTTAAACCCTGCTTTTGGAGTCCTTTTTCCTGAAGTTGCTGTTTGTTGTGTCCTGTTTGCCTTTTGGGACCTTCTTGCTTGTCTTTGGTCCCTTTCTGGTTGCCTTTATTTGGTTTTGAAAAAACCAAAAATCTAGAAGAAAAATTGCTTCTTGCTGGTCTCTGCATTAGACTCAAGCAAAATGCAGGTGCCTTTTGCCAAGTTTGTTGTGTTCAACCTGGCACCAGCCTTGGTAATGATATGGTGCACCACTCCTGACCTTTGGGGGCATATTTCTCATTCATTCCATAATGTGGGTGCTAATCCTGACCAATTCCTACATGTATTTGGTAACATTCTGGGCAAGCTCAAGATATCTTCACCACTAGTGAGAATGTTGTAAGAAGTCTCACCTGTGATGACCTCAAGCTTGTGACCCCTGATATATCCCCCTTGGTGTCCCCAGGCCTGTCTTCCACATTGCCCCTCTCCTCTGAGGCCCCAGTTGTACTGTTCCCAGGAGGAGACAAGGCCTTTCCAGAGTCTACCCCCAAGCGCGCCCCCTGGTTGCTCAGTGTGATGATTCTGATGATTTTGGACTCCTACTTTCCCCAACTATCTGCTGAATCCTCCTTGTGGACGCCACTTTGAACGGCCATTCCAGTCCTGCACTGGATGGTGTCCTGGTGGATTCTTCCCCCAAGATGGGAGCCAAACTTAGTTAGTTTAGCCCCCCTCTCTCACAGTAAACGTCTTGGCACCTCTAGAATCCCTCAAGGAAGCAAGTCCAGCTGTAGAGGCTGCCATGGCTATCTTCCTGGAAAAGTTCAAAGGACTGAGCATAAACTAGGTCTCCAATATTGTGGATATCAGAGAAGATTGCCAGGATTGTACCTATATCAACCTGGTAGGGAACAAAACCCACGTCTAATCCAAAATGGATACTGGTGCTCCAGGGAACATTATATCCTTGCAGCTGGTCAAGAAGCTAAAGCTGGCACTGGACTTAGCCTATGATGAAGAGTTTTGTACAGCTGGACCACAGACCACTAGAGAAAAAGGAGCTTACTCTTACCTCCCTCTTTGCTTTGGGAAACTAATGGTCACTGCCCCTGCCATAGTTCTGGTAAACAACAGCTATAACATTCTTATTGGGACTAGCTTCATGGTCCAGTATGGCACTGTGACCAACCATGGAGACCATACAGTTAGGATCTCAGACCACCCCATCTCCATGTTCTACAATGGCGACTGTCCTTCTGACCTGCCCTTATGCTGTCTGCACTACATCAACCTGGAATACACAGATGGAGAGCTGCCAATTGCCTATACACTGCAGAGTAAGAAATCTAAGTTGCTACCTCTCTTGGTTGGGGAAGCCAAGGGAATCCCAGTCTACGCCTCCTATAATGTGACTATCCCACCTGGCTCTCAGGTGATCCACAATACAGGCCTCTTGCTGGCTCTACCGGTTAGAAATTCATGGAGAAATCTTTGGCATCTATAATGACTCTAGACTAGAACCATGAGTTGCACCAGGCATCCTCATGCAAAGTGAGAAGGAAGTGCTCATACTCTTGGTCAACATTAGTCATAAAGCAATGGTTGTCTTAAAACACCAAATTCTGGCTTATATACAACTAGAAGAGCATGGCAAATTGCAGGAGACCAACCCCTTTGCAGACTTCTCTGAGTTGGGTCTACCTTGCAAACAACCACTGGTACTATTGGTCATAAGTTGCAACTATCTTTCTGGACTCTCTGAAGAGCAAAAGAAACAAGCCATGGATCTCTTTGCTTAGTATAAGGATGTGTTTGTCAAAGATTATTACAACCCTGACAAGGCTGTAGATGTTGCCCACCATATTGACACCCAAGGCAGTCCACTCATCTGCTCCAGACTTATACAGCGTAGTCAAGCCAATCATGCCATAGCCAATGAGGAGCTTCAGAAACTATTGGGGTTTAGCTTACTGGTTCCCAGTAAAAGTCCTTGGTCTTCATCTCTCCTGATTGTCAAAAAGAAGGATGGAAGCAACCAAGTGGTAATCAACTACTTTCATCTGAATGCTGTTACCAAGAAGGGTTCATATCCCCTTCCTTGCATTGACAATACCTTGGACCACCTGGGTGACACCAAGTTCTTTAGTTCAATGGATCTTATCAGTGGGTGCTAGAAGATTGATCTACCCCCTGCTGACCAAGAGAAATGTGCAATTATCACTGATCAAGGGCTGTTCCAACCCTCAATGATTCCCCAAGGTCTGTCCAATGCCCTGGCTACCTTCCAACAGGCTATGGATGCAGTGGTGGGTGACCTCAAACTCACCAGTGTCCTGATCTATCTAGATGACAGTAATGTATTTTCCCAAGCCTTTAATTATCACTTGTAGAACTTAGAGAAAATCTTCTATAGGCTACTTGCAGCTAATCTTAAGCTCAAGCCACATAAGTGCAACTTCTTCAAGAAACATCTTGAGTGCCATGGCCCACCATGACATAGTAGCTTTTAAAAGTCACGCTTTAAAAGATTGGATTGTTAAAGCAACTTCTTGTTGTCATAAAACTACCTTGATGATCTCCCTAGGTACCCTAGATCAAACGTTATGGCAATTTAAAGAGCCGTGTTCAAAAACCCTGTCAGCATGTCCCAAAATGGTTGCAAGATTGATTTCAAATCAAGACAAGCAACAATTAGTAAGCGGGCAAATCCAACCATATCTCAGCTTCCAGTGATCAGTTTTGGACGTCCTTACGCTCAAATGAAAGCCCCAGATGAGGAAATCCATCCAAAGTATTTTTAGATGGCCAACTGAGGCAAACCGCAAAATTTAAGTCTGGCTAAAAGAATATGACTAGAATTAGTCAGCTGATTTTTCAAACTTTTAGCATGACCTTCCAGATAGAGAGACAAGGACCTTCAGGAAGAATCTGAAAGAATCTCAAAGACCAATGTAAATGGTATAAAAAGAACAAAGTTCTCCTTTTCCCCATTGTGATCATTCTTGGTCTAAATAATAAATAAAGGACTTCTCTTAGACTATAGTTTAAATGGATCAGAGTTGGGAGCCCTTGAGCCCTGACATTGAGTTCTTGGGGTTCATCATTAGTCAAGATGGACTCTGGACTGTACCTCTGAAGGTGAAAGCTATTGAGAAAATACAGAGCCTGGCTAATAAGCAGGACATTTAGGTCTTCATGGGGATGATTGGATACTACTAATGATTCATCCCTAACTTTGCATCCCTGGGCAACCCCCTCTTTCAGCTTCTCTGGGCTGATAAGGAATTCTTCTGGAGTCCAGTGTTCCAATCTGCTTTCAATGCTCTCAAGAGAACACTGACTGCAGCCCCTGTAATAAACTATCTGAATTTTCCAGGCTATTTATGGTTCATACAGATGCTAGTGTTGAGGGTCTGGATGTACAAGCATTCTGGCTACAGACAACCTACTTAACATCCAGCCATTGCCCAATTTGGTGCACTTACAATATACTGTTTAACATACCAAGAATGGTACCAAGCAATATTGCATGACTGTCCAAGTATCCAGTGGCTCAAACCCATCCTGCACATGATCAACCCCTAGGTTCAATCCAACTAAATATCTGCCAAAGTCAAGTCTATATAAGTCTGAAGTATTATCCAATAAACTATACTTCTCTTCTTTCATAACTCCATATTTGAAGCTTCCCCAAAAGGCGCTCCTCATCACTGGTAGCAGCTACGGTTTTTTTACCACGCCCATGAAAGAGAAAATGACTGGCCAAAACCCACCCATCTTTGCTCACGTACTCATACAGGCCACATCCCAAGAGACCTGGAAAACGTACTTCCACACCCATGACATCAACAAAGCTATACCTAGTGGATGCACTATATTTGAAGGTCTGGTCATGCCCAAAGCATACACCAAGATAATTCAATACAGTTGCTCTCTTCAACCACAAAACAAACGCACAACCAGATATCACAGGTGAAGTTACAAACACCAAATACATTGGTATCAACAAGTTCTTTGGTAAAAACAAAGAAAACGTCATCAACTGGCTAGACCACTCAGCCACATTTCTCATGGGAAATGGGTCCAGGAAGCCAGCAAGTGCCTATATGAGACCGCAGCTAACTGGTTTGCCACCTGGGTTGGCTCACAAACTGACAACCAGCTTGTCAACTGGGAAGAGTTCAAAGCAAACATAACCCACAATTCTGCGTCACCAAATCCCTCCAAGATATTGCAATACAGCTCAGTGATCTTCCTCAGAAGACCACTATCACAGCTTACACCAATAAATTTGAGGAAATACATTGCAAATCCAAAACCCAGAACAAGCTGACAACATACACACCAGAGCATCATTCATCAACAGAATAAAACACTCTGTTGCTGCCCTCATCTGCCCAGAGGCTAACACCTCTATGCCCACACTCATTGCAGAAGCCAAGCGCGCAGAAAAATGTGTAAACATGGAATATGCTGCACACAACAGCAATTGCTCCTCAAACGGCAATGGCAGAGAAAACTCCAATTGAAATAAATGCCAAAACACCAATCATAGCAACAGCAACTCTAATTGCAAAAATGTCAATTGCAGCCAAAGCACAAACAACTCCTGTCCCAAGAAAGAGGACACCACTAAAGTTAACAATGCCAAAATAGCAACACACTATGAATCTGACCTCACATTCTCAGACCTCAAAGGTCTCAAAACAGAGGAACAGGGGAAAAAAGGGGGAACAAGCTTAAGTGCCCCTGTCTCCCCCAACTAGACAAGAAATTGTACTAAGGCACAAACTTTGCTACTCGTATTCCCTGTGTCCCGCAATCCTCCATTTTTATGAACATAAAAATTAAAGATCACTCACAACTTCTTGTCTACCCATGCACTTACAAATCACATACACATAAAATTTTATTTGACTCTAGTGCACAACAAACTATGGTTAGCAAACCTTTTGTAACCAAGTACAAAATACCAGTTGTCAAATACAACTTCAAATACACCAGAATGGCAGACAAATCAAAGGTTCTACTCAAAGGCAAAACAACTCCTTTCAGAATTGACCTCCAAGGCATACAAACATCCATCAAAGAACGTGTCATGAACAACATACACTACAACATTGTAGCAGGTGTGGACTGATTCACCTGAGTGAACTCCAGCGTATGTTGGAAAACAAAAAGCATGACCATCAAACACAACGGAGTCAGTTTTAACATCCTCAAAGAACCTAATGACCTCATTCTAAGAGATACAGTATTTGTCCAGGTCATAAACCAAGACAACTAAGAATGTCTAACCAAAGACAGTACCCTCCACATAATGAGGTACACTGAATTCAATAATATGCAAACAACCAAAATTAATGCCCAGAACTGGCGGCACTCCTAAATGAATATGCTCATGTATTCAAGAAAGAACTCACAGAGTTACCACCCAAATAAGAGGTCAAACATGGCATTAATCTATGTAAAGCCATGCCCAAACCTGCACCTCTCTACAGACTCTCTCCCATAGAGACCCAAACCCTCAAAACCCATATTGAGGACAACTTAGCTAAAGGCTTCATCTGCCCGTCTGAATCCCCATGAGGGGCAGCAGTGTTCTTTGTAAAGAAAAAGGAAGGCAATCTGCGTCTAATAACTGACTACAGAGAACTTAATGCAAGCACAGTAAAGAATAAATATCCTTTTCCACTTATAGAGGATCTGTTTGCAAGACTCTCAGGTGCCAAATTTTTCTCCAAAATCAACCTCACCTCAGGGTACAGCCAGGTTGAAGTAAAGGAAAAGGATATACCAAAAACTGTGTTCTGTACGCAATTTCAATCCTTTGAATGTAGAGTAATGAACTTTGGGATGACACCTTTCTTTCACTGCTTAGCTCCACTTTTTGGAATCTAAGCATTAATAAAGCAATCAAAACACATAAGATTCTAAGTTTACTATAGGCTTTTATTATAGGTAAGAAAGGTATGGCAACCAACCACTACAGATCCTGGGCCAAGGTGATCCAGGGCCAGAAACGCCCTGACAAGGGCCAACTGGTGAGCCCTACAAGAACCACTAAGAAGGGACCATTTGTTTCATCTGAAGGATGGATGAAGTTTGTGACCTCTGAATACTGGTTCCAAGACATTACCAGAGCCCTCCCCAAGTCCCCTGTGCCCCATGGGATTAGAGCCAACTTTGGAGGTGACTCTACTCAGTTCCAGGAGGCAGTAAAAGCAGTTGCCATAGCATATATTAAAGCTGTGGAATTTCACCAAAGCCCAATGAAGGACTTCTTTGATCTTGGATTCCTCTGTAAAACAGATGCTGATCAGGAAGCTGAGGAAACCTTCACTCTTGAGATCACTGACCCCAAGGGTAAGAAAACCCAGAAAGTCCTACTAACCACCTGCACCTGGTTCAATCAAGATACCACCCTCTTTATGTATTTTGAGGCCTTGCCATTAGACATGCCCAGAGGGGAGGTTGAATCCCAGCTCAAGGAAGGGCTGGTCAAGTATGGAGAAATAGTGCAGTTTGAACTGCTCAAGAATCCTTACATGGGCCACCTGACCACACCAAAAACCATGGCCATGATCAAACCCTTTGCAGATGACAGCTTGTCCTCTATTCCCTGTTGTGCAATTACTCTCAAGAAGGATGACACCCTTTTACTAGCAAGTTCAAGGTATTCCCTGAGAAAACTCTGCCCATCTGTGCGCTGTGCTCAGCCCTTGGCCACAGAGAGGCCCTTTGCCCTACAACCATTGAAGGAGTCCGGGCCTCAGAACAAGACACCCCAAGGAGCACCAGAATATTAAACCAACTGGGTCCCAATCCAATGCTCTTATAGCCTTGGCCTGGAGCACCATGGCTGAGTATGCAGTTGTAAAACCAATCACATCCTGCCAGAAAAAGGCTCAAAGGCTCAAAATTTGTCTCAGCCTCAACTAATCAAGGAGATAGAATGTGCCCAAGAAGAGGCACCTTATCCCATGCAAATGCCTGCACATGAGACCCAGGCAGTTCATGACTATGTGGTTGACAAACCAATGGAAATTACAGAACTGGCAGTGCAGGAATCAATGGCCAACCCAGCCCAAGTTTTATTGGATAGTCACCACAATGCAGTGGCCCAAGAGAATTTACTGCAGGCCCAAATCCAGGATACACCCAATCAGGAGCAGACACCTTCTGCACAGGATAATGGAAGACCAAGACCCAAGATCCAAACCAAACTTGCTGCAGTAACTAAGATATCCCCTTACACAGCAAGGGATCCCAAACAGTCCAGGGCACCCAAAAAAAGCCAAAGATACAGCAGCCAATGACAGCAGTGGCCCTACTTTTGGTGGGATCACTATTGTATAGTGGCTGATGGAACCCACCAATGGGAAAAACTCCACCACAGGACTTCCGGCCCTAGTCCCAGGCATTAATAGGATTTCCTGTAACCTCAAAGCAGTACCAATTAGCCCAGATGTGCTAATAACTGCTTTGAGCAAGGCCAATTTATGGCCTTGACTCTCCTGGATAATAATGGATCATAAGAAGCTGCATCTGGATTAATAGAGTTCACCATAGCAGCAGGCAAGCATAGAAGTAATTGGGTATCAAAAAAACCCAGGCCAAAGAATCACAGTTTCTGGATAAACACAGCCCGCAAAATTGCACCTTATTTGCTCCCATTGAACAGCACATTACACCATCAGACCCTTTATATCTATACCACACAACGCCACAAAATCCAAGGTGGGTCAGCAATTCTAAAATATGGCCCAGCAATTAAAAAAAATTTGAAAGCCACATTTTCCGCAGACTGGCACTCATGTGTGATTTACCAGTTGCACTGTGGGCTCAGCCTTGCAATTCCTCACCATATCTCAGCCACAAAATTAATGGATCATCCTGTAACAGGCTCAGCCCTCCAACAAAAAAAACTGGGCGGAAGGCCCAAAGGGCTAATGGCCTGGGTTAATTTGGATCAGTTACTAGCCCCTTGATCTACCACTTCAAAACACACCAGCCCTAGAGCTTACACCCCACTATTTTGGGGGCGTCAACCCTAGGCGCTGTCCCTGAAACCATAGCCGCACACAAATTTAGCCACACAAAATGTGTAAAGGCTGCTCAATAAAAAAATGCAGGCAGTCAGCCCAAGGGAATTTTGCCCAGATTGTTCCAAATCAACACATTTCAATTGGACCTTCTGCCAAGTTCAACTCACGTTCCTTGTCATTAGGGCCTAAAATGGGGTTCTAACCCAAATCTTTCCCCTTCAAATCACACACACACCACTGAACACACAACAGATGGAATCAAGCAACAAAAAACTTGGGTCAAAGGCCCAAATTTTGTCTGGCCCGGTTTTTCTGGGATCAATAACATTTCAATCCGGACTGACGGCACCCACCATCCAAAATCCTAAAAGTTATATTACCCCCAGCATGGGAAATATAGCTCAAAGCACTCTTCCCCTTCACACTTACCTCCTCCAACAAAGGTTTTCTCCTTCCCTTCAGGTTTCCTTGCCCTCTCTTTCTTTTCTTTCTTTTTTATTATTGTATACGAGACTTTTGGACATTCCTTTATGGCACTATGGGCCCGTTGTACCAGTCAGAAATGTCTGGGCAACTTTAATAAATGAACTTTGGGATGACCAATGCTCCTGCAACGTTTGTCATCATGATGAAACAATCACTAAACAGTCTCTCAAATACATTATTCTACCTTGACAATATCATCATATTCTCAAAAACAAAAAAGGAACACCTCACACATGTCCGCAAGACACAATTGACTCACAAAGCACAAACTTTATGCAAAACCAATTAAGTGCCAATTTATGGAAAATAATTAATGTTCTTGGGCCACATTGTCTCTGACAGTGGCATCAAGGAAGATCCAGACAAAAAAAGCCATAAATAACATGCAACACCCCACCTCCATTAAACAAGTTAGATGCTTTCTTGGTATGGTAGCTTACCTAAGAAAATACATCAAAGACTGCAGGAAACTAACTGCACAAATAAATGACTTAACCAAGGGTAATGCCAAAAAGAAATTCATCTTGACATCAGAATGTGACAAAAATTCCCAATCATTAAAACAAGCTTTGATTGAAGCATCAATCTTGCAATACCCTAATAATAACGGGTGCTATAAGCTCAATTTGGATGCCAAGGACACCGCCATTGGCGCAGTCCTCCGCATCTGCTAGCCAGGGAAGCAAGACTTCCTGCCAGTATGTTATGAAAGCATAAAACTGACCAACACTGAGCAGAGATACACAATAATGATAAGGAATTGCTAGCAATATATCACACATGCAAGAAATGGAGATGTTATCTAGAAGGACATTTAAACATCTGAGTACTAACTGACCATAAATCCTTAATATATTTCAAAACTCAGAACACACTTGCACAGTGGCAAGCCAAATGAATGTCCCTGCTAGAACAGCTTAATTTGGACATCCAATACAAAAAGGGGGAAGAGCTGGTCACAGCTGATGCTCTCTCTAGACTATGTCAGCCTAGAGAGGATCCCCCTGACCACCTGGACCCTGACTGGCCAAACCTGTACAACACTGAGTATAAAACCAAAGGGAAAGACCCATCAACACATCAACTGACCCACAATACATTAGTAAGGAACAAAAAGCACTTCCATGTATCAAAAGGCACTATATATCAAATCATTAACAGCAAACATGTCCCGTACATCCCACTCACACAAAAAGTTGACACCATATTAAGACATCACCACCTACTAAGACACAAAAAGGCTAAAAACTATACCTCACATTAAAATAGATAGTATGGTGGCCTAATCTCAAACAGGATATAGTTGATGTTCTGAAAAAGTGCACAGTGTGTGAAAAATATGGTAGCACCAAAGCTCCTCAACCAACAGTTAACCCAGTACCTGACCCTGAACCATTCAAGGTTTGGGGGCTAGACATAGTGGGAACCTTCCCAGAAACTAATAAAAATCAATGTTTCCTAATTGTAGCCATTGACTTTGCCACACACTGGCCCATCTGCTGGTCAACAAAGAACCACAAAGCAGAAACTATAAAATTATTCATTAACAAAGCAATCATAGCTAACTGCGGCACCCCAGACTACATCATAAATAATGGAGCAAACAATTTGTCAGGTCATGTAGTAAACAACAAATTAAAATCCAAAAACATTAAGCATTCCACAACCTCTCCATAGAGGCCACAGGCCAACAGCAGAGTGGAACGCCTCAACAGTAGCCTTATCAGGACCCTAGACAAAATAATGGATGGCAAAGCCAAAGACACATGGCCACTATATGTGAAACATGTATTACTAGTATCCCCAGTCCACACCAATCAAGGAGTAGGCTATTCACCGTTTGAGCTAACCTACAGATACAAACAAGAAATAATTATGCGCAACAAGCAGCCATACATATAGATCCCCCCAGGGAAACCCCCACAGTAGAACAAGTACCAAATCTACAACACATATGCCTCAAAGCTAAAATAGCAGAAATAAAGAGGATCAAAACACAAAAGATAACCTCCACAGAGGAACCACTTCCCATCAACTCCCCCATCTGGGTTCTAGCTGGCAACAGAAACAAACTAGTCTCAGTACACCAGGGACCAGGAATAATCATCAAGTACAGACCATAACAAAACACCTATCTAGTGAAATTCCAAGGTGCCAAAACCCCAATATTCAATAAATACCACAGAACCTGTCTCTGCCTCAGTAAAAGAGAACACTTGACCAGGATGGTTCCAACTAGTAAACATCTCCAGGAGCATCAGGCACCAGTTGTTAAAGCAAACCCCCTCCTGATGCACCAGAGTAACCCCTTAAGAGGGGTGTGTTGAGGGTCTGGATTTAAAAGCATTCTGGCTACCGCCAACCTACTTAACATCCAGCCATTGCCCAATTTGGTGCCCTTCCAATATACTGTTTGACATACCAAGAATGGTAACCAAGCAATATCACATGACTGTCCAAGTATCCAGTGGCTTGAACCCATCTTGGGTATGACCAACCTCTAGGTTTGATCCAACAAAATTTCCGCCACAGTCAATTTTATATAAGTCTAAAGTATTATCCAATAAAATATACTTCTCTTCTTTCCTAACTCCATATTTGAAGCTTCCCCAAAAGGCGCTCCTTATCACTAGCCTGACTGCAATTGGGGGTGTTCTCTCCCAACTGGACTCTGAAAGACTTGAACAGCCTGTTGGATACTGCTTGCGCACACTCAATGTTCACAAGAGAAACTGCACTGTCACCAAACAGGAGTGTCTGGCTGTAATATACTCCTACCAGCAGTTCAGAGTGTATCTCCATGGGGTACACTTATCAGTGATAACAGACTATACCTCCCTGCAATGGCTGAAGACCCTCAAGGATCCTGAAGGGCGTCTGGTGTGTTGGGCCATTAAACTCCAGGCCTATGACTACAAAATAATTCATCAAGCTGGAGCTGTCCACCAAAATGATGACTGTCTCTCCTGCCTTCCTACTGTTGCCTTAGTATCCCCCATGTCTGACATTCTCTATGAAAAAATTATGGAGTATCCTTATTTGTGGGGGGAGGATCCAGTAGAGATACAGAGGGCTCTCAAAAAGTTAGCTGTTAACACCAAGGTATCTAAGGGACAACTTCTGAAGCTTTATGGAGACTCTTGGCTACCTTACATACGCCCATCCCTACTCATGGACTTAGTGGTGTCTGCTCATGGGACTAATAGTCATGGTGATATACAGAAGAAATTAGCCCTGTTATAGCAGCACTTCTTCTGGGAATAAATGTACACTGATGTAGTAGATAAACTAGCCACTTTTCATGACTGCAACATTGAGAGACCTAAGGTTGCTAAGTTTTAACACAGACTTGTACGCCCTGGGTTTGCCTTCCACACAGTAGCCATTGATGTAGTGGGCCCCCTGCCAGTTACCAACAGCTGTAACAAGTTCATCATTGTGGCTATCAATCATCTGACTAAATGGGTAGAGGCCAAGGTAGTTCCTAACCAATCTGCACTTGTGACAGCTACGTTAATCCTGGAGAACATCATATACAAAAATGATTGCCCCCAGATTCTGCTAACAGACAATGGTACTAATTTCACCAGTCACATCATCCCCTGCCTCAACCAACTGATGGGAATCTGTGGAAAATATCCACCCCTTATCACCCACAGACAAATGCCATGGCAGAGCGCATTAATGGAAGCCTGGTACATATACTCTGGAAGCTCAGTCACCAACATAAGACTGAGTGGAATACCTTCCTTCCTGTGGCCACCTTTGCATATAACATTGAGTACCATTGTGCCACTGGCAAGCTGCCCTTCCAAATGCTCTATGGTTGGTAACCAGGAATTCCCCTTTACTATATTCCTTGGTAAAGCCCAGTCTGGCTGTGTCCCCAAAGGCATATCTTAACAAGCTTATTCAAATCATTATTTACTTGCAATTGGAAGCCTACACCATAAACTTAAGCCATAGGCTGCAGGACCTAGAAAAAGCTGCATCCAAACACCCCACCTTACCCACTTACCTGGTAGGAGACTCATTCTACTTCTTCAGCAATAAAGGGTACAGTTCTGAATACAAACTTGCCGCCCTTTGGCAAGGCCCAGTTCAAGTTATCCAGAAGACTGGTCCCAAATCCTACACCCTTAAAGAGCCTCATTCCGGGCAATTGATCACTAGAGTACACACTCAGTATATGTGTGCTGCTCCTGTGACCAATATTAAGCACCAATGAGAACAACAACCCAGAAAAAAGCCTAATTAAAAAATTCCATGGGTTGTTGTCCTTTTTGCAATAGTGATGCACCAAAGTATGAGGAATAATAATGAAAGATATGGTGTTTATTGGAGACTGGCAAAACCCTTCTAATACTGCACCAACTGTTCTACCATCTGAATGGCAGCCAGGAAACACAACTGGTTACCTGCAGATCTGCAGATCTGCAAAGCCAATGATCAAGGATTGGGCAACAAACCCTAACCAAAAAAGACACACAATTGACCCCAATGTCCACAGGAAAGGCGACCCCCAAGAAGATACAGTCCCACAGGAGACTCTTGCAAAGGGCATACTCTACTGAGACCTGACCACCCACCCTGTAGAATACAGACAAGGCCCACTCAAGGAAGACTTCCATGTTCTCCTCCCACTTGGAGTCACAATGGTTGGTCCCCCAAAGGACAAGATTGTCAGCCATCACCATTGATACCAGATGAGCAGTACCCTCCACTGTGTACAACTTCAACACTTCCTAGCAAAGCGCTCCCAAGACAATGTTCAAAGTTATCAGAGGTTTTTCAACTGACTGATTGAGCCTCTGTAACCCCAGGTGTTGCCCAAGCGCAAATAACTGACTTCACAATGTAGGATATCATCCCCTGCTGAAAGACTGAGAGCTCCTGATCATTGTGTTAGAATTCTCTCATCCGAGTCCCCAAGTATTCTTCTGCAGCTTGCATGGAGAACTGTCAATAAATTCTGTTACCCCTTTGCAACCCAGTCCCTGTCACCTCTCTGGGCTCACTCAAGGTTAGGAACAATGCAGCAAATAATGGGTCTTTTCCCACTAAGACCAACTGAGAAACCTGTAGCTGATCTAGCTGAACCCCCAAATCAAGATAGCTGCCATACACATCATGAAGGACTAGCTGTCTCTCAGTTGCCTTCTCCACTACCACTGGCCTTGTACGCTGGCGCCTCTTGGGAATTACCACTTGTACCTTCTTCAAGGCTCTTCCTGGAACTCTTCAGGAGTGACTGCTCACCATAGCTGCCCTCTTGACATGTCAAGCTTTTTTAATCCTGTTGTCTAATCCAGTGGAAGGAAATGGTGTAAATCCTGAATATATTAGACAAAAGGTTGTCCAATTAGGATTTAATCAATAAAACAATTGTACAATTGCTTTATTTCAACATAATTTTAGCAAAATTAAATACGTTAAAAACGCCTTAAAAACAGGTATTCAAAGCGCTTCTGGAATGCACATTAAGCGTGGGCTTCACTTCTGAGGTCAATAATCAAATGTCACAATAAGCGCCACTTGCCTCCATAAGGCAAGGCACATGAAACCAGCTGTTTCATTGCGCGGCTCTTTCTACTATGCAATTCCACTCTCCTCCTTTTAGAAAGTCCTTTTGTCTGTGCCTCCTTTCCCCTGGTGGAAATTCTCCCACCTTCTACTATATAACTACATCACTATCTTAATAATTACCAGTTTTTTATTATATCCTTATATTCTTCTGTCCTACCCAAGGCTGTCACTATACCAACTACAGGTATAGTATTAAGAGTTATGATCCTGACTAAATAATTGTAGAAAATAGCACCCTATACTGCTACAAATACAACACTATGATCATGATAACATATTCACACTTATTTACTTTTTAAATTTATGTTTTTAGTTTTTTAAAATTTTTTTGGGCATATGAAACTGCCTTGCTTTTGGGTTAAATTTTGAACCCTTTTTAAAATAAACAAGTTTTATATGTAAAAAACATAGTAACTTTTAATTTTTTTGTCAACTCTGAGAAACTTGATAGTGAGAATTAGGGGGTTTCTAGCTGATCAACAGTGCCAAACTTGACATTTTACTAATTTTTGAATGTTTAGCCCCCAATAAAAATCCACATAATAACTTTTTTTTGCAATTTTAATATACTGCTTTCCCTGCTACTCCTCATATAATTTTTATATATTTTTTTAATAAACCTTTTAATTGATTTAGCACTAAGATGTTATGCTGAACCAAACATCTTTGATGCTTCATCATAAAATCACTTTTTTCTATGTTTTAACCTTTAGATCTATACTTTGAGTTTATATTTTGCTTTTATTCACTTTTTTATGTTTTTTCTTGATAAATAAGACTTTTTGTATGCTTTTACTTATATTTTACTTTGCTTTACCTCTATGTTTTTAATATTCCTTTTTAATTATTTTATTTACAATACTAATTTTTTTAGCCAAGATCAAACAACAACAAGCTTACCAAGTACCAAGCCTCAAAGGGCTCCAAGGATCCTGCAACTAAGCCCAAGTGTACCAAGAAGCCTGCAAAGGCAAAGTCTCACACTCCCTCTCCTCCCACCCCCTCCCCCCTTCCCCTTCATCTTCCCCTTAATCTTTAACTTCTCCTGGTAAGTCCTCTCTAAATAAAAGTGATGATGATCTCACTGATCACTCATTTTATGAGTCAGAGGTTGACTCTGAGACCACAAAGAAGTGCTGTGCTGCGCCAAGCAAGGAAAGGCTGCCAAGGAGCCTACATCTTCTTCTGGAAAGAATAAGGAGGCCTCCAAGCAGGCTTCAAAGAGCCTTTCTCCCACCTCCTGATGACTCTTCCTCCCCTACCTCATCTGACCCCCAAGATGAGCCTGAGGAGTACTCCAAGAAGTTCAAAGCTTCTGGTCACGCGGCTTGGGATCTGCTGGCCATTTACAACATTTGTAACATGGACAGAGAGTTCAAAGTTCCCAAGCGCTTCCCCCATTACTTCCCAATCATGTCTGTAAAAGACAGCCCTGGTTACGTTGCAGATAATTACATTTTCAATTATAATAATCAAAAACAGCAAACCAAAACCAAGCACTTTGTATGTGAGAATAAGACTTACAGGGCCTGGCTGAACACAAAGTGTTAGAAGAGGATTACTGCTGAGAAGGGGGAGCACACCTGTGAGCCACCCAATCACCTGATCACTCAGATGCTAAAATGGTATCTTGTCCACATGATCTACACATCTTCCCACCTCTGGGTTTTCAATCTGGTCATTAAGGCCTTACAACACCTCATGCCCAAAAATATTAAGTTGTTGCCAACACAAAAACAGTTGGTCAAGTACATCAGCAACAAGAGGTTTGATGCCAATCCCCCTCCCCCCAAGGCCTCTGCTGTCCTATTGGAGCTTACGCTCACCCACAAGCTCAAGCAGCTTCCAAGTGGGGAGTGCTTCCTTCTTCACAACAATGGGCCCAGTGTTGTATTTTTGGGCTATCTAAACTAGCTAAATCCACAAGCTAAAGTTTATCTTAACTAAATTATATATAAAATATACTAATATCACTAAACTATTTAAGGCTTACTAAACACCAACTTCAACTTCTAAATAAAAGGCAATATCAAAGTAGTAGTGTTAAGTGTAAGGTTAAAAGCTCTGTTTATTAAACTCATATGGGTTGAAAATAAGCCTGAGTATTTTAGCTCCACCAGTTGAATCCAACTGCAATTGAGGAAATCAACTTAAAGAATCTATTATCAAATTGTATCAATGAATTAATTCCAATTATCTCAATAGCAATTAGAGTGAAGTACTCAATATTGCAACATTTACCACCTCTAGATTTGACATAGGGTTTGCATTGCTTGGATTGCACCTTGAAGGGAAGAGTAAGGGTTACATGATCCAAGACCAGAGGATTGAGGGAGGTGGGCTCTTTGTACATCAAATTGGTAGTAATAACATGGTTTGAATTGGGTAAGGGCAGACTTTTGACATTGTAGTAGAAGAACTTCTCATGTTCCTTTCTAGTGCTGACAGTACTAATTGTAATAGATGCAGTGGCTTTGGGAGGACTGATAGGGTAACTTTCTAATCAGGCGGCCTTGTTAAGATCCAGTTGCTTTGCAGAATCCTCAATCTTGAGGCTGTTATATACAGCTATTATGGTAAGAGTAAGCTCAGCCTCTGTCTTGGGCAAAAACAACATGAAAGCAAGGTTCTAAAACCTCAGACTTGGTGTACACACTAGGGTTGCAGGGATAGGTAATGTAGGTCATACCAGGAGGGGGGTTATTAGTCAGATTGAATTTTCTCATGAGAATAAGATCTTTGGTAGAAGCACAGTCACCCTTATATATCTGTATAGCACTAACCTGTTGAGAATTACTGGTGGTGTAGAAGATCAAGGACTCTGAGGTGGAAATGGTGTCATTGTGATTGATAGTCTTTACCACAATACCACCCTTAGTCTTAATACTAAGATTTAAGGTATCATTGTCTAAAAGTCTAACCTTGTTGAGCCTATTTAGTGCTGAGCTAGTGTAGTAGCAGTCTGAAGTGGAGCCTGTCCAGTAACTAGTATGATAGAGTTTTTTTGACATAGCCTTTTCCCAAGGCTGTCTCTATTTCTTAAGCTACACTAGTAAGGGAGGCGCTAGGAGTGGCTGTGTCAAGTGTGGTAAGAAGGGAAAGTTTGTGAAAGCCATAAACAACTAACAGATTAACATGACTAGCAAGATTTAGCTTAAGCCATAAAAGATGAACTATTGAGTGGCTATCTATCTGATACCACCCATTATTTTCTTTCTTAGAGTGTGTCTTCAAGCCACAACCATTAGGGCTCAGATAAATCACACTGGCTTTTGATGATGTTTCAGGAAATCTTGTATCAATGGAGCAAGGTACAGTGATGGCAAGTGTGAAAAAGTTTCATAATAGATCTAGATATTGCAACTTTAGGAGTGCAAACTCCCCAACAGTAAAGAAAACACACCTTTTGTGCTGACTAGCAAGGGAATCCCATTGTAGGGTAATGATGTGAATGAAAAACTTCTGGGTACCTTTGTAAGGAGCAGCTACAAGTGTAGCAGACACAAAATGTAAATGAGCCTGACTGGCTACTTCAGCGTAAATGCAGCCAGTATCTACTAGGGCCACATCATATGAGTATAGCCCCTTGTCATCATTGGCAGATTGGGAAACCAAGAGCCTCTGGGCAGTGAGATCAAACATGAATAACCAAGGATTGCAGAGAGGCAGCTCCCTCAGATTGTGAAACTGATACACTTGTTTGTAAGAAAAGAATCCCTTTTTGATAGTGGGAAGGAGAGGTAGAGTCTTAGTAAAGTTGAGATTCACAACAACATCACAGCCTCTTTCCATAAGGAGCTTTGGAATGTGCATATTTACAAAAGTATTGTAAACATTCTCCAACCTAATATTTGAATATACAAGAAGTGAGGGCTCATGTTCTATAATGATCAGCTTACTTAACCCTTTACACAATATTTGGTATAATATGTGTAAAGGGGACTCTGCAGAGAGTAACAGCGTAAAATCCCAAGTCAAAAGAATGAAGTCTTTGCCTATAGCAGTGTCACAGGTAGCAGTGATGAGAGCCATTATAGGGTTATCATCATGTGGTGTGTGCTCCATACAATTGATGTCAGGCTCAAAATTATTTTTGATAACCTTCTTCTTTTCACTCTCATAAGTGATAGCTATAGCAGTGGGCTCACTTGTATTATCAATATTGACTTGATGGATAAAGGATAATTGTTTAAATTATGTATGTTTGGGAGCAGGGGAGATTTCTAAGAGCTCAAATTTGCCCAAAATTTTTTATCCTTGGTGCAGTTATGTTCACCCTCTAGGACTTGAATCAAAATACTGGGCTGGTTATCATTGTAGATGGTAGGTCTCAGACTTCTTGGTGGGGGCAGTGGTGTTACACTTAATTAGAGCACTCATCACACCACCATATGTCTCAATACCAAGTGAGAGAGGAGTGTAATCAAGAAGAAGATCATGGGTCTTATTAGAAATATCACTAGTAAGAACAGCAGCTTGGATTTTTGGAGTAGAACCACTTGCAACTGAAGCTGGCAAAGAAGCATGATCAACTGGGGCTGCAACAGCTTTGAGAGCTGGAGGGAAAGTATCTGACTTGTCAGCAACTTCAGTTGGTTTGACTGATGTGTATTTTTTAACAAAGTATATCTTGGGTTTGTATAGATTTTTTTTTCACTACCCCTTTTATTTTTTAAGCAAGAACTGCTAGAAGCAATATTTTTTATGTTTTTTCACTGATCATTTTGTTTTTTGAGCAAGAACTTCTAGAGGCAATATTATTTTTTGTATCACTTGTTTTTCTTTCAAAAGAAGGTCTAGTGTAAATATCATAAAAGTCAAAGAATTAATTTAAGTTGTGTATCTAAACCAATTGAATGATAGAACTTATCAAGTGAATCTTCAAAAAAAAGTTTTTAAATCATAGAAAATACTGCTACAGTTTTGAAGGCAATTTAACTCTAATACAAATAATGCACCACAAGAAACTGTGTGATGAAATCCATTATAAACAAAATATATTTCCTTTAGAGGAATACCTCCCCACCTGTAAACTAAAGCATGGAAGGAAAAATATAACTTCAAAGGATAAAAATTAAGAGAACTGAGTATTAGCAAGTAAAAATTAGAAATTTGCGCCAAAGAATAAGCAGGCTTGCAAATGATTATTTTTCAAAAAAAAAATTTTTATCTAATCTTTCTGCAAAAAAGAGAGGTAATGTAACTTAAGCTTCTAAAAACAGTTGTAATATTTTTAGACAGGCTTGATTAATAAAAAAATAGAGAAAATAAGGGGAAAGAGCTAAATTGGACTTAGTTTTAATACAACTTTTTGTAAATGTATTTTAAGTAGCACAGCTTTTTGGCTCCAAAAGCTTTGAAAATAAGATGATTAATGCAATTTTTGCTCCTGAACACAACTGTGATATTTCCAGGAGGAGTTGAATAATAGGAAAAGTGGAATTTGCAGTTTAAAAGGCTGACAATGTTTTAGAATCAAGTAGATTAAAAACTTAGAATCTGAATTTATATCAGCCAAAAATAAAAAGAAGACACAAGGAAGAACTGTTTTAATCTTAAAAGCTAAAAACTTGATTTTAATAGGAAATAAAGAAGACTATCTCCCCCTCAACAGAATTAAGTAAATGGTTGAAACACTAAATGAGTGCCAATGTTGTATTTTTGGGCTATCTAAACTAGCTAAATCTACAAGCTAAAGTTTATCTTAACTAAACTATATATAAAATATACTAATATCACTAAAAAAATTTAAGGCTTACTAAACACCAACTTCAGCTGCTAAATAAAAGGCAATATCAAAGTAGTAGTGTTAAGTGTAAGGTTAAAAGCTCTGTTTATTAAACTCATATGGGTTAATAGAAAGCCTGAGTATTTTAGCTCCACCAGTTAAATCCAATTGTAAATGAGGAAAACAACATAAGGAATCCATTATCAAATTGTATCATTATATTGATTCCAATTATCTCAATAGCAATTAGAGTGAAGTACTCAATATTGCAACAGCTGGTCATTACCAATGCTCTCTCTAGGCTATGTTAACCAAGAGAGGATCATCCTTACCACCTGGACCCTGACTGGCTGAACCTATATAACACCGAGTACAAAATTAAATGAAAAGATCCCTCCACACACCAACCAACCCATGATACATTATTAAGGAATGAAAAATATTTCCATGTATCAAATGGTACTGTATACCAAATCATTAAAGACAAACATGTTCCCTACATCCCACTTGCACAAAGAGTTGTCACCATCCTAAGACATCACCTTCTACTAGGACACACAAAGGCTAACAATCTATACCTCACACTAAAGGAGATATTATGGTGGCCCAATATTAAACAAGACATAATTGATGTTCTGAAAAAGTGCACAGTGTGTGAAAAATATGGTAGCACCAAAGCTCCTCAACCTACAGTTAACCCAGTACCTGACCCTGAACCATTCAAGGTTTGGGGGCTAGACGTAGTGGGACCCTTCCCAGAAACTAAGACAAACCAATGCTTCCTAATTGTAGCCATTGACTTTGCTACACACTGGCCTATCTGCTGGGCAACAAAGGATCACAAAGCAGAAACCATCAACCAATTCATTAACAAAGCAATCATAGATGACTAAAGTACTACATACTATATCATAACTGATGGAGCAACATAGTTATCAGATCACATAGTAAACAACAACCTAAAAGCAAAGAACATTAAACATTCCACAACCTCACCCTACAGGCCACAAACCAACAGCAGAGTTGAGTGCCTAAACAGCAGCCTTATCAGAACCCTCAAGAAAATAATGGATGACAAAGTCAAAGACACATGGCTGCTATACATGAAAAATGCATTATTAATATCCTGGTGTAAGTTCTTACCCATAGTGGTTCAAGGTTATAAACTAGCGCCTGTAAGTAATTAGGATTCAGATTTAAAAGGTATAAAAAGATGGGAACTGTCTTCAAAATACTATTACAGAACCCTGCTAAAACCTATACTGAGTTACAAAAGGAGTGATTGAGTTTAAAAACCCTAAGCAAAGAAGATAAAATAAAGTGTTTAATAGTGAACAATTTATAACTAAGGGAATGTCAATATTTGGATATTCTTCATCAGCAAAATGGTACATATAACTATTGAAAGATTACTTAAAGGAAAATAATGGATAAAACAAGCCTAAGACTTGTTGTTTTACAAGTTCCATCTGTTCAAGGAAAGAAAAGGCTAAACTTTAAAATGAATTTAATAAGAATGTATAAATTTATAAATGTTAAGATCTCAATTTTAAATTAGATAAAGAATGAAGGGTAGAAATCACTTAGAATTTTGGCTTAAAGCCTACTCTTCACAAGTTCTTTATTATATAGGCTTGTTTTGTTCTCAGTTTACAGTGATAGGCAGGGAGGGAAACAGCCAAGAAAAGGAGCAACTGGAGAAAACCTGTGTAGAACCTGGAGCAGAAGGAGAACTAAAAAACCCAACATAAGTTGCAGATCAGCAATGTGAAACTGGAGAAGCGGCAACAACATAAGTGGGAGTTTTGAAAAGGTGAGCAATGATGAAAATATTCTAACTTTAAAGTAGAAATATATAATAATATAGAAATAGGAAAGACAGGGCAACAATTCAAACAAAAATAGTGTAAAACAAGATAATTAACTTAAAGTACTTAATTATTTAACAACTTTAACTAAACTTTTCAAATATTAAGAAATAAAAGAAAAGATTGATTGAACCAAAAAACAAAAAAGTATCTAAGAAGCCTGCCCTTTGGGGCAGGGCATGACACCTGGGTCTGCTCCAATCAAGGAACAGTCTACTCACTTTTTAAACTAAAATACAGGTACAAACCAGAGATAGTTACCTGCAACAACCAACCATATGTGAAAATCCCCCCAGGAAAACCTCCCACAGTGGAACAAGCACCAACGCTACAATACATACTGTCAGGATTGACAATTTGTTACCCCACAAAACCTGGGCCCAAGGGCAGGATTCAAACCCTGAACCCAAATTCCTGCAGGCCACTGGCCCCATGAATTGAGGGCCTGCCTGCCCGCATTTTTCTGAGATTGAGCCCCCACAAGCTGAAGCCCCTGCTAAGTCCTGAAGTCAGAGTGCCAGTACAGGTTCAATTATGATGGTTCCCAAGGAGGATTTTCTCAAATTGCCTAATGGAGGCAAATAAGGTGCCCCTGTGAATTTCATGAGCTTGAAGTCCTTTCAAGTAACCAATCCAACTCAACTGCCAAGGAAAAACCCAGGCTTTGGGCCCAACCCTGTGACCAGAGCTAAAAATCAAGGAAATCAAGTGACCAATTAGGATGTTCTGACCAATGATAGAACATCCAGCGAGGTTCCATTTTGACGCTCCTGCACCCGGGCCTCCTGGCCACCTGCCCACATTTTTCCCAATATTGTGATGAAGCCCTTATAGAAAATACTAAGTTTGGAGGCAGGATGCTATACATACCTATAGATTCTGTGCTCAAACCTTATCACCATTTTTGAATAAAGGTTATGTTATTTTGGCTCACACAGCTATTGCCTTATTTTGTATTTGCTATCTACCAATTCAGTTTAAGATCTTTTGGCCCTCCTGCCCCACCATCCACAGTTTTCTGTCCTCCTGGTGTATCCTTTGGACCCGTCCATTTTACTGACTACCCTCTGAAATCTGAATACAAGGACTACACCCCAGAAAAGATACTCAAACTTGACCCTTTGGCCCACATACAATCTGCAGTTAGATACAACCAACAAGGTCCATGGATATTTTCAACACCCAAGTTGTTCAGAGGGAAATTCAACTATCTCCCTGGTTACGACCTACCCATGGAACTGCCTGTGACCCCAAAACCTATGCCTGCTCCCTACCTAACCTTCAAACCAACCATACTGACAAGCTGTTTGGGATTGTGTACATCACCCTCACAGGGGTGATTGACACTATAATCCTGGCTGCCAGCCAGTGGTCCTGGGTGGGAAAGTCCACCCCCTACCTTTTTAAGTTAGCTCCCCTCTTGTGGTGGACCTTGCCCGCAAAAAACCTGGCCCAGGTCACCCCTGGAAACAATGGACTGGCTGCCCAAGACTGGATCCCTGACACATACGCCTCAAAGCTAAAATAGCAGAAACAAAAAGGCTCAAAGCACAAAAGGTAACTTCTACAGAGGAACCACTCCCCATCAACTCCCTTGTCTGTGTCCTGGCTGGGAATAGAAAGAAGCTAGACTCAGTACACAGGGGACCTGGTGAATCATCAAATGCCAACCAGATAGAAACACCTACCTGGTTAAGTTCCAGGGCGCCAAAGAGACCATCACCAAGAAGTACCACAGATCCTGCCTCTGTCTTAGCAAAGGAGAACACTTGAACTGGTTGGTACCAACTAGCTAACAGTTTCAGGAACATCAGGCAGCAGCCATCAAAACAAAGCCCCTCCTGATGTACCAGAGTAACCCCTTAAGAGGGGGTATCAAGGATCTGGATGTAAAAGTATTCTGGCTACCGCCAACCCACTTAACATCCAGTCATTGCCCAATTTGGTGCCTTTCCAATATACAGTTCAACATGCCAGAAATGGTAACAAACCCATAACACATGACTGTCCAAGTATCCAGCAACTCAAAACCATCCTGTACATGACCAACCCTTAGGTTTGATCTAGCTAAAATCTCTGCCACAGCTAAAGCTATAAAAGTCTAAAGTATTATCCAATAAAATATATTTCTCTTCTTATTAATTTCATATTTGAAGCTTCCCCAAAAGGCGCTCCTTATCAATTGCAACACAAGCACTTTATATTATCTACCTTAAAGATTTTTAGCAGAAAATTATTTCTTGTGATCTCTTAAGTCTATAAGAAAATTTAAATTATATATTTCTATAATAATAAATATATATACTTTTTAGGCTTCAGGGGTAACTTATAGGAAACCAGTTTTGGCACTTTTGATTTTTGCACCCTATATGGTATTTTAGATCTTACACTTTTAGGGGTAGCATTTTTGATTTCTGCATTTTCAACCTAAGAACTTTAAGCTGATAAAATTGGCTGATATTTTCTCCATAAAATCCTATGGCAACTCAGAGGTAACCTTCTTCAAAGGGTAGAAAATTGCATGCAAATGACTGTAAAATGATTTAAGTCATAAGTTATGATTTAGAAGAGAACCACATCTTATTGAAGTTTGGGTGGCTTAACTGGTCTCCCACAAATCCAAGGTGACATGGCCCAGAAAAAAGCACGTAACTTTCCGCACATATGAATTATTCATTGTATAGTAATATCCTAGGCAGCAAGTTGTGTATAAACCTGAAGTATGGCTGATTGAAATCTGATTTGTTGAAAAGCGAGAAGAAAAAAGTTTTCCAAATCCCAACTCACTTTTTTTTAAAAAAACATTTCAACTTTATTAAAGCTTTTTTAAATGATTCTTGGTTTTTTTCTGATAAATGTTATAATAAGACAGGCATAGGTTAATATGTATACTGGTTTTGTTTCGTTGAAATATATAGTTGCTTGAGGATATGGCATGCCTGGTTTCTTTTACAGGCCTTTATTCTTCTACAAACAAAAACATCATTGGCTAATTTAAAAAGAGATTTTTCCCTGCAGGATTGCCATGTGGCTTTGGATGATTTGCTGTAAGAAGCAAGTTGGTGATCCAATAATAATAAAGCACTGAATTCTGATACTCATTATTTAAACACTTTGACAAGGATCATTGAAGCATGCTATCACTGGGGATTCTTAGTAGAGCTACCTTTTTATCTCTGGCTGCTCTGCCATATATCATCGAACAGAGAGAAGCCCCAAGCCCCCCAATATCTGAAATCCGCATCCACGCTATAGCACAGGGCTCAAAGACAATTTCACTTAAACAGGCAATCCCACTCAATGACCAGGTTCTTTGGACTTACGACCTTACTCACCCAAACAGCTCACAGTTTACAAGCTATCACTTCAAACCCTTCAATATTGACTTGACCCCACATTGCTTCCACACAATCCACAACGCGACCAAAGTAAAGGCATGCGAATATGAAATCAGCTGCAACTATCTCCTCCCAGAACCCATTTCTCCCACGCAGAAAAGTAACTGCCAGTTGGATATATGCACCACCATCATAACTCTTTCCAACCACTACTATTATGGAATCAAGCTTAGTGACATCACCTTACCTTTAAAAAGCTTGCTTGAACACTCTAATCACTTTTCCATTTCCTCACGTGAATACAAGATTCAATTCAAAAGCAGATCCCATGTGCAGTTCTCATGGAAGCCAATTCTTCTGACAATCGAAGTTCATCGCTACTTCGCAAGCCAAATTCCTAGCGTCACCTACCAGTACATTTTTGACATCTCAATTGAATCAACTATTGATGCAATCTTTTTCCCACTCAACGCTCCCAAGTCCACCACACGTATTGAGTACATCAACTGAGTTGCTTTCCCGATTATTTCCAATGGGCTTAATCCTTTATA
Source organism: Entomophthora muscae (assembly GCA_014839935.2). Lineage (NCBI taxonomy): Eukaryota > Fungi > Entomophthoromycota > Entomophthoromycetes > Entomophthorales > Entomophthoraceae > Entomophthora > Entomophthora muscae. Next base: position 97,746 of record QTSX02003635.1, read on the forward strand.
AGCTTATATTTAATTAAATTCCTTTCTTTTCTTACCAGCATATTCATTTTTATAGTAGGTTTATGAGCTTAATTCACAAAAGACCCCAGCCCTTGACTTTAAAAAGTGAGCCTTTACATATACAATAAGTCTAGGAGTCTAAAAACTTAATTTAAATACTGTAAATTCAGAACCTGAACGTAAAAATGTGGGATTGTCAAATCCCTGGTCCAAATTTTGAATCACTTTTGCGGGCAACTCAGCTGAGTGAAAAATAAAATATTTAATAAAATTAAACATTTAATTTGACTTTTTTTGATTTATTTAAATTGGCAAATTTTGAATCTCTTGAGAAGATAACTCAACTAATAAAAGACAAAACCCAGCAAACAAATGTGGGATACATGAATCAGAAATGCGGGATTCTAATGTATGATTTGAGATTTCCTGTATGTAAAACAAATCATAGACATCATGTAAAAATTAACGGATCTGAAATTGCCAGATTGTCAAATCCAAGATCCAAATTTAAAATCATAATTGCAAGGAATTTGAAATAAATATAATTTATGGGCATCTCAAAAAGGAAGCTAAAGGATCTAGAGTGAATTTGTGCTGAATCTTTTAGGAATCATATGCATTCTCAAAAATCACCCATTCCATTTTAGTGCGGCTAAGATTTATTTGTAATATTCACAAAATTAACATATATAATAATAAAATTAACTAAAATATACATTCCTCTTCTTGAGTTTAAAAGTTTAATAAATTCTTATTATGTATTCTTTTAATAACAACCAAGTCAACAAGCTGTTCCCTGGCCTTGACAAAATCATGCAGGGCTACGCTGGGTCTGCCAATAGTGAAGCCTCCCTCTATGGCCACTCCCAACCTGCAGGCTCCTCTGCAAGCCCCACCCAGGATTATGTTCTTTCTCCTGCAACTTCCAGCATGGCCCTGTTTGCCCACCATGCACAGGCAGCTGCCAACCCAAATCCCTTATCAGCAATGGCATCCAGAACCAGCCATTTTAGCCATGGGGTCACCCAGAGAGCCCAGGACCCAAAACAGCCAATCAGATGGCATTTACCAGTTCCCATGATGAACACATCCCTCCCCCAGCCTATCAGCCTGCAAGACTCAGAAGAAAACTAATCACTCTGGAGATTGTTCTTGAAATGGTTGAAAAGCAAGGGAAACTTATGTCCCTTGGGGAAATTGCAGCTGCAATGGGGTTTGCAAAGTCCACTGTGGCTGCAACCATGCAAGCCCACATCAACTGTGGCTCCCCTACCAAGAAGACCCCAACTGGTGCCCGTACTTTGACTGAAGGTGACAGAGTCCATACCCTTAAGATGGCCATTATGGAATGTGACCTGCAGATGCCCCTGGTCCAGGTACGTTTCCAGCTGGGACTTCAGGGCATCTTCACCAACAAAAGAACAGTGAATTTGTGGATGCACAGAATTGTGGTTGCTGCTAGAACCTTGTCCAATCAAGTTCTTGGTGGCCTCAGTTTGGTGGATACTGACACATAAAATTCAACCATCATTAACTTTATTAAAGGGAGAGCAATGAGGGCCTTTAATGACGTTATCTTCCTATCATACACTAAGATTTCTGCAAGTATCCAAGACTATTTAGAGAAGCGTATCCAGTCTGAAGTGTACAAGCACGGCCCAATATTGTATTGGTTTGTTGGGGCTTTATTGGCAGTTTCCCCATTGGGCGTCAATTATTACTTGGCAATATCAAACACCGCAGATGGGTATGCCTACCAGACAGAGCTCAAGGCCATGCTAGAGGAGTGGGCCACACAAAACACTGTGCACATAGTTGTACTGAGTGCAGAGATGGAGCAGCAGGAATGGGCTACCCAAGAAATCAGGGCTGTGGGGCATACCTGCTGGTCCTACCCCATCAACTACGCCAACATGCATCTTGCAGATGTATGTCTCTACAAGTTTGGTTCCACCCTCAGGCACTTAAAGCCTGCCACCTACAACAAACTATGCACCCAAATTGATAAGGGGTATGAGCTTTTCCCTTCTGCGTCCATCCAGGACTTATTTGATCTCATCATCTTCTATGCAAGTGATAGTGATAAGTCCAGAAAGGACCCCCTGTCTCCCCCCACGCCAGTCCATCCATTTTTTAAGCCAGTATATGTGACAGAAGAAGAATTAAAGCAATTCAAGCAATCAGCTCTTGCTGCCCCTTCCCAGTCAACAAACCCTGCCTCCCAAGCCCCCCATCAAGCCACTTGCCTTCCAACCTTGACTCCCAAACCACCACCCATTCCCTCCCCACTATCTCTGATGCCGCCTCTTTCACAGGCGCAGATGAAGGCAATGTTCATTCCGCCCATTCCCTCCCCTTCCTGTCCTTTGATTAGTAAATAAATCTTTTCTTTGTGATAACTTATTAAAATTGATATCTCTCTTTCAATTCATAATTAATAATATTTTCTTCGTACATTATCAACATTTCCCATAATTAATACAATGTTGTACATTTTACAAATAGCTTAAAATTATGAGCATACATATTTTTCATCATCATTAAAAAAATAGAGAAAATAAACGTAAATATTGCATTAGAATATTGCAGTTAGACAACAACTCTTGATATTTCAATATTCTGTGCATAACTCAATGCATTTTGTTTAATAAAATACATTGTAAACTTGGTCTTTTCCATAATAAATTAATTTAATGAAATGGATTGTGTTTATATTAGGGCCATTAACGCTTAGTACAAACATTGAAAATTAGTGCATTTTACAGCCTGTATATTTACCTATTGGTAATAATTCTTTAAACTTTTCAGTCAGATTTTGCAAGGTAATAATGTAATGTGTTAATAGATTACTGTTTATTTTCATTAATTGGCTGATTTTCTTTGCTGTGGCAATTGTGCATTTTCTGATATTTACGCACTAGTATCCAATTGGTTAGCTTCACATACAATTGCACAGGCAATAGGAAAACAAGCCGCCACCCCAACTACATCCAGTCTTGGGGTGGCAGCTTGATTTCCTATTGCCTGTGCAATTGTAAGTGAAACCAACCAATTGGATACTAGTGCGTAAATATCAGAAAATGCACAATTGCCACAGCAAAGAAAATCAGCCAATTAATGAAAATAAACAGTAATCTATTAACACATTACATTATTACCTTGCAAAATCTGACTGAAAATTTTAAAGAATTATTACCAATAGGTAAATATACAGGCTGTAAAATGCACTAATTTTCAATGTTTGTACTAAGCGTTAATGGCTCTCTAATATAAACACAGTCAATTTATTTTAAATTTTAATGAAAAAGACCTAGTTTGTAATGGATTTTATTAAAAAAATGCATTGAGTTATGCACATAATATCAAAATATCAAGGGTTGACGTCTAATTGCAATATTCTAATCCAATATTTACGTTTATTGCCTTTAATTTATTAATGATGATGAAAAATATGTATGCGTTGAAGATAGTACTATAAAAACCAGTTTTTGATGGAAATCAAACAAATTGTCAACAATCTATAACTTGATCAACAAATTAGAAGCACACCTGCAAAAGTTTGTTGAAATGGAAAGAAATATCAGGGAAATAGTGACAGGAAAGCTGGGTAACAAGGGCCAGCCACTAATCCAGTCAAAAGAAGATGCTCTGGATAAATTGGAAAATATTATAGATGAAAAGAACAAAGAAGCATTACTTAATCTACAGGGAACAATTTTATCAAGTCTGAAGTTCAACAACGCAACCTACAATTTGTGGGAGTTCTGGCAGGAGGCCAAAGAAAAAAATAAGATCAAACTATTGAATGAACAGAAATTCAAAAGGAAATCAACACCAATGAAGAGAAAAACAATCAAATGGAAACAAATGAAAAATGAAACACAATCAAGAAGCAGAAGCGCTTCAAGAAATACAGAAGCTTTATCAAATAGAAACCAAGAAGAAACACAAGTTGCAAGAAAGATAAGAAAAATTCAGCCTAGAAAAATTAATGAAGAGCATCCAACACTCATGAAGTTTGCCAAAGTGGCGCCTGTGGCTGAGGGGGCCACAGGGGAAACAATTAGTAAGTCTTTTCATGTTTTACTTATATTTATTTTAGTCATCACCAGGAATGGGGATGAGGTTGCAGAAGTGGCAGCTTATAAGCCAAGTTGGTTTTACGGGGGTTACCAGTCACTGGTAGCCCCTGTAAAACAAATAAATAAAAACCAAATAAATAAAATAATTCAACAGAATATGAATAATTTTTTTAATATTGAAGCTCAAGATAGGGAATATTCACCACCTGCGGGGTGCTTGCCGCGGATAAGGGAAGCTTATGAACTAGGATCAAATATCAAAATCAAAGAAATTAATGAAATTTGCGGGGATGTCAAGTTAAACTTTGATGAATACATATACAAAAGCATTCAACAATTCCCCTTCACAAACATCAACAAATATGAAAAGAATTTAATAAAAACCAACTTTCAAATAGGAATTGAATATTTGAAATCTGCAATTTTTAATGAAGTATTTAAGGCACTATCAAATAAAGTCAGGGATGCAGTCCTCATTAATAATTTTAAACCTTTATTAATATTGTTTGCTGAGGCCTGGGGGGCTGATTCAAGTTGGGCGCCCCCGGAACCCTCTTCAAGTTCAACCAAACATTCTATATTAATAGGTTAGTTCAAAATTTCAAAAAATTATGCATGTTCTTGGAAAAGTATACCTCGCAGAGAATCCACGTCACAGTATACCTGGGAATCCTCCTACACTGCATATTAAAAATCAACGTCAAAAAGGTGGAAGATGTACCTATACAAATTGATATATGCCGCTTAGCCCTCAACCGCCAGAAGACACCACAGGGATATAGGACAGTAAAGCATGTCCTGTATGACTCCTTTGCATTGGCAACGCTATACAGGTACTACATGCCCCCCAAAAAACCTACTAGTTGATTCCCTCACCCGCCTGCCTTTTATCAAACAATCAACAACCACAGGGGTACAGGGCGCCACCCCTCTAGCAATTGCATCCAGGGTTGTCCACCACATACAGAAGAGTATGTGGATCCAATTAGATGCATTAGCTGAAAATTTAATTTCAGGGTATAATTCCCTAGAATAATCACATTCCCCTTTGCAATAGCATCCCCCAATAAATATTTTCCCCTTGCAAATTATTTTTTTACTTTTTATATTATTAATACTATTTTTTTTTACTGAAATATGTACTATTAAAATTTTACTATAAAAATTTAAATTTTACACATTTAAATATTAAAAAAATTAGTTTCTAAAAGTTACTACTAAAATTTTAATAATACATATTACAATATTAAAATTTTTAATATCAAATATTTTGATATTGAATAAATCATGATTTAATAAAATTGTTATATTTCAATCATTTAAACTTTAATATTTAACTTTAAAGATTTATAATTATAATTTTACTTTTAATATTTTAATTTTTATTTTAAGTTTTAGTATGTAAATTATAATATTAATATATCTAAATATATTACAAGACATTATTTAAAATTGCAACCACGTCAAATATTAAAAATAAGTTAAAAATGTTTTTATTTATTAGCTTGTCAAGTACAGGTTTATTTATCACATAGATAAACATTGAGAATTGAATTTATCCGCATCATGTAGCCTGTTTCACTATTGTTCTAAACAAATGATTGTTTAGAACTTGAATTACCTTTCCCTTGTAATGTGATTTGGTAAACATATTTGATATACTTGACCTGCGTCCTAAGTACTAATTAGTAAGCAATATATGAAAATCATTGTTGGTTGTGTCGTGTGGCTATAGTGGCACTGAAATAATAAGGATCAGATGATGACCTGCAAGGTCCAATTTGTGGCTTAAAAAAAGCCAAAGTACCATCAACAATTTAAACTTATTTAAATAAACTAATTTATTTCTATCTTTTTCTAATTTATTAATTTGTTAGCGCAAAAGCCAATAATAATATTCAGTGCATTATAATAAAAATATTTGTCCTCATACCTAGTTTAATTAATTTTACTTACATTTTCTATGTATTTTTATATGTCTATAATACATTCCAACGTCACATTATTATATATAAATAATTATTGAGTCCTAATAAAAACAAACTAAATAAAATTAAAACTAAATAAAACCCAGAGCACCTATTTATCTGATTGGCTTGGAGGCCAGGGCTTTTGGGAGGAAGGATTCTGAGTGCTCATAGAAAGCCGCCACCACATCAGGTGGCATTGCAAATTGGCTGATCTCAAGAATGTTGAAGAGATCCTCTATGTCCTGAGGGAGGCCTTGTTTCACCTTATTCTTGATCCAATCAAACACCTCCTCAATTGGATTCAGAAATGGAGAATAAGGTGGAAGGAAGAGGAGTCTCATTGGGCAGTCTGCAAGGCGGTGGCTGGTAGAACAGCTGTTTTTGTTGATGGGGGGAACTTGGACACAACCAGATCCACATTGTGGAGCCCAACATTATCAAGCACAATATTATTGGTTGTGCCGCTGTAATTTATCCAAAGGTACTCCTTGACGGCTTGGAGAAAATTGAGAAAGGTCCTGCTGTTATGGGAGCCTTTAATCATCTGATACTGGTCCAACCCGCAAGGACCAAGAAGTGCAACAATGGAATAGGTCTGGGAACAGACAGCTGCGCAATGGGCTACGCCGTCCTTGGACCCCTTCTCAAACCACCCATGCCTAGACCTGAGTGAGGAGGAAAACAAAAATTTGTTGATATAGAAGAACTGGACATTCCCAGTCTCTTTTAGTGCCAGATATGTCTTGGCATAAATGTGTCAGTTCTTGATGGTCTTTTCACTGTTCCTATTGTATGGAGAAACTCTGAGCACCTTTCACAAGAAGCCCAAATCAGCCATTGCTTTTTAAACAAGGGTCTTAAAAACAGAAAGCCTGAACTCTGTGGCAAGCATTGATTGGACAGCAAGCCTGTCCAGGTGGCAATACTTGGCTACCCACTGCTTGATTGCATCAATATAAATGGGCTGAAGGAGTTTGGGCTGCCACTTAGCCTTGGTGGATTTGGCAATTTTCCCAGTGTTGCCATACTTGGTGTTGATGTTGGCAATGTATCTGGCTGTGATACCAAATTGGGACACAATATCCTGAACCACCATTCCCTCATTCAAGCAGTTGAGGAAAGCTTTACTCTCACTATCCGTCAACCAACGCCAGTCCTTGGCAGGTACCACGGCATCCTGGCTACCAGGCTTGACACAGGGGATGGGGATCTTTGTGTAGAAGGTGGGATCACGCTTGCTTGCAGTGGCGCCATCAATGGTTAAATACACAATAGGCAAAGATGATTCCTCAGTTGTGGCCAATGGCTGATAGGAGGTGTCAAAGACGCAGGCAAGAAGTAGCAACTCTTGGGTCAAGAGTGCGGGGCCAGGTGACAACTGGGTATACAGTGGAGGTGTAAGTAACCTAAGTGTTCCTGGTGACCCTGGTGTAGGAGACTTTGGTAGCAGGCCTTGAAAGTGGCTTCTGCCTGGGATTCAAGCTGGTAGTTCTGGCTTAGGATGCAGGAGGTGGTTGGCTGGCAATGACACCTTGGGAGGCCTGTGTATTGGCATGACTCCCCTTGAGTTTGGTTCTGGGTCTGTTCTTGGACCCTCTGGGACGCCCTTGTGGACAGGCTGCCCGCAGGCTGGTGCAGGAGCAGGTTGAGAATGTGATTGACAGTCCATAAAAATAAAATAAAAAATATATTTTAGATTAAATATGTATTTATTTAGAGTTATTAGTTTAGTTGTGGGTAGTTGTTTTCTCTTGATTTAGCCTTGAATAGTAGCAGAGTTACTATATCCATGATTTGAAATGAATAATATGTATACTTTCTGGGTTTGGATGATTTTAAAGTTTAATCCTTTTTATGTCTAATTATGGTTATTGAGATTGGATTTTTTATTTGACTTTAGTTGATGTGGAGCTTCTTTTTTTGGGTTGGTGTTTCCTAGTATGCTTACTGTACATCAAATTTGGATTCCAGTTCCTGCAATTAATATCTGAGTTTACTAGTGGCATTCAAAAGTGATTTGAAATTTGGTTCTTGGATTTGACAATCCCACAATTTCAAAAAACATAGTAAACTTAATGAAAATGGCTGATGGATTTGAACGCTTCAAATCTGATTCCAGTAAATTCATTTTGTCCATTGAGAATATGCAGTTTGACTTGAACTTAGCAAAGTGTCTATGATTTACCACATTTTCAAATATTCAAATAAATACTCAAAAAAATCAATTTAATTAAAAAAGGCCATCCTGAAAAAGTGATTTGAAATTTGGACCAAGGATTTGACAATCCCACATTTTTACGTTCAGGTTCTGAATTTACAGTAAGCAAAAAAATTCCTTTGGAGAGACAAGGATAAGTAAAAATATCATTATAGTAATGGTTTATCTTATGTGAATCTTATACCTCTTTTGAAACTCATGATAACAATAAGCAGGGAAATCTATAGTATTCTTATTAGTGATTTTATATTACTGGTTGTAGTTAATCTAGATTCAAATGCTCCCAACAAAGTTGGATGCTTCCTGGATGGTTAGATCTTTCTAGAAAGAATTGATAAAAGATTACCTGTTTATGAGACATGGTGGTAAATATGGCAGGATTGTAGCTTCAACATTAAACTTACTTTTTCTTATGAACTTACACTACAGTGAACATAAAGCATGTCAAAACATTTGATAAAAATATTTCTGAGAACCTTAGATTGGGAAATGGGTAAAAACAACTTTATCCTACATCTAATTTTTGTTTAAGCTAACTCAGATTGTTTATCACTTAGTCTATTTTTAAAGCTTTTGAGGCTTTGATTTGTGCTAAAAATAAGACTATATATGTATTAGTCAATGCTGGAGTACTTAAAATCCTACCTGTAATTTACCAGATGAGACTTAAATTAAAAGGTAAAAAGTGAACTGTATAAGTCTTTATTTTTATAATATGTCCTGATTGGTTTAAAAGAGCTCTTTTAGGGAAGTTGTCAGGATTTAAAATTTATCACCTCTGGAAAACCAGGCCCAGAACAAGATTGGAACCCTGACCCTGATTGCTTACAGGCTGCCAGCCTTGAGGACTGATGGGGCTACCTGCCCGCATATTTTTGGAATGAGCCCCCTCAAGCTGAGGCCCAGGCTAAGTCCCAAAGCAAGAATACTAATATGGACTTGAGAGTGGTGGCGCTCAAGGAGGGATTTCTTGACTTGTGTTGTGACCTGAGGCGCAGCACAGATACACAATGGGGAATCCTAACCTTAGGATTGAATTTATACTAAGTCTTGGTTAGAATGACAGGGAAGGCTATGTGATTAACTTGTGGCCCTGATTGAATAATATCTGCTAGACACGGCTAGAGAGGCGCCAAAGTACTGAAGACACAAATACAAAAATGTGAATAGAACTTAAATTTTATTGGTAGAAGTGAAATGGAATATATACTGTGTAGCTTTACCACAAAAAAGTACATAGATGTTAGGATCACTTACCACAAGCATGATTGGGGCAAGTGAGTTGCACAGAATCAGGAAACTGAACAATTGAATTTCCCAAATTGGAGCCAGACTCATTTTGAAGGGTAAACACAAAAGAGAGGTATTTGTCCTCAAAATAACCCACCAAATGCAAAGTCAAACACAGTGAATGGCAGCATTCACATCATTGCCCCCCTCTAGATTGGCCTTAGGGGGGTGATAATTGTGGAGGAACTTGGCATGCACACAGGAAAATGGTCAATCACTAGAGAGGAGGTTTACAGTATACTCTGATCCTTGTTTAAAAGTCACTTCTAAGGGCCCAACCCACAACAAGTCTAGTTTGTGAGCACGTCCTCCTACTCTATGCTGATAGTAAAGAACATGGTCCCCAATGTTGAACTCAGGCAAGGGAGATTATTTGACATAGCTGGGAGAGAGCTCAACCATCTTGGTCTTATATGCAGACGTGTAGGCAGTGGCCTGAATATCAATGATTTGGTTGACTAAATCTTTGATATGGTTGTCAGGGTTCATGACCTTATCAGAGGAGAGTAGGGGCCCTCAAGAGCATCAGAGTGGTGGCTTCACGACCATACAAAATAGCAAAAGGGGAATACCTAGTGACACAATGTTTGCCAAGGTGATAGGCAAAGAGAGCAGCGGGTAAGTATAGATCCCAGTTTGCAGCGTCAGATAAAGTGAGTTTCCTTATGATAGAAACCAGAGTTAATTTTGCATGCTCAACCGCCCCATTGTTGGAAGGATTATAGGGGGCAGAGAGAGACTGGTGAGACCCAAGGCTTCAACAACAGAGGTTACATACTTGCGTTGAAGTTAGTCCCATTTCACACAATACTACTTGAGGACAACCATGGCAAAAGAATACATTTTGCAGCAGAAAGGCAGCAGTTGTCTTGGCAGTGATGTCCTTAGTAGGGCAAGCTTCTACCCAATTGCTAAAATGATTGACAGCAATTAGGATAATTGTCAGCCTGAGCAGGAGCAAGGGAAAGGCCCTACAGCGTCAATGCTGAGAGTGTGAAATGTGTGTTGAGGGGGACTAGCTTGAACTTATGAGAGGCAGCTCAAGGTTTTTGGAGCTGACAATCATGACAACTAGCAATGACATCTGGAATCAGCAGGTAAAGATTTTCCCAGAAGTAGTTCTTCTGGAACCAGGAATAAGTCTTGGTAACGCCTCTGTGTCCTGTCTCCTTATGAGCTTGAAGCATCAACAAAAGGCAAAGACTAGGCGTACATAAGGCAAATAGTGGTCTTGTACTTTCTTGAAAAGCTGATTGTCACTAATGAGTGTGTCTTCAGATAATTTAGAAAGGGCAACTCAAACTTCTTCTGTCTTGTTCTACAAAGAAGAAGGATATCTAATTAGTTTGTACAGCCTGTCAGACTCAGCAGGGTGTAGAGCAAGGATGGGCATTCTGGACAATCCATCAGCATTCTGATGTTGAATCCTGGGACAGTGCAGCACAGTGAAGTCATAACTTTTCAGGTATAGAGCCCATCTAGCTAGTTGTCCTTCTGGTTCCTTAAGTTGTTGTAACCATTTAAGCAAAGCGTGGTCAGTGACCACAGTGAAATGGGTGCCATACACGTAATGGCAGAACTGCTTTTGGCATGCAGCACAGCAAGGTACTCTTTCTCTGTTACACTGTAGTTCTTCTCATGCTTATTAAAGACACAAAAGGTATAAGCTACAGGTTGATCTACACCTTCATTATCCAATTGAGCCAAGATGGCTCCAATGGCCAGGTTGCTAGTATCAGTATATAAGATATATCTTTATTGTAGTCAGGATATTATAGGATGGGGGCCTCTTTAAGTTTTTGCTTAAGGGTCTCAAAGGCCTGTTGCTGGCTGGCAGTCCATTCAAAAGGGAAATTACGCAACAGCTGGACCAAGGGTTTGCTAGTGTCAGCAAAATCAGGGATATTTTGTCTGTAGTATTTCATCATGCCCAGAAAGACTTGAACTTCTTGTGGGTTGGTGGGAAGAAGCATTTTTTCAATGGCCTCAACTTTCTTATTTATGAGGTGAATTCCTGTCTGGGTCACTTCATGCCCCAAGAATTCAAGGTGTTCCTTGAAGAAGGCACACTTAGATTGCTTTAACTTAAGGCCAGCTTCTCAAATTTTTATAAAAACTTATTTGAGATGAGCCAGGTGGTTGGTAAAGGTAGCACTAAAGACTGTTATATTATCTAATGTTGTAACTGTGCTGTTTTAGCAGAGTTACATGGAGAAAAATATTTAGAAGATGGATAATAATCTTTATTGTGAGATAGTGATTATATAGTTCATGTGAATCAAGGATAACAGGAACATGATTGGTGATCACACAGCTGGATGATGAAGGGGGTGGCTTGATCCTGATAACAAGTCAAGCTCCAAAACAAGGTATCCACTATCAAGAATTATCATCTGTTCATGTTATTGGATTTGGTAATTTGAGTTGACTTCCTAGTCTGGCTTTGAGTGACCAGATAATTGGATTTCAGGTCACAAACCCACTTGGTTGGAACCTTGCTGGTGGGTCAAGCCTGCGGTTTTGACACCCCCAACTGAAGATTGGCCTCCTCTGGGGCAGGTTCTCAGGGAGGCTGTCAGGAGCCTAGGCACTGTATTAAACTAGTTGCTATTCTGTGGCAGGCAAGGCGGTTTCTCTCTGTTTCTGTCTTGCCTTGAAGGGTTGTAGACAATCATGGTGTAGGGTCTTGTCTTGCTTAATTTCCCAAGCCCTTACACAAAGTAAGTGTTATTGTTGTTTACCTTCAGAATGATTGCTGGTCCCACTTTCTTGGGTTGTACCTTACTCTTGTCAACATTCATGACCCAAACTTTGTCCCCAACTTCATGTCTATTGCAGATGGGGACAAAGGTTTTTTAGACGTTCATTCTCCTTCATTTTTTGCTTGCTGTTAGCTTTTACAACGTGAGGGTCTGAGCGTGGAGGGACTTCTCTTGGAATTTCCAGTTTAGGTCCTGTCAATGCTTGAATGATATTTGGCTGTGTGCCAAATACCAGTTCAAATGGGCTTTTCTTGGTGGATCTGTTCACTTGGGTTTGACACACAAGTAGTGCTTTGATAGCTGCTTATACCAGTCTTCAGGTCTCCTGGCAGTGAGTTTGGCTAAGGCTTGCACAAGGCTACCATTAAGCCGCTCTACACGTCCATTGGCCTGGGGGTAGTATGGTGTTGTTACAGTGTGTTTGACCCCATTTTTTGCAAGGTATATGTTGGTGGTTTTGGAGGTCAATTTTTTCCCTCCATTGGTTATCAGGAGTTCTGGCTTTCCAAACTTGCTGATTATATCCTTGTCAATAAAACATCTTACATCATTTCCAGTGTGTGCCTTTACTGCTTGGGCTACTGGCCATCTTGTAGCAAAGTCAATGGCAGTGATGATGTATTTCTTGTCATTGTGTTTTCTGGCAAGGGGCCAACAATGTCAAGAGCCCATACTCTGAAAGGTAGTTGTGTGCGGATGGGGAGTACTGACTTTGGAGGTGTTTTGCTTTTGACAAATTTTTTGCATACCTCATATTGGTCTAAAACTTCTTGAGCATTGCAATATAGGGTTGGCCACCAGGCCTTGTGCTTGAGGAACTCATATAGGTTTTGGCTCTTGGTATGTCCAAGGTCTCTGTGATAGTGTAGGATGGTGTTGACTTGCTGATGCGTTGGGATGTAGGGAATGGTTGTGCCGTCAGAATTTTTTCTGTGTAGGGTACCTTAAACGTCAGCAAATAGGTGCTCATTTTTGATGACTTTTCCTTTGTTATGTTGGTTATGCCGGGGGGGAACCTTTGTCCTTTGTTTGTAGTACTAAGAGAGGCCAGTCTTGGTCAAGCCCATTCTCTCCTCTTGAAGAACAGACATACAGGCAGGACAGGGCGTCTGCCATAGCAAGCTTGGCCCCAGGTTTGTACTGGATGAGCATGTTAAATCTCTCCAATATCTCCATCCACCAGGCTTAGCAGCACAACAGATTTGCTTGAGTCTTAAAATAGATGAGCAACTTGTGATTGGTTAATGCTGTGAATTCTTCCTGCTGTTCTAGGTAACAGCGCCATTTGACTAGACAGTGTATGATAGCCAATAGTTCTTTGTTGTGGATAGGGTATTGACACTTGCCATCTGTCAATTTTTGCAATTTGTAAGCTACGGGCAGGAAGTCACTGTCATTATTTTTGATTTATAGTACTCCCCCAATGGATGCATCTGAGGCGTTGGTTTCCATTTGGTATTCCCTATCACATTTGGGGTATTGTAGAGTGGGAGCTGTCGTGAGTTTCTCCTTGAAGCTTCTAAAACAGAGGTCACGTTGGGGGGTCCATACAAACTTGGACTTGGCGCCTGTTTTGGCGGATAGGGGGCGGTCAAAACGCCACAGTCAGGTATGAAGCGGCGTACATAGACCACCATTCCCAAGAAGGTGTGGAGTTCCAACTTATCCTGGGTGGCGGCATCTTGCAGATGGCCTGTATCTTTTGACTGTTGGGTTTGATGTCATCCTTTGAGACTATGTGTCCCAAGAAGGGTAGTTCCTTGCAGAAAAACTGGCACTTGGTGGGCTTGGCCAACAGTTTGTGTTGTGCCAAGGTAGCAAAGACTACCTCAAGGTCTTTGTGGTGTTGTTCCACTGAGAGGCTGTAGACAATGATGTTGTCTAGGTACTAGGGCGTGCTTGCCTATGTGGGGCGCAAATACTTTGTTCATGAAGGTTACAAAGGTGGACAGGGCATTGGTCATGCCAAAGTTGAGCACCACACATTTGTAGGAGCCGTATTTAGTGCAGAAGGCTGTTTTGGGGATATCTTCCTCCTTAATGCAAATCTGGTAATAGCCTGCTGTCAGATCAATCTTGGATAAGACTGTGGCTCCTCCCAAAGCATCAAAGAGGATTTCAATCAGTGGTAGTGGGTAAAAATTCTTAATGGTAACTTTGTTTAGGGCTTGGTAATCTGTGACCAGACGTAAAGTATTGTCCTTCTTAGCCACAAAGAATACAGCGGCCCCAAAGGGAGACTGTGAGGGGCAGATAAGTCCTTTTTCCAATGCCTCCTTGAGATAGGCATGTAAGGCGTTGTCTTCATTTGGGGTCAGCCTGTAGATAGGGCACGCCTTGGATACAGCCCCCTTGAGTTAGATGGAGTGCTGAATATGCTTCTCAGGGGGCAGCCCAGGCAGCGTTTCCTTGAAAATTTCTGGATGGCAGGCCACAATTTTGCGGTCCTGAAGCGTGGAGGTATCCTGGTGATCTTTAAAATATATGATCTTGTACTGGCAGGAGTCCCAGTCAATCACCTTCAGGTTTTCCTTTTTGTCCAGGGTCTTCATGATGCGTACAAAGACATGGTTGCGTAGGAGTTGATCCACAGAGTCAAAGTAGATCTGGTGATTGACACCTTCACGCTTAATGGTTAATACTGAGGTTGCCCAGTCTACATGAGGATTGTTCTTTTGCATCCAGTCTAGTCCCATCACAATGTCAAACTTTGGGAAGTCAATGACAAGACCTTGAATGGTGGAGTGGAGGTTCTCCAGCGCAATAGAGAAGGGGGCTATCTTGTGTGTCACAGTAATGTGGTGTTCATCAGCCGGGACCAAGTTTTTAATCCGCAAAGGATTAGTGGCCAGCTTGAACTTATTCACAAAGCTACTGTTGACCAGGGTTTGATCTGCGCCTAAATCCAGGAGTGCTGAGCCTGTGTAACTGCAAAAGCAGAAAGGGTAGGACATCAATTTATTGGGATGTCTGGCAATGGTGTACAGTACCAGGTCCTCTGAGGACACCTGGATTATTGGGCATTGGTCCACGTCCTTGGGCTGGTACTGATCATTGGGCAAGTCAGGAGTTGTGTGGGGAGAGCTTGGCTTGCTTAGTGCTCTCTCCAGGCTTTTCCCTCATCTTGATTGCCTTGCGTGGCAGTGACACAGAAATGAGTCTGGTTTGACTGGCCATTGTTTCCATTTCCATGTACAGTCAAACCCATGAGTTTGTGGTTGGTGTTATTCCCGTTGCCTCCAGGGGGTGGTCAAGAGGAGCGCCTGCCTGGGTGGGAATCCTTGGGTCTTTCCTGTTTCCCAGTTTGTGCCTTATGAAGTGCGTTGTAGGTTTACTCCGCTTTCCTTTCTTCACAGTACAAGCTTTCAGGTTGATCACCTGGTCCAGGTTCACATGTCTCATCACATGCAACTTGAGGGTGTTGTAGTACATGAGGTGTGTGGCTGGGGTGTCAAAACCCATGTCAGATGGTGCACAAAGTTGGAGTTCCTCATAGGTGCAGGTGATTTCCTTCACAGTGCCTGTCTGAGTCAGGTTCTTTAATTGGTATATGATCATAAGCACTTTATCCTTAAGCACAAATCTTGCCAGGAAGTCTTGCTTAAAGGTATCCCAGTTCTTGTTGGTGTGCTCTTTGTGCCACTTGTTGCACAAGGTGCCAGCATCATGGGTCAGGTGAATGGAAATTTCTGCAATCCAAAACTTCTGTGGGCATTCCATCTAGGCCAACTTGCTCTGGGCAGACTGAATCCATGCGGCAAAGTTATTGTTGTTGGCCCCAACAAAAGGTTCCAAGGTGGTGCTTTGTAGTCTTTGAGCTACGTAGGCAGGCAGGGTTTTTTGTCAGCTGGTTGCGGCATCAAGGAGGGGGCCTGAAAGAAACCTTGTGCAGACATGGCGTTGAAGGCAGGTATCAGGGTCACCATGTTCTGTTACAGGGAAAAGCCATTGGGTATGGCAGTACAAAGGGGTGCCAGAGTCCAGTCAGACGGGAGGCCAGACATAATTTTGTCAAGGATTTGTTGGCCGCGGCGCGTGAGGGCAACAGGGGGGATTTTTCATGATAAGGTAGGATGAGGAGTCTACCTAGGCTACCAATGTCTTAACTGTGCTGTTTTAGCAGAGTTACACGGGTAAAATATTTAGAAGATGAATAATAATCTTTATTGTGAGATAGTGATTATATAGCTATGTGAATCAAGGTAAAAGGAACATGATTGGTGATCAAACAGCTGGATGATGAAGGGGGTGGCTTGATCCTGATAATGAGTCAGGTGCCAAAACAAGGTATCCACCATAAAGGATCATCATATGTTCATGTTGTTGTATTTGGTATTTTAAGTTGAACTCCTAGTCTGGCTTTGAGTGACTGGATAAACAGATTACAGGTCACAAATCTGCTTGGTTGGAACCTTGCTAGCAGGTTGAGCCTGCAGTTTTGACACTAAGTACACTAGGGCACATGAGAGCTTAAAATCACAAGGATGGAGTCTATGGCTTGTTGGAAAGTAGCTAGGGCATTGCAGAGCCCTTGCAGTATGCGTGTAGGCTCAAACAGTCCTTCAGAAGTGATGAGCACAGCCTTCTGTCTTTCTTCAGGAGAGAGACCAGCTTTCCAGTACCCAGAGGCTAGGTCCATAGCAGAGAAGAACTTGGAGCCCACAAGGTGGCAGAGAGCATCATCAATGTATGGTAAGGAGTAAGAATCCTATTTGATTAAAGAGTTCAATTGTTGGTAGTCTATCATAATGCAATGAAATTCATTCTTTTTTTAGTATGAGCAAGGGGGAGGCCCATGGACTTTGAGAAGGAGCAAGTAGTCTAGCGTCAAGAAGTTGTTTGAGCTCTTTAGACGCCTGAGCGTCCTCTACACAACTGCGGCAATATGCATTAGCACAGAAGGGGGGAGTGTCACCAGTATTGATCTGATGAATGACGCCTATAGCTAGATCATGATCAGTTCTGTTTTTAGCAAAGATATCTAAAAACTGATCCAGCAGGTCAAGCACTTATTTCTGAGCACCAGAGATAGCTGCAGGAAGTCTTGAGCATTGAACAAGGGTAGGACTTGGGGCTTGTCTTCATGTTAATTGAAGTCCTTAAATGTACCAAAGGAATGTGGTTATAGAACGTCAGATGAATTTAACAATTTGCCAGAACCAACAAACTGCCCTCTAGAAACATGTATGGGAGAGCAGTTAAGTTGGCAACCAGTAATTGAACAGGGTCCTTATGAGAGACATCCAAGATTCCCAGACAGAGATAGGGTTCATTATGTCCTATCAAGGGAGGAGATTATAACTCTAAGAACGTACACTCAGGTAGCTCATACAATATGTGGGAGTCTAGAATAGCCTGAGATCCAGGGGAGATAGTTACAGCATAAGTGACCAAGATAGGAATCCCTTCAGATGCAGGGCAAGCCATAAGAGGACACTTCATGTTGGATGAATGGGTACAGTATTTTAGAGTGAGAACACCAGTGAGTATTATAAGGCACATGTCTTGAGGCGCTTCCAGGGAGCTTTAACTGGCTCTTCAAAGATCAGAGGAACCTCATACCCTAAGATATAGAGGTAGCTGTCCTTAAAGTTAATTATCCCATTGTATTCCCTAAGGATTTGATTATCAACTAGGAGGTTGTAGCTCTCATTATCCAAGACAACAGAAGGCACAGACAAGATTAGTTTGCTAAACTGCATAGGAAGAGCAGAATAAGCTCCTATAGCGCAAGTCATGGATAGTCCAACTGTGTCATAAAACTGGTGATAGTTGAGGTTGGGGGCAAGCTTGAGCTTCTTGACAAGCTTCAAGGAGACAACATTAACAGGAGATCCTGTGTACAACACAACCTTAATTTTCATCTTCTGAATAGATATCTCCACACAAGTGGTAGTACAACCAATGAGAGGGAGGAAAGCAAGAATGTCCTGGGCTTCTGACAGCTCATTGTCTCACTTTTTGATCATGTATCTTAGGCCTGGAAACTCTTTATAAACCGTCTGGAAAGGAAGCAAAACTCAAATTTTTTTGAACACAGTGTCAGCAACCTCAGCAGCTTCTCTGGAAGACTCTACAAGCACAGGGGATCTCTTAGCTTGAGTAAGATAGAGGTGAGGGACAACATCCTTGGCTTCAGGAAGCGGCTTGGCGGTTGTTGTAGATTTCCCAGAACATAGTTTATAAGGGACAGCAAAAGTTTTGGGGACAGCAAGGACTGAATACCCATAGGCGTTGGGATCCTCCACATCTGAATTGTCCATGTCAGAGTCATCAGAGATGTTGTGGAATAGCAGCAGGATGGGAGGAGCCCAAGTGTTGGCAGGCTCAGAGTCAGCAATGGAGGGGGGAATAGGAAGAGACTGGGAAGAGTTGTCAACTGAGAGCGTCTCTGCCTCTAGGTTGACTGTTATTTTCCCACCTGTTCCTTGAGATCAGCCCCTTTAACCCAAGGATTGGCGCAGACTCAAGAAGGGTAACATATCTGCCCACAGTTATGGCAACCTTGGCGTTGAGGAGGATTCTGTGAATTCATGGTGAGGATATGAGGGCCACACAAAGACAAACCAGAGTTAGAGGCGGCATGATTCTCCTGCACAACTGCCCCAGAATGGGTAAGATGCATATCCTGCAACAGTGTCTTTATACTATTCATAAAGGAAAGCATGGTTTTATGAGCCTTAAAATGGAGACACAAGCTGATTAACCTTGTGATCTTGAGCACAAGCCATTTAAGCTTTGTTTTCTGTCAATTGTCTGCTTTTTATCAGTTGCTGTCTTTTCATCTAGAATCTATCTGCAAATTCAGATAGAGTCTACTTAGGTTTGAAAGCAATGCACATGAAGGCGTCCTTCTTCACTTCCAAGATAAGGTTGCCACCAAATTTGCAAATCAGTAGTTGCTTAATTTCTTCCTAAGTCATAATGGCGGGCAGCTCTGGTACTACTTTCTCTTGACAGGTCTGGTGTAGACAGGTTAGAATGTGTTCCTTCTTAACCTCATATGAGGCTCTTCTCATGGAAGTTTTGTAGATAGTTAGGGAAGCTGCAATAATCAAGGTTTTAGGGTCAAAGACTTGCTTAAAGGTAGGCTTGAAGTGTGCTTCTGGAGTTAGGCCACATTATTGCTATCAAGTACATTTATGTGTGAGGAGAATTCTGCTTTGGATTCAGTGTGGGGATGTCTGGCCCACAGCTGAAAAACACTTTCCTCAAGAGTAGTCAAGGTCTCAGTAGTGCAGGCACCTGTATTATTACCTAAGGTGGTTTGTTGCTCAGTAACTTATAGGCGCTGGCCCTTTGCTGTTAGTACCGTGGAAAGTTTGGCCAGCCAGAAGGTAAGAGGCGGACCTACTGAAAGGCAAGAAGCAAACATGTCATTTACCAAATCAATTAACTTACTCATTTCTTGCACGTCTTTATAAAGTTCAGAGTGGTCTAATTTCAAGTAGTCCACTTCATTACCTAGAGCTATCAGCTCTCTAGCACAGTGAATGTGGGGGGCTCCTGACACACCAGGAAACAGCCATCTTCATTGACAACCTCTGTTGGACTAGCAGCAGTTGTCACCATTTTATTTAAGGCAGAAAACTCTTGCTGTAGCTCAGCAACTTGAGTTGTCAAAGCAAGGACTTGGGTTCTAGCTGAGGTTCTTTGGTAGGGCAACCTTGACTGCAGGTGGATGATCACAGCTCTCAAATGGCATCTCATAGCCTCTGTTCTCTATCTAACCAATTTTCAGATGGGAGAGAAGACAGAACATCTGGCTTGGGCGTAGACAATTCATTCACTTGATTCTGGAGCTTGGCAATAGCAGTGGTAGTGGCAACTCTTTATTGATTGAATCCCGCACTGAGCTCATTAAGGCCTTTAGCAGCAAGGTCCGCTACCTGCTGCTTTTTCTCAAAGGAATAAGTGCTGAATGCATTGAGCTGTTGTACAAGTTGTTCCAAATTGATGAGATAAGCATTCAGAGTGGAATCTACTTGGGCGCGCCATGGCTGTTCCAACTGGTGGAACTCATGTAGACGCTCTCTGACATATTCAGGGATGGACTGTTACATTTTCTTAATGGAATTGACCAATCAGGTTTGAAAAGTGGCAGAGTCACCATATTGTCTGACACCAAGGAGAACAGGGAGTGGATCCATTGTTGATAGGCAGCAATTGATCCCAGTGGTTTGTGACAGCTACTTGTAGGGACAAAATTTCCTGCAATTGGAGCCTTAACACTATCTGATGGTGGGCTAAGGCAGGTTTTACAAAGGATGACAATAGGTGTTCAGCAGAGCCAGTTGCAGAGAGAAGATGCTGTAGAAATTGTGTAGCCACAATTATTTTTTTAGTATTCTGCTTGATTGAACTGAAGCTGGAGGCAAGGGATGGTCCCATCACAAGCTAACCCCAGGTCTACTGCCATGATTTGTTCCAAGTCAGGGGTACCCAAAAGGTAGTCCACTAGGCAGGGACCATTCCCAAGGTTCAGCACAGTAGGGAAAATAGGCAACCTCCAGAATTAACTCATCCAGAATGAAACATCCTCCATTTCAATAATTTCAAAAATTGTTTTTGCTTTATCTTTTTATAATTTTAATTAAAAGCTCAAAATAAAAACCAAACATTGCTTCTATTATCAATTTCAATTATTTAATCAAGAAATAAATAATCTTTAATATTGAAAATAAGAAAAATATTTTTGATAAATTGTCAACATGGAGGATGTTACATTCTGTATGAGTTAATTCTGGAGGTTTTTGGAAAATAGGTAGGTCTGTGATGTCTTCTTTGATAGGAGGACTGGTAATTTCAGATGAAGCCGGCTCTTGTATAAGCGGAGGCAAAGGATCTGAAAGCGTAGTTGCAAAGGGAGTAACCAAGAGGCTTACAGCCCCTTTAGTGAGCACCATTTTGTTGTGACTCAAGGTGTGGCACAGATACACCACTGGGAATCCTAACCTTAGGATTGGATTTGTACTAAGTCTTGGTTAGAATGGCAGGAAAGGCTATGTGATCACCTTGTGGTCCTGATCAAATAATATCTGCTAAATGTGGCTAGAGAGGCGCCAAAGTATGTGAAGACTCAAAGACAAAAATGTGAATAGAACTTAAATTTTATTGAAGTGCAAAATGGAATATATAATGTGTAGCTTTACCACAAAACAGTACATAGACAGTAGGATTGCTTGCCACAAGCATGAGTGGGGAAAGTGAGTTGCGCAAAATCAGGAAACAGAACAATCAAATTCCCCAGTTTGGAAACATACTCATTTTGAGGATTGAAGGAAAAAGCAAGGGATTTTTCCTTGAAATAACCCAACAAAGGCAAAATTGAAACAGTGTGAATAGCAGCATTCACAACAGGGGGGCTTGCTTCTGGTAATGAGTCAGGCACCAAATCAAGTCATCCACTGTATGGGATCATTGTTTGTTCATGTTGCCAATTCTAGGAATTTGAGTCAACTTCCTTGTTTGGCTAAAGATCACCAGGAAGTCAGATTGCGGGTTTCAAACCTGCTTAATAAGAACCTTGCTGGTGGGTCAAGTCTGCTGTTTCAACACCCCCCAGCTAAAGGTCAGCCTCCTCTGGGGGCAGATCATCAGGGAGGTTGTCAGGGCAAAGCACTGTACTAAACTAGCTGCTTTTTGGTTGCTGGTAGGACAGTTGCTTGTTGTTTTTATTGTGCCTTACAGTGTCTTAGTTAATCACAATATATGAATTTGTCATGCTTGCGCTTTCCAAGCCCTTGCACAAGGCAAGTTTTGTTTTTGTTTAGCTTTAAGAGGATAGCAGGCCCACTTTTTTGGGTTGTAACTTACTCTTGTCTGTCTTCATTACCCAGACCTTGTTGCCAACTTTGTATCTATCTTGGATGGGAACAAACATTTTTACAAACATTTCTCTTCCGTTTCCAACTCATCACTGTTGGCTTGTATAGCTTGAGATGCTGAACAAGGGGGGATCTGGCTGGGCATTTCCAGCTTTGGTCCTGTGAGGGCTTGAATGATATTTGATTGTGTGCCATATACAAGCTCAAAGGGGCTCTTCCCAGTGGATCTTCTCACCCAGGTGCAGTATATATGAAGTGCAGTTAGTAGCTTCTTGGTACAGTCCTCAGAACACTTGGCCAAGAGCTTGGCAAGGGCCTGCACTAAGCTGCTGTTTAGTTACTTAACTTGGTCAATGCCTGAGGATGATAATGTGTGGTTACTGTGTGTCACGGCCCATACCAGAGTCCAGCTGGACTCCCACAGGGGAGGCAGGCAAGGTCTGAAAGGCCATGTAAACAATAGGCACTATGCAAACCAGGTAGTTTAGAGAAGTGGCTAGGGGGAGCCAACTCCCAGTATGGGGCACAACCTGGTCAGCCAGACCCAATACTGTGATATAGACAAACCCCAGCTTGCTAAAGTCCTGTGTGGGAGGCGCGTCAGGGAGAGGAGGGGCAGTTGGAATATCCTTCATTGCTGGTGGCAGATCCAGGTGATGGGGATGGAAATACTCCAGGTCAAGGGCACAGGGAAGTTTGACAAGGACAACAGGAGTATGGCCAGGAGAATATGGGTATGCAAGTTTGTATTGAGTAGTGGATTCACAAATAGATGCAAAGAGAATAATTAAATTTGAGCGAAAATAGACAATTCCTGCAATGAGATAATAATTTCTAGGCATAAAATCGCTTTATTAAGATGTCAACAGTGAGGAGGGCATCTCCCCCTCACTACTTATACTTACTGAAGATTCTGTGGCCTTTTGTGCCACCAGAGAACTGATGGCATCATTTGGAGTTGTATTTACAATTTTACCAGAATTTGTGTGCTTGGCCAAGAGGGTGAGATCTCATTGGCTGCTATAACATGAACCTTTTGAAATTTCCAGCATGGCAATTTGCTACAGTTATTTTTAGCTTACACAATGAATTGATTGTCAAAGTGCACAATCAAACAATCATGCTCCAAATGGCCATTTCCCAATAGGTAGGTGGCCCAAATTTAATAACAGGCTCAATCCCAGGGATTTGAGGCTTGTGTGCCTCTCAAATCCCAGGCCAGTTGCTAGTCAAAAGGGGGGTATTTTGCCCTGGAAAGTGATTTGTGGGGGTTTCCACGCTGCATGTTTAATCAACTCTAAGGAGGCCAGCTGAATGTCCAGGACAATCTGGGCCCTGACACTGTGTGCTTGCCCCATTCTTTGTGAGGTAAATGTTGGTGCTTTCTGAGGTCAATTCTTTGCCTCCATCTGTGATCAATAGTTCTGGTTTACCAAGCTTGCTAATAATTTCCTTCTCAATGAAATGCCAGATGTTATTGCCAGTATGTATCTTCACCGCTTGTGCTACTGGCCAGCAAGTAGCAAAGTTAACGGCAGTGATGATGCCTTTTTTGTTGTTGTGTTTCCCTGGCATTGGCCCAATAATGTTGAGGGCCCATACCTTGAAGGGTAGCTAAGAGCAAATGGGCAACAGGGACTTAGGCGGAGTGCTGCTTTTTGATAAACTTTTCACATACTTTCCATTGGTCAAGAACTTCTTGGACGTCCCAATATAGAGTTGGCCACCATGCCTTGTACTTGAGGAATTCATAAAGGTTACAGCCTTTGGAATGTCCTAAATCTCTATTATAGCGTAGAACAGTGTCAATTCTTTGATGTGTGGGGATATACGGGATGGAGCTCCCATTGGTCATCTTGTTGTGTAGCGTCCTGTATAAGTCGTGAAAAGGTGTTCATTTTTGATGACTGTTTCTTTAGTGATGCCAGTATTGCCTGGAGGGAAGCCTTTGTCTTTAGTTCAGAGTACCAGGAGAGGCTAGTCTGGGTCAAGCCCATTTCCCCTCTTGTGGTTTTAAAATACAGACAAGACAGAGCATCTGCCATGGCAAGTTTGGGTCCTGGTTTTTATTGAATGATCATGTTAAATCTTTTGAGAATCTCCATCTAGCGCACCTGGCGCCTGGATAAGTTTTCATAAGTTTTAATATATATGAGAGACTTGCAATCAGTTAGGGTGATAAATTACTCTTGGTGCTCCAGGTAGCAGCGTCACTTGATGAGATAGTATAAAATTTAAAGTAGCTCCTTATTTGGGATGGGGTAGCGGCATTTGATGTCTGTCAGTTTGCAACTTGTTAGGCTACAGGTATGAAGTTGCCATTGGTGTTCTTGACCCGCAGTACTCCCCCAATGCATGCATCAGAGGTGTCTGTCTCCATTTGATACTCTCTGTCTTGCTTAGATTACTGTAGAATGGGGGTGGTTGTAAGTTTTTTTAGACGCCAGAAACAGAAGTCACGTTGGTGGGTCCATTTAAACTTAGATTTGGCGCCAGTTATGGCCAGCAGGGGTGCTGTCAGGACGCCACAGTTGGGGATAAATTGTTGGATGTAGGCAACCATCCCCAGGAATGTACTGAGTTTGGACTTGTCTTGGGGCAGGGCATCTGAAGATGTACTGAATCTCTGGTTGTTGGGCTTGATGCCATCTTTTGAAACTATGTGTCACAGGAAGGCTAACTGTTTGTGGAAGAACTGACATTTAGAGGGTTTGGCCAGCAGTTTATGTTGCACCAGGGTGGCAAAGACTGCCTCCAAATCCTTATGGTGTTGTTTCACCAAGGGACTGTAGATAATGATGTTATCTAGGTACACTAGTGCATGATTGCCAATGTGGGGGGAAAAGACCTCATTCATAAAGGTAACAAAGGTTGACTGTGCATTTTAATTCCAAAGTTGGGCATAATACACTTGTATGAACCATACTTGGTGCAGAAGGCTGTCTTGGGTATGTCTTATTCCTTGATAAAAATCTGGTTGTAGCCTGCTGTCAGGTCAATCTTGGAGAAGACAGTTACTCTGCCTAAGGTGTCAGAGAGATTTTCAATGAGTGGAAGCAGGTAACAATTATTGATGGTAACTTTGTTTAGGGCTCAAGAATCCATAAAAATTTGAAGGGTCTGTGACAATCCACATGTGAGCAGTTTTACAGACAAGGGTTGATTTGGCTTCAAATAAAGATGCTATGCTGAAGATTGACAGTATGTTATTGGTTTGTTACAGGTAGAGGCCTAGTATGGAATAATGGCTACTAGTGTGATGGAAATTGAAAGATAGTATTAAGCTGTCTCTAAATGGTGGGTGATTACCACCCAAATCCACATAAAATTAATGATTAACCACCAATGTGGCTTCAGATATTGTTTTGTGAGATTTTCAATTGAGATACTAGGATTAAGTAAAACAACTAATCCTAACCAAAGTAGCCCAAGATAAATAGTCTGTGAAAGCATCAGAGTATCTTCAGAATAAAATTCAGGACATTGAGATGCAGCACAATTTTCAGTTTCAAAGACAGGGGGACAACTCCAAAATTAGCAGGCATGGAATTCACATTGGGAGGTGCCAACAACAAAGTTCTAACTGCAGGGCCCCATCTTCCAGTAATGATCTGGCTTAGAATAAGATTTTAGTGGATGTAGCGCAACAATCCAACTAAAGGATGCATTTTTAAAATTGTAAATTAGACCAAGAGATATATGATTTTTATTGAGAAAACTTTTGGGAGAACTCAACTCTTAGAGTTAAAACAGTGAAAATTATTCAATATATATCAAAAATCAACTAAGCAATACCACCTGGATCCAGGGCTCCTATTACTTCCACATCATCAAGTGAGTATCTGGTCCAGGTTGCAAAGAACCCTTGAGTGACTAACTTCTGACAAACATGCTGATAAATAAGTTCATACCTGGTGACCCTTAAGTTTGTCAATTTATCAACATCAACTTACAGGGGGAATTGGATTTGACCAACAAACCAGAGCAGTTGTAACCCATTTTTGATCAACTGTTTGATTCAAGTCCATTAAATCAGTCAGTTCTGTTAAAGGATTTCCAGCTTTCTGAGCTTTCCTACTTGGCCAAATAATCCCTGGCATTATGGAACTTATTGTGACATTACCCTCTGCCTTAGCCTGGGGCACAATACCAAAATCTGGAAAATGGGATAAGGAAAAGGTTTTGTGGGCAGGGGGAAGTTTCATTGCGGCTAAGGTGAGCTTGGGGTGGCCAACAGCAGTGGGATTGCGCTTGTAGAACTCTCAAATCAGGTCTGGGGAATTAGAGAAATCATAGTGGGGAATCCATGAGTTTTAATAACTGGGATAACCCTTCCATGACACCAAATACTCTATACAATGTCAATTCTTACAAGAAGCAAAAATGCATTCAACTCATATTCAGGTTCTCCTTCCATAAGAATGGGTTGGGAAGAAGGAATCTCAGTACCCTTAAAAGAGAGTAAGTAAGCATTTGTGGAAGGTGTGGAAAATCTTAAAAGCTGGGGGTAAATCTAGTTGATATGCAGAGGGACCAATTCAACGCTCAACTTTGAAGGGACCAACTTACTTGGGACCTAATTTGTGGCAAGGGACCTTCAGTTTCATATTGCAAGCATCCACCATGACCAGATCCCCTGGTTAGTAGATTGGACCTTCCTGGCGCTTGCCATCTGTTTATTCCTTGTAGGTTGTCATGGCAGAGGCAAAAAAACCTGGAGCTCCTGATGATCTTGCTTCAATGTAGTAGCCTGATCAGTTGCAGCTTCCAGGTTGCTAACCAAACAAGGACCCTTGTTGGACAAGGAATTGTAGCCCACATTAGAATAGAATGGCAATACTTGAGTTGATATGTGCAGGGTGTTATTATATGTGAACTCTGCCATGGGTAAGTTAGCACACCAGTCATCTTGTTGCGCATTAGTGTAGCAGTGCAGATAGACCTCCACACTTTGATTTACCCTCTCTGTTTGTCCATTGGATTGGGGGTGGAAAGCTGTGGAACAGCACAATTTGATACCAAGAATTCCAGAAAAAGCTTCCCAAAACTGAGCAATAAATTGGGGTCTGCAATTACTCACAATCTCCATTGGGATACCATGTAGGGAGAAGATCCTATTCACAAACAATCTATCTGTTTCCACCAAATTAATTGTGGTTGAGCAAGATACAAAGTGTGCCATTTTTATGAAACAATCTACCACCACCATAATTGCATTAACCCATTGGAATTGGGAAGTTCACCAATAAAATCTAACAACACAGACGTCCAAGGTCCTGCAGCAGGCTACAGTGGAGCCAGTAAACCAGTAGTCTTGTTCTGGTTTTCCTTGGACCAAACACATACCAGGCAGTCTCAAAAAAATCTGCTACCTGCACTGTCAAATCTTTCCAGGAAAACTGGCAGTGTATTAGTTCCACTGTTTTGTTTTTCCCTGGATGACCTGCCGTTGGACAGGTATGATGGGCCTCTATGATTTTGTCCTAAATGGTTTCCTCAGGAACCCACAAGCAACCTTGATGATATAAAACTAGACCTATCTTGTGATAGCCCTATGGCTGACCAACCCAACTTGCACATGCTAGTTCCAATAGCCAATTTTAACCTTTGGACAGAGGCTGCAGAAACTTAACTCTGGAATATAAGTCCAGGTCTGCGCCCTCAGTTAAGGACATGGTGGCCAGCATAGTAGGTGGAGGCATACAAAAGGCACCACAGCCTCATCTGGAATCATAGTATGTGTTTTAAACTTGGTTTCATACTAGCATCTGGGAGATGGGAAGGAAACTGCTTAGTACATTGGCCAAGTGATTGTCAGATCCCTTAATAAACTTGTAGCAGAACTTGTATCTTGTCAGGTCACCATGCCATCTGGATTGACAACCTGAAAAAACCCTGGGTTGTCAATAAATAGAAGAGCTTTGTGGTCAGTTCTTACTACAAATGGATGACATGCCAACATGAGATGGTGATGCCAATGCTTAAACAACTCCACAACAGCCAACAATTCCTTGTTGTAAATCATGTAGTTGCGTTCACAAGCCTCCATCTTCCAGGAGAAATACCCTATTGGTCTCTCAATCCTGTTGCCAGCAGTCTGCAACAACACACCAGCCACGGCATATTTAGATACATCTGTGAAAACCACTAAAGGGAGCTCAGGATCCACATGTCTCAACACAGGTAAAAACAGCAAAAGAGCCTTGACTGCTGTGAACGCATTTGCGCACTTGGGCGTCCAGACCAAAGTTGTCTTACCACTAACCAAATATAAAGGGGCAGCCACTTCAGACAGGTGTGGAGTGAATTTCTTCAATATTGTGCAGGTACCCAAGAAACTACAGAGTTGAGATACTGTCACAGGTGTAGCATACTCTTGAACTGCAGCTTCCTTATCAGGGGCAATAGTGTGACTATCTTCAAAGATAATATTATCCAAGAAGGTAACCTTACGCTTAAAGAATTCACACTTACTCTGTTTGATGATTAAATTAGCCTGGAAGATGCGCTCTACAACTGCTGAAAGGTGGAACATATGTGACTCTCATCTGGAGAGAAAACCAAGATATTGTTCATATATGAAATGGCACATACACCCAGGAGGTCCCCCAAGACTGAATCAATTAACCGCTCAAAGCAAGCCAGAGCATTATTTAATCTAAAAGGCATGACACAGAACTGGAAGATACATTTATTAGTCCTGAATGCCGTCAAACATTCCATTCCTTCTGCAATCCTGATTTTATTGAAAGCATTCAACAGATCCAGTTTTGAGAATACCTTGGCCTTCTCAACACACCTAGAGATCTATGCTTTGAGGGGTAAAGGGTAAGGATCCGGAATTGTAATGTTATTTGAATTTCCATAGTCAACACAAGGACAAAGGGACCCATCAGACTTCTGAACAAACAATAACAGGGAGAAGATTGACAAAGCCTTCTTAAAAATGTAGTCTTTTGCCAACATTTCACAAGTCCACTCTTCCAAACATGAGTCTTCCTTCAAGGTTAAAGGGTAAATAGGAGACGCAATTCTGATCAGATCAACAGTAACCTTAAAGTCAAAGTCAAACTGAGTGTTCTTGGGAAGGACCTTGCCTCTGGTGGCGTCAAATGCCGCGGACCAGGGTTGCAAGCATGCCGGTAAATCCAAACTTATGGGGACAGGGACAGGAAACAATTGTATGGTCTGTGATAATTGCTCCAATTCAGACAGATTTAACAGCGGAATATGAATAGTTATACCCAAAGAGTGTTGCACCTGCAGCTCATTTTGCTCCAGTAAGGTCAATACATTATGATCTCTCCACCAACTCACTCCCAAAATGATAGGATACATCAGGGTAGAGCAAACAGAAAACCTTGCAGTAAAAGACTGACCTGCAACTACAAAATTAACTGGCTTCTTAATCTGGAAAGAGGGAAACGTCTGACAGTTCTCACCCCTAACAAGCAATCTTGGGTGGTACTTGAGTTGTAGCAAGTTGGCAGTCTCCACACTCATGAAGTTCTTAGAAACACCTGTATCCAACAAAATAGCCGGATAATAGATTGCTTGACCACTGTCAATGTTACCATAAAACAAGAAGTAACCAGAAGCAGATTTATTTGAAGCAAATGCAGCTATCTCAGCAGGATCCTGCTTCTCTTTGGTGGTACAGACAGCAGCTAAAGAGGCAGGGTGTTCTTGAAATTATTGTTTGATCATTTCTTGGACAGCAACAGGAAGGACGGGATTATCACAATCAATGGGAACAAGGGGCAACTCTTTGGACTCAACTGTTGAAGACTTTGCAGGTACAACATGCTGAAGCATAGCTAATGAACTATCAGGAACAGCCACTACTGGCGCTTCATTTGCCTTGGTGGGGTTTCTCAAATTGCCAATTGCATCTGAGAAGAAACATAGGGAGAACAATCCTGACTCTGACTGGAGGACACCACCGCAGAACAAGTCTCAGAAAACCAGGAGCACACAGCGGGCGTGGCTTCAATCTTCATTGAACCTTGCTTGGAAGTTAACAGATTTGAGACCAAAGAAAGAATTTGGCTTACCAGGGCCTCAGTTGTGGCTAACAGGGAATCCCAAAACACCAAACCCTGGGCAGTCTGGTCAACTGCTAACCACAACACTGAGAGTTTATTCACCTCAAGAACTTCAATTGTACAACAGTAGGCAAAAATTAGGGAGAAATATTGAAAGCGGTGTAGTACCCTGTTAGAAGGTGTACAACTTACAATATACTTTGAGCTCCTCAATAGATATACACAAATTTTTAAAAAAGGGTACAAAGATGCACTTTCTGTCAAAACATGTGAATTGTGCTCCACCGCAGACAATAACCATTTGCAAGCATCCTTAGAAACCTTTGTCATCACATGGCAAACTTGGGATTTGTGACTAAGGCTTGAACCTTAATAGAATGATAAAGCTGAAAAAACTTCACACAAAATTTCATCATTAGGTGGAGCAGGAAAAAATCTGGATGCCAAAATGACATGTTGCAACAGAAAATAGGAAACAGAAGATCCAGTCTCAACAACTGCAACCAGAGATGGAAACCACAACCTTAAAGAAGAGTCAAAACTGAAAACTCAGAAAAGAACTGATAAAAACAAGCATGGTAAACACAGATATCTCAACAGAACAGAGAAAAGAAACACAAATTCATGATAAACTGCTTCCAAAATCTCAGATGTAGAAGAGTTGAGTAATGTGACGGAAATTGTGGGATAGTATGTGTCATGAATGCTGCCATTCACCATGTTTCAATTTTGCCTTTGGTGGGTTTTACCAAGGACAAATCCCTCTCTTTTGCATTTGCCCTTCAAAATGAGTCTGGCTCTAAATTTGGAAATTCAATTGTTCAGTTTCCTGATTCTGAAATACTCACTTGCCCCACTAATGCTTGTGGCAAGTGATCCTACTGTACATGTACTTTTTTGTGAGTAAAGCTACACAGTATATATTCCATTTTGCTTCTACCAATAAAATTTAATTTATATTCAAAATTTTTGTCTTTGTGTCTTCACGTACTTTGGCGCCTCTCTAGCCACGTAAGCAGATATTATTCCATCATGGCCACAAGTTAATCACATAGCCTTCCCTGCCATTCCAATCAAGACTTAGTACAAATCCAATCCTAAGGTTATGATTCCCAGTTGTGTATCTGTGCTGCGCCTTGGGTCACAACAAAAATGGTGCTCACTACAGGGGCTGTAAGCCCCTTGGTTATACCTTTCATAACCACGTTTTCAGAGCCTTTGCCTCCTCCCATACAAGAGCCAACTTTGCATGAAATCACTAGTCCTCCTATCAAAGAAAACATCACATACCTGCCTATTGTCCCTACTGTACCAAACCTTGAGAATGATCCCTGCCTAGTAGCCTACTCTTTGGGTACCCCTGACTTAGAACAAGCCATGGCAGTAGCCCTTGGGGTAGCCCATGATGGAGTCATCTCTTGCCTCCAGCTACAGTTCAATTGAGCAGAGCATTATGAATTGATTGTGGCTTTGCAATTTCCACATCATCTCCTCCCAGCAGCTAGTTCTGCTAAGCATCTATTGGCTTCCTTTGTACAACCTGCCTTAGCTCATCATCAGATGGTGTTGGGGCTTCAAGTGTAGGAAATTTTGTCCCTACAAGCAGCTGTCACAAACCACTGTAACCAATTTGCTGCTTATCAACAGTGGATACATTTCCTGGTTTTCCTGGTGTCTGACAATCAGCGCAACTTGGTCACCTCCCAAACCCCCTTGGTCAATTTCATTGAACACATGTGCCAGTCCATCCCTGAGTACGTCAGAGAGCATCTACATGAGTTTCACCAGTTGGAACAATCCTGGCACACCCAAGTAGATTCCATCCTGAATACCTATCTCACCAACTTCAAAAAACCTGTGCAGCAACTCAACAAGTTCAGTGCTTACTCTTTCAACCAACTACAGCAAGTAGCAGCCCTGTGACAGATCCAGGTCTAACCAGTCAAACTTACCATTATCTTGCCCTTGACTCTTATTACCATTATCTTCCTGTGACAAAGCTTTGAGGAGCTTTGCCTCCAGGGAGGCAATTTTATGAGACAACACTTTATTATCACCCCTCAAACAAGCCATAATTTCAACACTCTTTTCTTCCCTACTTCTTAATTCCTCAATTTCACAATTGGCTCTGTCCTTCACTTGTTTCAAAATTTCATTGAACCCTAAAGCAAGTTCCAGGAGTCCCATGCATAAATTATATTCCCTTGTACAGAGTTTCCTCTTTGGAAAAATAATTGGTATATAGTCTTTCAAAGGCTGCTTTCACTTCTACCAAAGATTCTTCAGGCGCTATCTTAGAGACCTCCAGACTTGCCCAAGCCTCCTCAAGAAAACTGGTGGGAACTTCCTTCCTAGCAGCAGCGGTCTCTACACAAAGCACCCTAAATTTTTCTTTTTCAGATGATAGCAAAGAAGACTGATAATTAAAAATTAGTTGAGGGGAAAGCGTTGAAATTTAAAATATAGTTATGAAAATTTAGCTGTTTTTGCTTATATACAGTATTTTAAAAGCTATGGCAACAAGCAAAAACAATTCAGATTTAAACAAAATGAACTAATATTTAACAAAATTGAAATGAATCTAAATCTAATTTAAATCATTGTAAATTTGTTTGAAATTAATTTTGTTTAAATCTGAGTTCATTTTGTTTAAATCTGATTTTTTTTCTTGTTGCCATAGCTTTTAAAACTACTGTACCATTTGGGGCATATTTGGCTAAAAGCTCCTCTGGTTCCTGAATCAACCTATGATTTATATCACATGGTCTATGAAATTTGATTTATCCAAACCTAGATCTTTACTCAAAATATTACTGATAATTCTCAACCTATGAGAATCAACCTACAATGGGAAAAAGTCACTTGACTCCATTCATCCCACTGTACCAATTCAGCATAGAGCTTCCCCAGCTCCTGGCGCCAAAACCCTGTGAATTACACATCCCAAAACTCAGCTATTGATGTTCCAACTGGAAACCAGCTGATCAAACATAAAATTCCTAGACATTCTTGCCTTTATTTAGTTATTGACGCATTTAATGGTTTTTTTGCATTTAAAAACCTGTTAAAATGCTTTGAACCTTGAACAAGACACCACCACAGTGTTTCTAAACCCAAATTTGGGGGTTTACCTATGATTAATTTTAACCAAACTTCTTGACACTGTCAAGGCAATCAACCAATATAATTAAATCCTCATCAATTATATTGCAGTGTATTTATTAGTTTTCCTTCCCAGTCAATTAACTCATTTTTGAAATGCCTAGTCTCCAAGATTGATTCAGCCAGTCTTGCCTTAATTTTATTGGTTAGTACAGCCTAACTAACAAAACTACCTTCTTTTCTTTTATAAATATAGATAATAAATTCCAGGAATCTTTATCTGAAGAATTCCAGCCAAACCTATCTAAATAAAATAAACAGTAAAAACAGAGCAACTTTATATCCTGGTGTATTTATTTGGCTAAATACTTAACAGTGACTGCTGTAAAGTCACAAGACCTTGCTGCTAAAGGCCTTTGCAAACTTGGTGAAGAATTCAATCAAGAAAGGGCTGCTACTGCTGCTACCATTGTCAAGCTCCAGACTCAAGTGAATAAAATGTCTACCCCTACACCAGATGCCTTGCATTCTCCTCCATCTGATGATTTGGCAGATAGAGAGCAGAGACTATGGGATGCCATTCAAGAGTTAAGAGCATCCACTTGCAGTCAATATTGCCCTACTGAAGCTCCTCAGCCTGAACCCCATATGCTTTCTCTGAAAACTCAAGCTTCTGGATTACAACAAGAGGTTGCTACCTTGCGTGAGATGATGGCGTCTTCTGTTAGTCCAACTGGGGTTACCAATGATGATGGCTGTTGCCCTGGCTTGTCAGGAGCTCCCTGCATTCACTGTGCTAGAGACTTGATATCTCTAGCTAATTAGGTGGATAATTTGAAGCAATACCACTCTGAACTTGATAAAGACATACAGGAAATGAGTGAGTTAATCAATTCAGTGAATATTATAGGTTCACCCCTTGCCTTTTGGTGGGTCTGTCTCTTACATCCCAACTGAATGAACTCTCCACAGTAGAAACAGTACAGGGTCAGCACCTAGATGTTACTGAGCAAAAAAACACCTTAGCTAGTAATACAAGTGCCTGCACTGCTGAGACCCTGACTACTCTTGAAGAAAGTGTTTGTCAGCAGTAGGCCAGACAGCCCCCCTCTGAATCTAAAGCAGAATCTACCCTGCATATAAACATGATCAACAGTAACAATGATGGTCCAACTCCTGAGACCTAGTTCAAACCGGCCTTTAAGCAAGTCTTTGACCCCAAGACTTCTACTATTGCAACTTTCCTAACTATCTACAAAACTTCCATGAAAAGAGCCTCTGATGAGGTTAAGAAAGCACCCATTATAACCTGTCTGCACCCAACCTGTCAGGAGGTAGTAGTGCCCGGGTTGCCAACCATCAAGACTTGGGAAGAGATGAAGCAGCTTTTGATGGATAAATTTGGTGATGACCTTAGCTTGGAAGTAAAAAAGGACTTCTTCATGCACAATGTTTTCAAACCTAAGTAGACTCTATCTGAATTTGCAGATAGATTCTAGATGAAAAGACAGCAACTGATAAAAAGCAGACAATTGACAGAAAACAAAGCTTAAATGGCTTGTGCTCAAGATCACAAGGTTAATCAGCTTGTGTCTCCATTTTAAGGCTCATAAAACCATGCTTTCCTTTATGAATAGTATAAAGACACTGTTGCAGGATATGCATCTTACCCATTCTGGGGCAGTTGTGCAGGAGAATCATGCCGCCTCTAACTCTGGTTTGTCTTTGTGTGGCCCTCATATCCTCACCATGAATTCACAGAATCCTCCTCAACGCCAAGGTTGCCATAACTGTGGGCAGATATGTTACCCTTCTTGAGTCTGCGCCAATCCTTGGGTTAAAGGGGCTGATCTCAAGGAACAGGTGGGAAAATAACAGTCAACCTAGAGGCAGAGACGCTCTCAGTTGACAACTCTTCCCAGTCTCTTCCTATTCCCCCCTCCATTGCTGACTCTGAGCCTGCCAACACTTGGGCTCCTCCCATCCTGCTGCTATTCCACAACATCTCTGATGACTCTGACATGGACAATTCAGATGTGGAGGATCCCAACGCCTATGGGTATTCAGTCCTTGCTGTCCCCAAAACTTTTGCTGTCCCTTATAAACTATGTTCTGGGAAATCTACAACAACCGCCAAGCCGCTTCCTGAAGCCAAGGATGTTGTCCCTCACCTCTATCTTACTCAAGCTAAGAGATCCTCTGTGCTTGTAGAGTCTTCCAGAGAAGCTGCTGAGGTTGCTGACACTGTGTTCAAAAAAATTTGAGTTTTGCTTCCTTTCCAGACGGTTTATAAAGAGTTTCCAGGCCTAAGATACATGATCAAAAAGTGAGACAATGAGCTGTCAGAAGCCCAGGACATTCTTGCTTTCCTCCCTCTCATTGGTTGTACTACCACTTGTGTGGAGATATCTATTCAGAAGATGAAAATTAAGGTTGTGTTGTACACAGGATCTTCTGTTAATGTTGTCTCCTTGAAGCTTGTCAAGAAGCTCAAGCTTGCCCCCAACCTCAACTATCACCAGTTTTATGACACAGTTGGACTATCCATGACTTGCGCTATAGGAGCTTATTCTGCTCTTCCTATGCAGTTTAGCAAACTAATCTTGTCTGTGCCTTCTGTTGTCTTGGATAATGAGAGCTACAACCTCCTAGTTGATAATCAAATCCTTAGGGAATACAATGGGATAATCAACTTGAAGGACAGCTACCTCTCTATCTTAGGGTATGAGGTCCCTCTGATCTTTGAAGACCCAGTTAAAGCTCCCTGGAAGCGCCTCAAGAAATGTGCCTTAGAATACCCACTGGTGTTCTCACTCTAAAATACTGTACCCATTCATCCAACATGAAGTGTCCTCTTATGGCTTGCCCTGCATCTGAAGGGATTCCTATCTTGGTCACTTATGCTGTAACTATCTCCCCTGGATCTCAGACTATCCTAGACTCTCAGATATTGTATAAGCTACCTGAGTGTACGTTCCTAGAGCTATACTCTCCTCCCTTACTAGGATGCAACGAGCCCTACCTATGTCCAGGAATCTTGGATGTCTCTCATGAAGACCTTATTCAATTCTGGTTGCCAACTTAACCAATCTCCCCATAAAAGTGTATAGAGGGCAGGTTGTTGGTTATAGCAAGTTGTTGAATGCTCCTGAAATCATATCACTACATTTTTTGGTACTTTCCAGGACTTCAATTTACCTGAAGATGTTCACCAATTTCTATCCTTGTTCACTGCTCATGACTCTCTGCAAATATCCCCAGTGCAACAGAAAGAAGCGTTTGACCTGCAGAATTAGTTTTCAGATATCTTTGCTAAAGACAGCACTGATTATAGTCTACTAAAGACGTCATTCATCAGATTAATACTGGTGACACTCCCCCCTTCTGTGCTAAAACATATTGACGCAGCCGTGTAAAGGGCACTCAGGCGTCTAAAGAGCTCAAATAACTTCTAGACGCTGTACTACTTGCTCCTTTTCAAAGTCCATGGGCCTCATCCTTGATCATACAAAAAAATATGGATGTAGCTCATCATATTGTGATGGACTACCAACAATTGAACTCTTTAATCAAAAAGGATCTTTACTCTTTACCATACATTGATGATGCTCTCTGCCACCTTGGGGGCTCCAAGTTCTTCTCTGCTATGGATATAGCCTCTGGGTACTGACAAGTTGATCTCGCTCCCAAGGATAGACAGAAGGCTGCGCTCATTACTTCTGATAAGGAGCACCTTTTGGAGAAGCTTCAAATATGGAATTGAGAAAGAAGAGAAGTATATTTTATTGGATAATACTTTAGACTTATATAGATTTGACTTTGGTGGAGATTTAGTTGAATTGAAACTAGGGGTTGGTCTTGTGTGGATGGGTTTGAGCCACTGGATACTTGGACAGTCAAGTGATATTGCTTGGTGCCATTCCTGGTATGTCAAACTGTATATTAGAAGGGCATCAAAGCAGGCAATGACTGGATGTTAAGTAAGTTAGCAATAGCTAGAATGCTTGGACATCCAGATCCTTGACACCCCCTTAAGGGTTACTCTGGCACATCAGGAGGGGGCTTTGTCTTAAAGGCTGCTGCCTGATATTCCTGGAGTTGTTTACTAGTTGGAACTAGTCTTGTTGAGTGTTCTCCTTTAATAAGGCAGAGACAGGTTCTGTGATATTTCTTGACAATTGGGGATTTGGAACCTTGGAATTTCACTAGATAGGTGTTTTGGTCTGGTCTGTACTTGATAATTCTTCCTGGTCCTCTGTTTAATGAGTCTAGCTTCTTTCTGTTTCCAGCCAGGACTCAGACAGGGAGTTCATGGGGAGTGGTTCCTCTGTGGAGGTTACCTTTTGTGTTTTGAGCCTCTTTATTTCTGCTATTTTAGCTTTGAGGTGTATGTGTTGTAGAGTTGGTACTTGTTCTACTGTGGGAGGTTTCCCTTGGGGGTTCTTTAAGTATGGCTTCTTGTTGAGGGTAATTATTTCTGGTTTGTATCTGTATGTTAGTTCAAACAGTGAGTAGCCTGTTTCTTGATTGGTGCAGCTCAGGATACTAGTAATGCATGTTTCATGTATAGTGGCCATGTGTTTTTGGCTTTGCCATCCATTATTTTCTCTAGGGTCCTGATAAGGCTGCTGTTTAGGCGTTCAACTCTGCTGTTGGTCTATGGCCTGTATTGCAAGGTTGTGGAATGTTTAATGTTTTAGATTCTAAGTTGTTGTTTACTACATGACCTGATAGCTTGGTTGCTCCATCAGTTATGATGTAGTCTGGGGTGCCGTAGTTAGCTATGATTGCTTTGTTAATTAATTGGTTTATGGTTTCTGCTTTATGGTCCTTTGTTGCCCAGCAGATGGGCCAGCGTGTGGCAAAGTCAATGGCTATAATTAGGAAACATTATTTTGTCTTTGCTTCTGGGAAGGGGCCCACTACTTCCAGCCCCCAAACCTTGAATAGTTCAGGGCCAGGTACTGGGTTGACCATTGGCTGGGGGGCCTTTGTGTTGGTGTATTTCTTGCACTCTGTGCACTTTTCAGAACATCAATTTTATCTTGTTTGAGATTGGGCCACCATACTATCTCTTTTAATGTGAGGTATAGGTTGTTAGCCTTTGTATATCCTAGTGGGCAGTGATGTCTTAGTATGGTATCATTTCTTTGTGCAAGTGGGCTTTAGGGAACATGTTTTTCATTGATGATCTGGTATACAGTGCTATTTGATACATGGAAGTACTTTTTGTTCCTTACTAATGTATTGTGGCTCAGTTGATGTGTTGAGGGGTCTTGCCCTTTAGTTTTATTCTCAGTGTTGTACAGGTTTGGCCAGTCAGGGTCCAGGTGGTCAGGGTGGTCCTCTCTAGGCTGATATAGTCCAGAGAGAGCATCAGCTGTGACCAGCTTTGCCCCCTTTTGTATTGGATGTCCAAATTGAGCTGCTCTAGCAGGGACATCCATTTGGCTTGTTGCCGTGAGAGTGCGTTCTGAGTTTTGAAATATATTAAGGATTTATGGTCATTTAGTACTTGGACGTTTAAATGACATTCTAGATAACATATTCATTTTTTGTATGTGTGGTATATTGCTAGCAATTCCTTATCATGTATTGGGTACCTCTTCTTAGTGTTGGTTAGTTTTCTACTTTTGTAACATACTGGTAGGAAGTCTTCTGCCCTGGCTGGCAGATGTGTAGGACTGCACTAATGGCGGTGTCACTGGCATCTAACTCAAGCTTGTAGCACCTGTTGTTATTAGGGTATTGCAATATTTGTGCTTCAATCAAAGCTTGTTTTAATAGTTGGAAATTCTTGTTGCATTCTGGTGTCCAGATAAATTTTTTTTGGCATTACCCTTGGTAAAGACATTGATTGGTGCAGTGAGTTTCCCGCAGTCTTTGATGTATTTCCTTAGGTAAGCTACCATACTGAGAAAGCATCTAACTTGTTTAATGGAGGTGGGGCGTTGCATGTTATTTATGGATTTTTTTTTCTGGATCTGCTTTGATGCCACCGTCAGAGACAATATGACCCAAGAACAGTAGTTCATTTTCTATAAATTGGCACTTACTAGGCTTGGCATAGAGTTTGTGCTTTGTGAGTCAATTGAGTGTTTTGCAGAAATGCATGAGGTGTTCCTCTTTTGTTTTTGAGAATATAATCATATTGTCAAGGTAGCATAAATTTATTTGAGAGGCCATTCAGCGCTTGGTTCATCATGGTGACAAATGTTGCAGGGGCGTTGGTCATCCCAAAGTTCATTTATTTGAGTTGCCCAGACATCTCTGACTGGTACAAAAAGCCCATAGGGCCAAAAAAATGATCAAAAGTCTCATATATGATGTAAAAAAGGAAGAAGGGGACAAGGAAACCTGCAGAGCAGGGGGAAAACCTTGGGTGAAAGGGAAGATTGTGAAGGGGAAGATTACTTTGAGCTATATATCCCATTTTGGGGTACTATAACTTTCAGGAATTTTGGATAGTGGATGCTGTCAGTTCCAGATTGAATTGTTATTGATCCCAGAAAATCTGGGCCAGACAAAATTTGGGCCTTTGGCCCACGTTTTTTGTTGCTTGATTCCATTCTGTATGTGTAGCCAGTGGTGTATGTGTGGGTTAGGAGTGTCAGAATTTTGGGTTAGATCCCCTTTTTGGGCCCTATCAATAGAAACAGTGAGTCAAAACTGGACAGAAAGTCCAGTAGAAATGTGCTGATCCAGAATAATCCAGGCAGAAATTCCCTCAGGCCAGCTGTCTGTGTTTTTTGTTGGACAGCCTGATACACCTTTTGTGTGGCTAAATCTGTATGCGGCTACAGATTTAGGGCCAATGCCTAGGGTTAACGCCCCAAAATAATAGGATATAAACTCTAGGGTCTGGTGTGGAGTGGAATGGTAGATCAAAGGACTTATAGCTGATCCAAATTAATCTGGGCTATTAGCCCTTGGGTCTTCTGCCTGGACTTTTTGTTAGAGCATCTGTGTCTGTCATGGAATGATCTATTATGTTTGTGGCTGAGATGGGGCGTGGAACTGCTATGCTGTGCCCTCAGTGCAACTGGTAGATCACAAATGAGTACCAATCTTCTGAGAATGTGGCTTTCAAATTTTTGTGTTAACCGCTGGGCCGCTTTTTTAAATTGCTGACCCGCCTTGGATTGGTGGCGCTTTGTGGGAAATGTATAAAGGGTCTGAAGGTAGAATGTGTTGTTCAATGGGAGCAAATAAGGTGCATTTTTGAGGGCTGGATTAAACCAAAAAATGTGGTCCTTTGGTATGGGTTGTTTTGTTACCAATTTACATCCATGCTTGAATGCTGCTATGGTGAACTCCTTTGATCCAGATGCAGCTTCTTATGGTCCAATTATATCCAGGAGAGTCAAGACCATAATTGGCCTTGATCAAAGCAGTTATTAGCACATCTGGGCCAATTAACACTGCTTTGAGGTTGTAGAAAAATCCTATTCATGCCTGGGACTAGGGCCAGAAATTTTGTGGAAGAGTTTGTCCCATTGGTGAGGTCCATTAGCCACTATACATTAGTGACCCCACCAGAGGTAGAGCCACTGCTGTCATTGGCTGCTGCATCTTTGGTTTTTTTGGGTGCCCTGGACTGTTTGGGATCCCCTGCAGTGTAAGGGGATAGCTTAGTTACTGTGGAAAGTTTGGTTTGGACCTTGTGTCTTGGTCTTTCATTATCCTATGCAGAAGGTGCCTGCTCCTGATTGGGTGTATCCTGGGTTTGGGCCTGCTGCAAATTCTCTTGGGCCACTACATTGTGGTGACTATCCAATAAAACTCAGGCCAGGTTGGCCATTAATTACTGACTGTCAGTTCTGTAATTTCCATTGGTTCATCAACAACATTGTCATGAACTGCCTGGGTCTTGTGTGCAGGTGTTTTCATGGGTTGAGGTGCCTCTTCTTGGGCACATTCTGTCTCCTTGATTAGTTGAGGCTGAGACAAATTTTGAGCATTTGCATGAGCCTTTTTCTGGCAGGATGTGATTGGTTTTATAACTGCATACTCAGTCATAGTGCCCCAAACCAAGGCTACAGTAGCATAGGATTGGGACCCAGTTGGTTTGCTATTATGGTGCTCCTTGGGGGTGTCTTGTTCTGAGGCCCAGACTCCTTAAATGGTTGCAGGACAGAGAGCCTCTCTGTGGCCAAGAGCTGGGCATAGCACACATATGGGCAGAGTTTTCTCCAGGAATACCTTGAGCTTGCTACTAAGGGTGCCATTCTTCTTGAGAATGGTTGTACAACAGGGAATGTATGCCAAGCTGTCATTTTCAAAGGGTTTGATCATGGCCATGGTTTTTGATCTGGTCAGATGGCCCATGTAAGGATTCTTGAGCAGTTCAAACTACACTATTTCTCCATACTTGACCAGCCCTTCCCTGAGCTGGGATTCAACTTCCCCTCTGGGCATGTATAATGGAAAGGCCTCAAAAGACACAAAGAGGGTGGTATCTTGATTATAACGTGTGTGGGTGGTTGGTAGGACTTTATGGGTTTTCTTATCCTTGGGTTCAGTGATCTCAAGAGTGAAGATTTCCTCAGCTGCCTGATCATTATCCTCTTTAAAGAGAAATCCAAGATCAAAGAAGTCCTTCATTGGGCTTTGGTGAAGTGCCACAGCTTTGGGATACTCTGTGGCAACTGCTTTTGCTGCCTTCTGGAACTGAGTAGATTCACCTCCAGAGTTGACTCTAATCCCATGGGAAATAGGCGACTTGGGGAGGGCTCTGGTAATGTCTTGGAACCAGCGTTCAGAGGTCATAAACTTCATCCATCCTTCAGATGAAACAAATGGTCCCTTCTTGGTGGTTCTTGTAGGGATCACCAGTTGGCCCTTGTCAGGGCGTTTCTGGCCCTCAGACAACCTTGGCCCAGGATCTGGAGTTGTTGGTTGCCATACCTTTCTTACCTATAATAAAATCCTATAGTAAACTTATAATCTTATGAGCTTTGATTTATTTATTAATGCTTAGATTCCAAAAAGTGGAGATAAGCAGTGAAAGAAAGGTTATAATCCCAAAGTTCATTACCTTCCATTCAAAGGATCCAAATTACGTACAGAACACAGTCTTTGGTATGTCCTTTTCCTTTACTTCAACTTGGTTGTAACCTGAGGTGAGGTCAATTTTAGAGAAAATTTGACTCCTGAGAGTATTTCAAACAGATCCTTTACAAGTGAAAGAGGGTATTTATTCTTTACTGTGCTTGCATTTAGTGCTCTGTAGTTGGTTACTAGACGCAGAGTGCCTTCCTTTTTCTTTACAAAGAACACTGCTGCCCCCCACAGGGATTCAGATGGGCAAATGATCCCCTTGGCTAGGTTGTCCTCAATGTGTGATAAGGGTTTGGTTCTCCATGGGGGAGAGTCTGTAGAGAGGTGAAGGTTTAGGCATGGCTTTACACAGGTTGATGCCATGTTTGACCTCTTGTTTGGGTGTTAACTCT
This sequence comes from Entomophthora muscae, assembly GCA_014839935.2. NCBI lineage: Eukaryota > Fungi > Entomophthoromycota > Entomophthoromycetes > Entomophthorales > Entomophthoraceae > Entomophthora > Entomophthora muscae. Next base: position 140,494 of record QTSX02003635.1, read on the forward strand.
TTAGTGCTGTTCCTTGAATACATGGGAGTACTCATTTAGGAGTGCCACAAGTTCTGAACATTAGATTTTGTTTGTTTGCATATTATTGAATTTGGTGTACTTCGTTATGTAGATAATACTATCTTTGGTTAGACGTTCTGAGTTATCTTGTTTTATGACCTGGACAAATACTGTGTCTCTTAGAATGAGGTTGTTGGGTTCTTTGAGAATATTAAAATTGACTACATTGTTTTTGATGGTCATGGTCTTTGTTTTCCAACATATGCTGGGGTTTACTTGGATGAACCAGTCCATGCCTGCTACAATGTTGTAGTTTATGTTGTTCATGACAAGTTTTTTGATGGACTTTTGTATGCCTTGGAGGTCAATTAAGAAGGGAGTTAATTTGCCTTCAAGTAGAACCTTTGATTTGTCTGCCATTCTGGCGTATTTGAATTTGGATTTGACAACTGGTATTTTGTACTTGGTTACAAAAGATTTGCAACCATAGTGTGCTGTGCACCAGAGTCAAATAAAATTTTATGTGTATGAGACTTATAAGTGCATGGGTAGACAAGAAGTTGTGAGCAATTTTAAATTTTTAAGTTCATAAAAATGGAGGATTGTGGGACATGTGGGATGCAAGCAGCAAAGTTTGTGCCTTGGTACAATTTCTTGTCAAGTTGGGGTGGATACAGGGGAACTTAAGCCTGTCCCACCTCTTCTTTTCCCTGTTCTTCTGTTTTGAAACCTTTGAGGTTAGAAAATTTGGGGTCAGATTCATAGTGGGTTGCTGTTTCAGCATTTTTTACTTTGACGGTGTCCTCTTTCTCAGGACAGGAGCGCTTTGCACTTTGGCTGCAATTGCCATTGTTGCAATTGGAGTTGCTATTGCTATGATTATTTTTTTAGCGTTTGTTGCCATTGGAGTTTTCTCTGCCGTTGCTGTTTGAGGAGCAATCGCTGTTGCATGCAGAATATTCCATGTTTACGCGTTTTTCTGCGCACTTGGCTTCTGCAATGAGTGCAGGCATGGAGGTGTTAGCCTCTGGAAGGATGAGGGCAGCAACAGAGGGTTTCATTATGTTGATGAATGATGCTCTGGTGTGTACGTTGTCAGTTTGTGCTGGGTTTTGGATTTTGCAACATATTTTTCCAAATTCATTGGCATAAGCTGTGATATTGGTCTTCTTTGGAAGACTTCTGAGCTGAATTGCAATGTCTTGGAGGGATTTGGTGACAAGAAAATTGCATGTGATGTCTGCTTTGAACTCTTCCCAGTTGTCAAGCTGGTCATCAGTTTGTGAACTAACCCAGGTGGCAAACCAGTTAGCTTTGGCCTTGTACAGGCGCTTGCTAGCTTACTGGACCCATTTTTCATGGAGGATGCATCTGGAGCAGAGCTAGTGGTTGAGTGGTCTAGCCAGTTGATGATATTTTCTTTGTTTTTACCAAAGAACTTGTCAATATCAATACATTTGGTGTTGGTAATTTCACCTGTGATAAGCAGTTGTGTGTTTGTTTGTGGTTGAAGAGAGCAACTTTATTGAATTATCTTGGTGCATGCTTTGTGCATGACTGGTCCTTTAAATATGTGAATCTACTAGGTGTATCTTTGTCAATGTTGTGGGCGCAGAAGTAGTTCTTACAGGTCTCCTGGGATGAGCCCTGGTTGAGTACATGAGCAAAGGTGGGAGGGTTTTGGTCAGTCATCTTTTTCATGGGTGTGGTCTAAAACTGTAGCTGCTACTAGTGATAAGGAGCACATTTTGGGGAAGCTTCAAATATGAAATTAGGAAAGAAGAGAAGTATCTTTTATTGGATAATTTTTTAGAATTATATTTATTTGACTTTGGCAGAGATTTAGTTGGATTGAATCTCAGGGTTGATCATGTGTGGGATGGGTTAAAGCCACTGGATACTTGAACAGTCAAGTGATATTGCTTGGTTGCCATTCCTGGTATGTCAAACTGTATATTGGAAGGGCACCAAATTGGGCAATGACTGGATGTTAAGTAAGTTGGAGTTAGCCAGAATGCTTGTACATCCAGATCCTTGACACTTCTGAAGGATTGTTTGAGCCTACTTGAATGCTGCAAGGACTCTGCAATGCCCCAGCTACTTTCCAATAAGCCATGGACTCCATCCTCTGTGATTTAAAGCTCTATGTGTCCTAGTGTACTTAGATGACATAACAGTCTTTAGCACTATCTTTACTGACCACCTGACTCATCTCAAATAAGTGTTTATAAAAATTTGAGAAGCTGGCCTTAAGTTAAAGCAATCTAAGTGTGCCTTCTTCAAGGAACGCTCTGAATTCTTGGACCATAAAGTGACCCAGACAGGGATTCACCCCATGACTAAGAAAGTTAAAGCCATTGAAAAAATGCTTCTTCCCACTAACCTGCAAGAAGTTTAAGTCTTTTTGGGCATGATGGGATACTACAGACAATTCATCCCTAATTTTGCTGACACTAGCATACCCTTGGTCCAGCTATTGTGCAATGTACCTTTTGAATGGACCGCCAGCCAGCAACAGGCCTTTGAGACCCTTAAGCAAAAACTTAAAGAGTCCCCCATCCTAGTATATCCTGACTACAATAAAGAATTCATCCTATATACTGATTCTAGCAGCCTGGTAATTGGAGCCATCTTGGCTCAAAGGATGATGAAAGTGTGGATCACCCTATAGATTATAGCTCTTGTGTCCTGAATAAGCATGGGAAAAACTACAGTGTAACAGAGAAAGAGTGCCTTGCTATGCTGAATGCTGTCAGGAAAAACCACCATTATGTATATGTCACCTATTTTACTATGGTCACTGACCACGCTTTGCTTAAATGGTTACAACAACTTAAGAAACCAGAAGGACACTAACTAGATGGGCTCTCTGTCTGAAAGGTTTCTGGCTTCACTGTGCTGCACCACCCCAGGATTTAACATCAGAATGCTGATGGATTGTCCAGAATGCCCATCCTTGCTCTACACCCTGCTGAGGCTGACAGGCTGTATGAACTAATTGGATATAATTCTTCTTGGGAGAACAAGACAGAAGAAGTTTGAGTCACCCTTTCTAAAATATCTGAAGACACGCTCATTAGTTACAATCAGCTTTTTAAGAAAGTACAAGACCACTACTTGCATTATGTACGGCCTAGTCTTTGCCTTTTGTTGGTGCTTTAAACTCATAAAGAGACAGGACACGGAGGCGTTGCCAAGACTTATGCCTGGCTCCAGAAGAACTACTTCTGGGAAAATCTTTACCTGCTGATTCCAAATGTCATTGCTAGTTGCCATGATTGTCAGTTCCAGTAACCTTGAGCTGCCTCTCATAAGTTCAAGCTAGTCCTGCCTCAACACACATGGAACACTGTCAGCATTGACGCTGTAGGGCTTTCCCTTGCTCCTGCTCTGGCTGCCAATTATCCTAATTGCTGTCAATCATTTTAGCAAGTGGGTAGAAGCTTGCCCTACTAAGGACATCACTGCCAAGAAAACTGCCGCCTTTCTGCTGCAAGATGTTTTCTTTTGCCATGGTTGTTCTCAAGTAGTATTGCGTGAAATGGGACTAACTTCAACGCCAAGTATGTAACCTCTGTTGTTGAAGCTTTGGGTCTCACCAGTCTTTCTCCGCCCCCTATAATCCTTCCACTGATGGGGCGGTTGAGCATGCAAATTCAACTCTGGTTTCTTTCATGAGGAAACTCATTTTATCTGACACTGCAAACTGGGATCTATACTTACCCGCTGCTCTCTTTGCCTATCACCTTGGCAACCATTGTGTCACCAGGTTTCCCCCCTTTTTATGTTGTATGGTTGTAAAGCCACCACTCTGTTGCTCTTGGGGGGTCCCCTACTCTCATCTGATAAGGCCATGAACCCTGACAACCATATCAAATATTTAGTCAACCACATCATTGATATACAGGCTACTGCCTACACGTCTGCGTATAAGACCAAGGTGCTTGTTCTCTCTCCTGACAATCCTGGACAGTCTCCCTTGCCTGAGTTCAACATTGGGGACCAAGTTCTTTACTATCAGCATAGAGTAGGAGGACGCGCTCATAAGCTAGACATGTTGTGGGTTGGAACTTTGGAAGTGACCTTCAAATAAAAATCTGAGTACACTGTGAAACTCCTCTCTAGTGGTCAACCATTTTCCTGCATGCATGCCAAGTTCCTCCACAAGTATCACTTCCCTAAGGCCAATCTAGAGGGGGGGCAATGTTGTTAATGCTGCCATTCACTGTGTTTTGATTTTGCCTTTATTGGGTTATTTTGAGGACAAATCCCTCTCTTTTGTGTTTTCCCTTCAATTTAAGTCTGGCTCTGATTTAGGAAATTTGATTGTTCAGTTTCCTGATTTTGCACAACTCACTTGCCCCACTCATGCTTGTGGAAAGTAATCCTACTGTCCAAGTACTGTTTTGTGGTAAAGCTACACATTATATATTCCATTTTTCTTCTACCAATAAAATTTAAGTTCTATTCACATTTTTGTCTTTGAGTCTTCACATACTTTGGCGCCTCTCTTGCCACATTTACCAGATAATATTTAATCAGGGCCACAAGGTAATCACATAGCCTTCCCTGCCATTCTAACTGAGACTTAGTACAAATCCAATCCTAAGGCTAGGATTCCTGTTGTGTATCTGTGCTGCGCCTCAGGTCTTGAAAGTATGAAGCTGTTTCTAAATGGTGGGGAAATACCACCCAAATCCACATAAAGTTAATGATTAACTACCAACGTGGCTATATATATTGTTTTGTGAGATTTTCAATTGAGATACTAGGATTAAGTAAAACAACTAATCCTAACCAAAGTAGCCCAAGATAAATAGTCTGTGAAAGCATCAGAGTATCTTCAGAATAAAATTCAGGACATTGAGATGCAGCACAATTTTCAGTTTCAAAGACAGGGGGGACAACTCCAAAATTAGCAGGCATGGAATTCACATTGGAAGGTGCCAACAACAAAGTTCCAACTGCAGGGCCCCATCTTCCAGTAATGATCTGGCTTAGAATCAGATTGTAGGGAATGTAGCGCAATAACCCAACTACAGGATACATTTTCAAAAGTGAATTAGACCAAGTTTATTTGGTTTTTATTGAGTGAATTTTTGGGAGGACTCAATTCTTAGAGTTAAAACAGTGAAAATTATTCAATATATATCAAAATTTAATAAGCAATACCATCTGGATCCTGGGCTCCTATACCTTCTACATCATCAAGTGAGTATCTGGTCTAGGTTGCAAAGAACCCTTGAGTGACCAATTTCTGGTAACCATGCTGATCAATAAGCTCATATTAGGTGACCCTCAAATTACGTCAATTTATCAACAGTAATTTCCAAGGATGATTTAGTTTCAGCTGGAAGACTGGAGCAGCTGTAACCCATTTTCAATTGACTGTTTGATTTAAACCCATTGATTTGGTCAATTTTTTTAAAGGGTTTCTGGCTTTTTGAGCCTTTCTACTTGGCTGGATAATTCCCAGCATGATGGAACCTACTGTGACAGTTGGCAGGTTAGTCTATGGAGGGGGTGGTTGCCTGATTGTCTACTTTGCCAGAGTTAAAATGAAAGATCACTAAGACTAGATAAGGTAAGATTTTTTTGAGCCAAAGGTTCATAAAAATTAATTATTGAAAATGATAATGGGGACATCCCCATATTGCCAGGGTTCTTGTACCATGTGAATTTGCTTCTTTGCCTTTTGCAAGCTTTGGGTCCATGGGCGGTTTGCCGGTAGGATATGGATCTTGGCTTGGGGTCTGGAGGGCATTGGGTCCTGGTCAGGCACACTCTGGAAAACAGAAATGCTCTATTTTGCTGCTTTGGTTCACCATGTCACCTGAGTGGCCTAATTGCATTCCCCTTTCTGGACTAGGAACTGGTAGCAGTGGTTGCTTATTGGCAGGGCTAATAGTGGACCTTGTCCAAGCCACATCTTCCGCGTAGGTCTGGGACCTCAGTGGCACCAGTTTGGTAGGTCTTGGCTGGACTGTCTCTGGGGAACAGAAGCAACAATGTTTTGTTTTGCCGCCGTTGTTCACTACACACCTGAGTTAGCCAATTGCAATACTTTTTTTTGGACTAGCAACTGACAATAGCTGGTGTTTGTTGGCAGGGCTAGTGGTGGGTCTTTCCCCAGCCTTCTTTAGGCAGACCACGTCACCTACGTAGGCATGGGTCTTTAGTGGCGCCAGTTTGGTGGCAATCTGGCAACCATTCAGGTAATCTTACATAGTAGGTCAGCAGATTGCAGAGTAATTCAACAATTTGATTCTGAGACTTATTGGATTGGCAGGTCCTGGACCATCCTGGGGGTTTAATCCGCCTTCAGGGCGTTGCTTAACTCTTGGGTTTTCAATACAAGTATTCAAATGTCATTCATGACATCATCTCCTTCCTTCCTGGGGGTCCCTTCCTTCCTGGCCTTCTTCTCAAGATATTGTTGGATTGCTAGTTGGGCATTGGGTAGGTTGCTTAATGGGTCCCAGGTGCTTTCTTTGGGTGGGTATCCCTTCCACTTGACGTAGTATTGGAGAGTTTTATAGTGGTTACGGTCTCCATGAACATATTCAACTTTGTATTCTTCAGAGCGCCCTACTTGGATGGGCAGAGGGTCAGTCTTGAGTTTCTGATGGGGGAGGGATTTTCCTTCTTTCTTGAATAGAAGTACGCGATGGAAGATGTTATGTATTTTCACAAGGGGGGTAGTTCTAGTTCAAACGCTACTTCACCTACAAGCTTGGTGATCTTGTAGGGGCCACTTCTTCTGTGGGTCAACTTCCGGCAGGGGACAGTCAGAGGCACGTTTCAAGAGTACAAATAGACTTTGTCTTCTACCTTCAATGGGGGATCCCAGGGATCCTCTACTTGTTGGCAAAAGCCTTGTAAGTCTGGACAGCGCGGGTCAGGTTCTTAAGACAGGTTTGTTGGGTGTTGTGGATCTGTTCAATCCAGGAGTGTCCAGACAGGTTGGTTTCCTTGTTTTCAATGCTAGGGTCTCATGTGGGGTCAAACCTGTAGTTGGCTTTGAAAGGAGATATTCCAGTAGATGCATGGTTTTTCCTGTTGTAGGCATACTGTGCCATGGGTAGCATCTTGGCCCAGTTGTCTTGGTTAGTGTTGGTGTAGCATTGTAGATATTGTTTAAGTATTTGGTTAACTTGTTCAGTCTGGCTGTTGGTCTGAGGATGGTATGAGGTGAATATACAGCGCTTTATCCCTAAATTCTTCATCACATGGTTCCAATAGTTTGAGGTGAATTGGGGGCCTCTATCAGTTATGATTTCTGCCGGAGTGCCATGTTGGGTTAGTATGCAGTTGTGGAAATGTCTAGCTGTCTCTGCGGCGGTGTAGTGGGTGATGGTAGGAACAAAGTAGAACATCTAAGTAAACCTATCTACCATGACCAGGATGGTGTTGAACAAATTAGAGGGGGCAGTTCTACAATATAATCCATTGAAACAGACTGCCAGGATCCTGCTGGTATGTCTAGTGGTCAGAGCAGGCCTTCAGGTTTGGATCTACGGGTCTTGGTTCTTCCATATGTGCACAGCCTTCAATTTAGGCAGCCACATCCTTGTCCAGTTAGGGCCAAGCATAATTCTTCTTAATTCCGTGTTGTGTCTTGAGTCTGCCAGGGTGGCCGGTCATCTCTGAGTCATGATAGTCAATGAGTACTTTGGTCCTTATTTCACCTTCTGGTACATAGATCAGGTTGTATAATAGCAGAGTGGATCCTTTCAGTGAGAATACTTTCTTGTGGTAGCGGCTCTCTGAGTCTGAGGTTAAGTTGATAACAAGTTCTGCTGAGTATTTTTCTTGTTTCTGCGCCTTAATTATGTTGGGTTTATGGGCCATGATCTTCATGTACGTCAGTTGGATGCCTAGGCTGGCAGGGTTAAGGAGTATGTGGGTGTTGTGGTCCTTGGTTTCTGTAGAGGAAGGGATCAGGTCATCTTTTCTACTCAAGGCATCAGGTACCACATTCACCTTTCTGGGTTTTTAATCAATGATCAAGGTGTAGTCAGCCAGTTCTAAGGCCCATCTGGCCTGTCTTTGGTTCAGCTGTCTGGGTTTAAAGAAGTAAACCAGGCTCTTGTGATTGGTTAGGACCTTCACTAGAAACTTGGCGCCAATGTTTTGAGGTCTTCATTATAGCAAGCATCTCCTTGCCGTAGATTGGGTAGTTTCTTTTGACAGGCAGCATATTCTTGGAGTAATATGCTACAGTATGTAGCATACTATCCCCTCCTTCCTGAAGAAGGACCCCACCCACCAACGCAAAGTTGGACATGTTGGTTTCCAGCACAAATGGCTTGGATGGGTTGGGCATGGCCAGGATGGGGGCAGAGGTGAAGGCAAGTTTCAGGGTTTCAAAGGCAATGGTGATTCTAGAGTCCAGGAAAAGATGACCTTGTCAGAGCAAAGGCAGTTCAGGGGAAGGGTAATATGAGACATTTTTTGGATGAAATCCCTGCAATAATTTGCCAGGCCCAAAAAATTTCTCAACTCCTTTCTGCTTTTGGGCACCGGCCAAGATGTTATTGCTTCTACTTTATCCTGTGCCATGGCAAAGCTGCCAGTCTTTACTGTGTATGCCAGGAATTCAACTTCAGACTGGAAGATTTCACATTTCTTAAGCTTGGAGTGTAAATTTTCTTGGGAGAGTTTTTTAAGTATAAGGTCCAGATGATGCAGGTGTTCTTTGTGAGTCTTGCTGTAGATGAGGATATTGTCTAAGTACGCAACACAAAATTGGTTGAGATATTCCCCTAGGACAGTGTTGATCATCCTTTGGAAAGTGCTGGGGGTGTTAGGCCAAATGACTTTACTAGGTATTTATACAACCCATATCTGGTTTTGAAAGCTGTCTTGTATTTGTCTCCCTCCTTGATTCTGATCTGGTTGAAAGTATCTCTTGGGTCAATTTTTGAATACACCTGGTGTGGTGAAACTCATCATCAGTTGGTTGCTGGAATCCTGATTGTTATTGAGTACTTCCTGACTGAATAGGATCTGTATTGTCTTCTCAATAGGGCCATCATTCCAGATGTGTATGATAATGACTAGCTTCCGGATTGTTTAATCCCAACAACTTGATTCTGGATCAAAAGTACACCTATTCTCAGTTAAATTAATTCACTGACTGCTGTTGCAGATCAACTACCCTGACCTTTAGCCTCATTAACCCCTTGCGCTGCTGAGGCTGTTCCATCTTCTCCTGATTGTTGGGCTGATCTTCCATATCATATTCATTTCCCCCTCTCTCAATCCCCAATCAATGACCAACTTACCTTGAGTTATCAAGTAAGTTGTAGTATTTAAACCCCTTCTCTTCTTCTCAATAAAGATATATGTTATATCCCCTTATATTAAGCTTTACCATTGATTAATTTGTTGAGTGTATAATCTAAGGACTACAAAGGCTAATCTCCTCCCATCAACTAAACTGCCAACTAAGTTTGACTAGAAGTCACTTGGTGAGGATTTGCTTTTTAGTAATTGCAATTGCTACTACTCTAAACCCTTTGTCATTCTTCAGGCTAACCACTTTGTATTATCTCCACTTGTCTGATATCCAACTAGTCTAATACCAACTGTATCAACTGACACCTATATTGTCCTGCAATCTCACTATCAGAAGCCTATACTGTCAACCAACTGGCAGACTTTCCCTAATTATTGTAGTAAGAGTACCAAATCTTGGTGCTCACTACAGGGGCTTTTAGCCGATTCCTTTACCAACCTCTTATCAATGCCTATAAAGTCTCTGACAAGGGAAGAACCTATTTAATATGGTTAATACAAGATCCTCTGGAGTGCCTCTCCTGCCTTTGAACAACAACATCCAACAAGTTGGTTGTTCCTATAGATCTGGCTCTCCAGCCACTACTCAATCAGCACCATCTCAAGCAAGCACCACTAATGTGGGCTCAGCTGGTAGTATTCACCCCCAAAGGGTAAGCCAGTTGTTGACTGGAAGAAATACTTCCAGACCCTCAACTACTGCTGCCAACAATTCCACCAGAACAAACCAGTCCCCCCTTGGGAGTTGCACCACAGCCAATTGAGCAAACTAACAGGCTAGCACTCCAAGCAGAGTGCTGATCAACTCTAACAATTGTCCAAGTCGCGTAGAGCAATTTTGCTCTATGGAAATTCCCACAGTTCAACCAACCCTGATCCCTCCTCTGGGACCCTGAGAACCTTCTAGCCAATCAGTACAACAGTTGGTCCCAACCTTTGAGGCCTTTAACTTCTCTGCTTCTGGAGCTGGTCAAACTCTTGATTGTTGGTCCTTGGCACCCATTTACCCTGTTTCTAACAGTCCCAGTCTGCAGTTGTTCCCAATTGCTCCTTCTATTGGACCAGTCAACACTGATCCATATCTCCCTCTGGATACTTCAACAGAGACCACCAACATGGAGCAAGACCTGCAGGAGATTGAACAGATGATTGAGCACAACAATGGAGCTCTTCCTCAATCAACTGTCAACAGTTTGGACAGATTGACCACATATACCACAAGGGTTGGCATCCCAAACTTATGGACGCTGTAAATAGACTTAATCAGGTCAATACCAGCCTCCAAGAGCTCAATAATTGACATGAAGACCAACGACAGTCAGCAGCAATAATTTTTGAGCGCCAAGGTGAATGGAATAATATCACCAACCAGCAACTAGAAGAGTCAAACACCTTTGTGGATACTCAGTTTACTCCTCTCTGCAATTTAACTGTTGCCTTGGCTGCCAACTTGGAGTTGTCCGCAGTGCACCTTGAGGCTCAAGGAACAATCCTCACCAATCTCATTGTCACATACAAGAATTAATGGAACAGATGAGCCAACTGTCTCAAGTAACCTCCACGCAAAGTGCTCTTCAACAACAGCAGAACATAGCAATCACTCATGTAGACGCTGAGCTTACCAGGCAATTTAATGAAAATTGTATGCAGATTGAAGAGGTACAACACCAATGTACCAAATATTAGGCTACCACTACTGCTGCAGTAGTGGAACAGTTTACCAACTGCAACCAAGGAGTACAATAGGCACACACTACCAGTCAAGACCTAACGGAGCAAGTAGGTGGGTTTACAGCTCAATTGGCTGACACCATCACTCTACTGAACAATCAAGGACAAGTAGTCAAAGAGCTAAGAGTAGCCACAACTACTCTAGAAGAACGCTTCAACCAATTGGCCATTGGGGATCCAACTACTCACAATCCCACCATCATTGGTAACATACTCAATCATGGTCAAGCCAACCCTGCTCAACCTCCCCAATATACTCATCTCAACATAGCAACTGGAGCAAATGCTATGCTGATTGGGAGTGCAGGTTCAAGAAGCCACCACCACCACTGCCAGAGAGGCCCTGAGAGCCACCAACTCCAGTCCTGCCACCAACACCACCAACCCAACTACTCCAATAGTAGTAGTTCTAGTGCCATTTTGGTTCTGAGGATGAGTTGACCATCTTGTCTTCTATGTACCAGCAAGGAATGCATCATGGTTCTAGTTCAGGAAGAACTAAACCAAATAGTCTCTTCATAACCAAATTCTCCATGAAAAGTCACATTGACATCCACATGTGGCTGGACACCTTCAAGAAGGCTAATGAAGGACTAGGGTCAAGAGAAATGGGTCTAGCCTGTATCTGCATGCTAGATGAAGCAGTATTGGCTGACATCTCTCAGCATCTTCCCAGAAACTACAAATACAAGTATGTGAAAAAAGCTCTCCTTAAAGTCTTTGATTCAGAAGCAAGGGACAAAATTGACAGGGATAACTTCCTGGTTCTAAAAATTAAGAACTTTGAAAATTTCCCCCATGAATTCTGATCTATGATAAGTTGGCTGCAGTTGAAAAACCTCATCAGCCCCAGCAGCTGTTGCTGTGCCCTTTGACATGCCTTGTTAACATACAAGGGTCTCTGGCTTGAGTTTTCTGGTCAGATTAATGGCCTTCACAACATCACTTCAATCTTAGAGCAAGTCTTTACCTTAGGGCAGCTTAAAACTCAGTTAGATTGTCTAAAGCATACCAATTAATGGGTTTATGCCACCCCAGAACCATCCCCAATTCCTGTCTATCAACCTTTGTCTTCTTACTAGAGCAGTTTTAATGCCCAGTTGACTCCATATCATATGCAACCTGACTACACAGGCTGCAGAATTTGTAAGGAAAAGACACATATGCAAAAGGATTGCCCCAACTTTGCTGTGTACAAGAAAGTACAGGAGATGTTTAGAAGCAGACCTCAGGGCCAACCTGGAGTTCATGTAGTTTCTACTGAGGACACAGTCCACATAGAAGACTACTTCTCTTCCAATGAGGAGTCAAAAAACAAATAGGTGATGGACTCAGGGAGTCCCCATCACCTCTGCTCAAACCTCCCCCCCCAACCACCTAGCCGGTATCTTTGCTGTGTTATCAAATCCAACCAGTAAGAAATCAGCATGGCTCAACAATTAGAGACAAGACATGCCCTAATAGAATCTCTTAACTCTAGTATTACTGACCTAACCTTCCAACCTACCTATCCAAGCCTGTACCCAACCTGCCCTTGAACAACTCTGATAGTGATTCCAAAGATTTTCTCCTTTATCCTGACAATTCTTTTGTCAATGTTCCCTTCCTATCCCAATAAAAACCTTCCTGAAAACTCTACCTACGTTCAAGGATTGCTTGGATGCCCTATGAGAGCAATAAAAAACAACCATATATGTAATATCACTAATAATACCATCAATCCTTCCAAAACATGCACATGGGTTTAACTTAAAGTCTTTGACACTTCAATCCACGCTGTTGTTGACACAGGAGCACCAACAACAATAGTATTATCTCAACTGGTATCCAAGCTTTGCTTTACACCAGACTTGGCTTACAACAAAAGCTTCTCCACCACAGGAGACCAAAAAACCATTGCAGCTGGTGCCTATAGTAGTATTACATTGATATTTGGCAAGTTAGTCCTAACAACAAGTGCTGTTGTGCTACAATCCACCAGCTATGATATGCTAATAGATACCAACCTGCTACAACAATACAACACTATAATAGCCATGGGGCTGGAACAATAAACCTTATGGGATATTCCATTCCTTTATTGTTTAACAACAATCAAACATTGTACATGGTTTCTCAAGGAAAAGCTGATCAACATCATACTTTAATTAATTATTCCCATGGTGTTATGGGTATTCCCTATTTTCTTGCTAATCCACATAACAAGACCCTTCAGTATTATTCTAACTCTACTACAGGCAAGAAACTAAAGGTAAATCATTCAATGGTAATAGAGCCTTTCATGCAAGTAGTTGTTAGCACTGGTATTCTGTTTAACGTCTCTCCCAGAATGTCCCTCAATGTGTTTAGCCTTCCCCACCCTTTTATGGTCAAACCAATTGCAGCCCCAGGATTTTGTGATGAAGCCAACCATTCTGAACTTAAAGTGTTATTGAAAAACCTGTCACCAAAGAAGATTATTGTCAGGAGACACCAACCAATTACATTCATTAGGATAGAGCCAACAACAGACATTGATTCTGTCTACTACATTGGAAACCTATCATAATTAGAGATTTTAAAGACACCTCTGACTCATTCTCATTCAGTACTAGCCGTCATTTCATGTGAAGAGATGTCTGGTCTTTCTGAGGGGGAGATGTCCAAGTTTAAAAAACTTTTAAATGAGTTCAAAGACATCTTTGCAACATCCAATTTTGACTTAGGTTGTGCAAAAGGAGTCAAACACAAAATCAATGTTGGTGACTCAGCCCCTATCTACCAAAGGTCATATCATCAATCACCCAAAGACAATGCAATAATTGGTAAAGAAGTTCAACAACTACCAAGCGCTGGTCTTTTGAAACCATCAAGTAGTACCTAGGCTTCCCCTCTCTTGCTAGAAAAGAATAAAGATGGCACAAACCAAGCTGTCATCAATTACCAACAGTTGAATCAGATCACCAAGAAAGACAAGTATCCATTACCACGTATCAACAAAACACTAGACCAACTAGGTGGTGCACATTACTTTTCAGCAATAGACTTGGTCTCTGGTTACTGGCAAGTACCAATAGCCAAAGAGGATCAAGAGAAATGCGCCCTAATCACAGCAGCGGGATTGTACCAACTGACCAGAATGTCCCAAGGATTAGTGAACGCACCAGCTACCTTCCAATGACTCATGGATAGTACATTTGCTGGCCTTAAACTAAGTTGTGTTTTAATATACTTGGACAACATAAATGTTTTCTCCAAGACATTTGATGAGCATCTTAGCCACCTGAAGTAAGTCTTAATAAGGCTTCAGAAGAAAGGGTTGAAACTCAAACCTTCCAAGTGCTCTTTCTTTAAGAAACATTTGGAATTTTTGGGTCATGTCATCTCCAGCAAAGGAATCAGACCTATCCCAGCCAAGACGTTGGCCATAGCTCTGATGCTTTCCCCCACCAACATGAAAAGAGTACAAGTAATCCTAGGCATGGCAGGATACTATTGCCAATTCATACCCAACTTTGCCAAAATAGCCCAACCACTCTTTCACTTATTAAAAAACTCCACCAACTTTAACTGGACTAAAGAGTGTGAAAAAGCATTCCAATCCTTTAAAGATGTTCTAACAACCAATCCTCTACTTTGTACCCCAATTATTCTAAGCCTCTTGCCCTACACACCAACACTTTGAATGTTGCTATTGATGCATTACTATCACAAACTAATGACAAAGGCAGGAACATCCAGCCGCTTATTTCTCAAGAACTCTCAAAAAACATGAACAAAACTACAGCACTACTGAACGTGAATGCCTGCAGCTCTTTATGCTATCAAAGAGTGTTGACCATATGTTATGGAACACACTTTACAGTAGTCACTGACCATTCAAGCCTAGTATGGCTACAAAAAATGAAGGATCCAGAAGGTAGACTAGCAAGATGGGCCGCCAAGTTGCAAAACTTTAACTTTGACATTGTCTACCAACCAGGAACCAAACATGGAAATGCCAACGCCCCATCTAGACTACTGATTGTTGCTGCATTATGAGAGGACCTTGATAGTTTATATGAATTGATCAGTTGACCCAAGCAATAGAGTTCTTTAGATAACCAAGCTAAAAGGATGCTCCAACAACTGAGTCAAAAAGCATTATAAGGGATGGTAAACTCTTTAAGAATTATAAGGGCACCATTATTCCCTATATTTGTCCCTCCAACCAACTTTCCTTCCTTGATGAGTTTCACCAACAATTAGGTCATGCAGGAATACAACAGATGATGAAAACAATGTCAGAATACGTTTATTGGGAAAATATGATGACTGTTATGGCTGTGTGCGTCAACAAATGCCTTCAGTGCTCCAGGTTTAGAGAGAAACCTAGCCAACACTCTTACCAATTTGTCCTGCCTGGATACGCTTTCCAGACTGTGTCAATTGACGTTGTTGGACCACTCCCAAGCGCTGGTCCAGGAAAACTGAAGTACATCACTGTTGCCATAGATCACTTAACCAAGTGGATCAAGGTACGGCCTGTTGCCTCTGCCAACTCTCTACAGACTGCTAAGTTTGTGCTTCAAGAATTTATTGCACAACATGGATGTCCTGCAACAATTCTAACCAACAATGGAACCAACTTTGTCAAAGCCATCCTTCCCTGGTTACATGACTCAATGGGAATTCAGAGCACTTCTTCAGCTCCCTACCGTCCCAAGACAAAAAGAGCTGTTGAACAAGTCAATGGAACCCTTGTTAGAATACTGAAGAAATTAGCATACAATTGGCCTTCCTCATGGAATATACACCTAGGTGCAGCCATCATGGCTTACCAATTCACTGTACACTCCAGAACTGGTGTCAGCCCATTCAGGATGATATATGGCCAACAACCTGGACTGCCCATGCACTTGGTACCCCTGAACGCCAATTGTAGTGAATCTACTTATTTCCAAAAACTGAATACCCTGACCAAGCAGATAATGCAAACTCAGTCTTAAGCTTTCAACAGCTTAAAGGAACATTGAGTTAAAAGTTACTCACAAGACCAGGTGAACCTACTAGAACTTCCAATGTTCCAAGTTGGTGACCAAGTTCTGATGTACTGACAACAACTTCACAAGCCATGGAATAAGCTAGACAGCTTATGGATCAACCCCTTCTAATTTATTGCCAAAGTAGGCTATGATGTCTACAATATTAAGGATTTAACTTATGGACAACTCATTAATTGTGTCCATGCTAAATTCCTGAAAGAATGTCCAACTGACTCTTTGAGACTGACTGGTCCTCTGGCTAAGGTTTAGGGTTACCCTTCCCTTACCTATTTTTTATTACCTCTATTTTTATACTTTATATCATACCCTTAACTCTATTATAAGGATGCCCCAAAGAAAAACATAAGAAGAAAACATGAAAGAAGAAAAGGACCTTTATTTGCTGCCTTGCTCATTTGAGAGAAACAACAAATGCAAGTGTATAGAGCACCTCACAAAGATGATGCATAATTGACACTGCCTTACTGACAATATCAGTCTCCAAAGGTTTACTGGAGCCAACTTTGCGGAAATTCATGAAATCAGGGAATTTGACTTGGTTCAATTGTGCCACGCCAAAATTGAAACCAAAAAGTCCAAACACCAGAAGACCAAGGCTAGCCAGAAATTCCTACTGAGATCCTTTAACTAACCAGCTATTCAAGATCTCAGTAATTTGTTCCTTAGTTATATCTGGAATCTCTTTGGCCAACACATCCTTCTCATGGGTTACTTCAAACAGAATCTCTAAGGTGAGAAGATACAAAAAAACCCATTGATTGTCCATAAATAAAGTTATCCCCCTGGGACAAGGTAATGAAGAATAACTCCTAGTACTCTACAGGACTACACTTCCCTACTCCATTTTGAAGAGATATTGCTTGTGGTGCCATATGATACTCCCCAGGCATGGCCCAACTAAGAGCCACGGGACAACAGACCGCTAAGATTTTCTCTTGTTTCTCCTGACTAAGCTCTGAATTGATCACCTCTTGAAGAAATTGATCTAATTCTACCTCATACAATTGTTGTTCAGCCAAAAAGATGTGTTTTCCATACAACAAAGAAGATGAATTTGTGTCTTGTCATCTGGAAATTCCACCTTAAATGCCTTGTGAAGTTCTCTCCACGAGGATCCTAGCCAAAAGACGTTGCTATCAAAATCCATGGGCACTGCATACCCCATGTTGGTGTCCTAAGCATGATTAATAATGTATTAGTTCTTGTTATTACCTCAGGTATTGGCTTCATAGTGCTTGTATTCAATGCCTCAGTACGTTTTTTGGATATTCTTGCATTGACCAGCTTTTTGAAAGCCAACACTTTCTTCTGGATGTCCCTGCTCATCTCCTTGGTAGGATTCTGTCAATTGGTAGGCTTTTCCTTCTTAGTGGTAGACGCAACTGGCTTACGCAACACAACCCAAGGTTTCTTTCTGGTCTGTTCCAAGGCTTTATGTTGCTCATTGACGTCAATTGCCTTCTGATAATTACTTGAAGTACTCATTGAGCATGTCTGTTGGCTGCTACTGGCAATGGATGTGATCTGCTGTCAAAAATGCTCTAACTCTTGCATTTCCTTGGCATAGTTGTCCAGCATACTGGATACCTCAATCAAACCTTTTGTGATTGTTTTGTTCTCCTCTATTACAGTTGATTGTTTGGCAACTAGTTCTGCAACAAAATTATTTTATATCCTCCATTTTCTTGCTGATTAGCTCTATGGGATCCGCATTTATAGTCTATTAATGTGGGGGATGTGTGGTGAAACTCATCACCAGTTGGTTGCTGAGATCCTGATTATTGTTGAGTGCTTCCTGACTGAATAGGATCTAGATTGTCTTCTCAATAGGGCCATCATTCTGGATGTGTATGATAACAACTAGCTTCTGGATTGTTTAATCCCAATAACTTGATTCCGGATCAAAAGTACACCAATTCTCAGTTAAATTACTTTACCAACTGTTGTTGCAGATCCACTACCCTGACCTTCAGCCTCATTAACCCCCTTGTGCTGCTGAGGCTATTTCACCTTCTCCTGATTGTTGGGCTGATCTTCCATGTTCACATTTGTTTCCCCCTCTCTCAATCCCTAAGCAATGACCAACTTACCTTGAGTTATCAAGTAAGTTATAGTATTTAAACCCCTTCTCTTCTTCTCAATAAAAATATATGTTATACCCCCTTATATTAAGCTACACCATCAATTACTTTGTTGAGTGTATAATCTAAGGACTACAAAGGCTAGTCTCCTCCCATTGACTAAACTGCCAACTAAGTTTGACTAGAAGTCACTTGTTGAGAATTTGCTTTTGAGTAATTGCAATTGATACTACTCTAAACCCTTTGCTGCTCTTCAGGACAACCACTTTGTATTATCTCCACCTGTCTGGTATCCAACTAGTCCAATACCAAGTGTATCAACCAACACCTAGATTGTCCTGCAATCTCACTATCAGAAGCCTAGACTGTCAACCAGCCAACAGACTTTTCCTAATTATATAGTAAGAGTACCACACCTGGGCTCCAGTTAGTACATTGCAAAAGGCATTGGCGTTGGGGATAGAATAGCGGTTCTTCACAGTAATATTGTTCAGTTTCTGGTATTTCATTCAGGGACGCATTGCACTATCTTTCTTCCCTACAAACATCATTGGTGACAAGCAGGGGGCCTTTGACACTTGGATGAAACCATTTTTGTCATACCTTCCAGGTAAGCTTTCAAGGCTGCTTGCTCACGGTAGTTGCAACTGTAGATGGGGCCGTGATGCGGTTGGGTACCTGGTAGCAGGTCAATAGTGTGGCCTTAGATTGAGTGGCTGGGTAGTTTTCTGGCCTTTTATTTGCTAAATACATGGCCCCATTTCTGCAAGGTGGTAAGTAGTGTTCCAAAGCTGGGTTTCATCTTTATGGTTAAGAGTCTGTTATTTGGTTCTCCACCATGGCTTATGCAGAGTGGAACAGTATCATAAGACTCAGGTTGTCCTAACATGGCAGTCTGCTCACAATAGTTTAAAATCAGGCCATGCCTGTTGGACCATGAGTTGCCCAGTACTAGAGGGTATGGCAATCCTGCAAGAGGATCAAGGGGGTTGGATACAAGTTCTGTCCAATTGTCAAAAGAAGTTCCTGTTCACATTAATAGCCAGTGTCCAAAGAACTGTTTCCCATGGTTACTTGTAGGCTGCACTTTGAAGCTGTTAATCCTAGTTCCTTTTCCAGGTTGGCATCAATGAAGCTTTCATCAGCTACTGTGTCAATAAAGGCCTCAATCTGGTGCTTGTTCCCCACACAGTCTATGGTCACTTGGATGAATTTGTGAGATTGTGCAGACGTGTTTATTTGTGCCAAGGATACAGAAGGTGTATTCTTCTTAGGGCATGCTCTGGTTAGGTGTCCAGCCTCATGTCAGTAGAAACACAACCCATCTCAATAGTGGTGTTGTAACTCTTAAGGGGTCATTCCTGGTTGGTTGGATGTTGTGGCTCTGCCAGCTTGGGCGGGATACAAGTTCTGCCCCTCTTGGTTTAGACTCAGGCCTTTGCATAGAAGGATTAGTTCTTCCAGGCTCAATGTAGGTAGGTGGTGCTTCAACAGGTCTTTCATGGCTGAATTAACTCCCTTTCTGAATATAATTTGGGGTAATTCATCTTTGTTTAGGTGTTTGTCTTAAGTTTAAGGAACTCATTGATATAGGCTTGGATAGGGCAGTTTTCTTGATAGATCTCTAACAGAGAGTTCAGCGCATAGTATCTGGTATCTTGGTCATTGCCATTGCTCATGAGTTTGGCCTCAAATCTCAAATAGTCAAGGCAAAATTCAAAATCTTCAACAGTGGCTTTCCCAAACCAATCCAGTGTGTCTCCTAATAACATGACAGCCACCCCAAGACTTTCTCAGTGCTACTGGGGTAGGCGTTGACGTTGGTTTGGAAGTGGAGACGGAGGATGGGCATGGCTCAGCGAGCTTCTTCTAAGGTGAGTTTGCCCATCTGGGGCATATCCACCTTGGTTGTGGCCTGGTTCAATATCACATTTTGCACTTGTAATGTGGCTGGGTTCTGGGGTTCTTCACCAGATGCGGGGGTTTTCAATTCTTTGGTGGGTCAGTTCTTCATCCATGAGAGTATCAGGGAGGTAATTGCCTTATGGGTGTAATAAGTGATTATCACAAAAAAGAGCATAAAAGTTGCCCCAAGTGTTAACAACATCTTGGGGCCCAGGTTACTGTGTTTTTAAAAGAATTTCATAATGTCAGGAAGCCATTCATAGGTAGAGGCATTGAACGGCTTGGAGTGAGGTGCGGCCAAGCTGGCAGGTAAGGCCCACCATAGAATGGGTGCTAACTTGATAATGTAAGATACAGATTGCCTGAGCAAGGACCAGGGTCTTGAGTTGGGGACCATGTAATTCATCAATCCTGTCAAAGTAATATAGAGTACTCCAAACAGTTGGGTAGAGGTGGTCTCAACTGCGGCAGGGGGTTCCAGTGGGTGGTCTGGTTTAGGGGTTAAGTGTGGAGTCATGGGAGCAAAGTACACTGGTAGGTAGTTGTACTTATCTTTAAACAACAAGGGCGGTATCTCAATCTTCTTTCCTTTCTGTACTATGTATTTGGTTTCTCTAGTCCTTGCAAAGAGATGGCAATGAGGATGGTTTTCAAGTTGTACTCTGAATAGACCGGGTTGGGCGGGTATTCAATAAAGTGCACATGTCCAAAGGGGGCTCCTGGGGGACAGTATAATGCCTGGGGCAATTTGGCAGGTTAGTCTCTGGAGGGAGCGGCGGCCTGGTTGTCTACTTGGCGGAATTAAGATGGGAGATCACTAAGACTAGATAGGGTAAGATTTGTTCAAACCAAAGGTTCATAAAACTTTATTATCAAAAATGACAATGTGGTCATCCCCACATCACCAGCGTTTTTATGCCATATGAATTTGCTTCTTTGCCTTTTGCAGGCTTTGGATCCATGGGCGGTTTGTTGATAGGTCATGGATCTTGGCTTGGGGTCTGGAGGGCATCAGGACCTGGTCAGGCACACTCTGGCAAACAGGAATGCTTAATTTTGCCGCTTTGGCTCACCATGTCACCTGAGCAGCCTAATTGCATTCCCCTTTCTGGAATAGGAACCGGCAGCAGTGGGTGCTTATTGGCAGGGCTAATAGTGGGTCTTGTCCAGCCACAGCTTCCACGTAGATCTGAGCCCTCAGTGGTACTGGTTTTGCGGGTCTTGGCTAGACTGGCTCTTGGGAACAGAAGTGGCAATGTTTTGTTTTGTTTTGCCGCCGTTGTTCACCACGTCACCTGAGCTGGCCAATTGCAATACTTTTTTTGGACTGGTAACTGGCAACAGCTGGTATTTGTTGGCAGGACTAGTGGTGGGTCTTTCCCTAGCCTCATTTAGGCAGACCACATCGCTTGTGTAGGCATGGGTCTTCAGTGGCGCTGTATTGTAAATTGCGCAATTTATGCTATTTTGATATGGTCTTCAAATATTGATAGTTGCAAAGATTTGGCTGGGTTTGCTTTCAATTTTGGTGCTTCCTTGCCTTCTGAAAATGGGTCTGGTTCAATATCCACCCATTCCAGATTATCATACCTGTCTGTGATTGACCCTGGTATTACCTCATCCCAACATGACCTCCTCAGCCACTCTGTCTTCCTAATGAGTATCACCGTCCCTTGTCTGATATTTAAAGTAGAATCATTACTCCTAATAAATATAAGTTTATCCACATTTGTGTTGGCTTTAATAATCTTCAAGCTTTTTCCTTTCCTTTCTGCCAAAAGGACTTTTACATCTTATTTCCAGGAAATTAAGGTATGTGCCCTTAATTTTGCCCTGAAGGCTAACCCAAGGCTAGCTTCAAACCATAAATCTTTTTTATAAAGATTTCCTGCTGTTTCCTCCAGGATGTTGCCCCCTGGAGCCAAACACAACAAAACAGTGCTCATTACAGGGGTTGCAAGCCCCTTGGTTACCCCATTCCCCAGCGCATTCTCTGGTCCTTTTCCCTTTGTTTCTGAAGTACCCAATCAACCTAAAGTTTCTAGTCCCCCTCTAGAAGAAGACATCATGATGCCCCCTCAAATCCTATTGTATTGGTTCTGTCTCCCAGGCCCACATGGGCCCCCTTCCTGCTTTCTCTCTCAGCTACAAGAAAGCTTGTGCTGCCGCCCACACCCTTCTTCATTCTGGCACAGTGGCAATGCATCTATCCCTGGTCTCTGTCCTGGGTACGCTTCTGAAGACTTGTAATCCTTTTTTTTGGACTTTGGTCTCCCTCCTGAGCTGATGGAATTCATGGATGCTATTGGTGTGTTGGTCAACCAGTTCATCCAAACTGCCCTAGTACACCACTAACTTGCCTTAGGATCCCAGAATCAACTATTAGATGGTGTAGCCACCAGCGTCTCAAATAACCACGCTCAAAATATGGCCTATCGAGAATGGTCACATACTCTCTTTGCTTTTATTTCTGACAACCAGCGTGACTCACTGGCGTCACAGAAGTACTTAACTGCCTCTATGAACTCCCTTTGTTTCTTGCTCCCTGGATACATAAAGGATCAACTATGAAAATTGGATGAACATCAGGCAGCGTGGCGTGAGCAAATTGAAACCTTTCTGATAAACCATTGTCAGGACTTTGAGACCCTGGTTAGTGAGCTTAATCAGTTCAGGGAGCATGTCAACTTTCAACTCAAATTGATAGGAGCTCATGTCAATACTTGGGGCCGCCATTTGCAGCATCAATAAAGGCTGGATAAGGCTGCACTAGGCGACACTCTATACCAGGTGCAAAATTATGTAGATGACAGGGTTGCGTCTATTGAGGTGACTCCTCCCGCTCCTCCTGTTGAGACCCCATCTGATTTTGAAGCCAAGGTATGGGAGGCCATTGCCAAACTCAAGGCTACCACTCAGCATTAAGCTTCTGTTAAGAATCCCCCTCCAGTCAATCCCATGCCTGGCCCTTATATTTCCTCCCTCACTGATCAGATGGCTACCTTACAAGGTGAAATTGAGTACTTAAGACAGCGTCTCTCCAACTCTGAGGATTTTTCATCTGAATCTGAAGATGAAGATTAAGGTGAAGTTGTTAATACTCCAGCTCATGACAATTATGGTTGTTGCCCTGGTCTGGAAGGTCAACCTCGGGTCAACTGTGCATGTGTACTAGATCAACTTGCCAAAGTGTCAAATGATGTAGCTGATAGGCAAGACATGTTGGAAAGAGAGGTCCAAAACCTCTCCCGTTTTACCAAGACCTTAAATGGACAAGTTGCCCATTGGTTGCTCAGGCCACTTCTCTGGCTACTTGTGTCAATGGGATTGCTGGCACTTTGGCAGTACAATAAATCAAGATTGACAAATTTGGGACTGCTGCCGCCACTGCTAGGGATATTAGTGGTCAGAACAGCTCTACCTTAGACACTCTAGAGGGAAGCCTTTGACTCCTCTGGGCTATACAACCTGCTGCTGAATCCAAGTTTGAAGGCAACCCTCGTATTAACATCCTCAACCCTGATGAAAAAAGTCAGTCCTTGTCCTCGTCTATTGACCCAAACTACAAACCATCCTTCAAACAGGTATTTGATCCAAAAACCTCTACCATTGCTGCCTTTCTAACCATTTACAAAACTGCAATGAGTAGGGCTACCAACAAGATCATGAAGTAACATATCCTCACCTGTCTCCATCCCACATATCAGGAAGTTGTGGTCCCTGAGTTCCCCTCCATTGTCACTTGGGAGGACATGAAGCACCTCCTAATTGAGGAGTTTGGAGGAGATCTCAGCTTGGAGGTCAAGAAGGATGATTTATGCACATTGCCTTTAAGCCCAAGTAACCCTGGCTGAGTTTGCAGATTGTTTCTACATTGAAGGCCAGCAGTTAATCACCAGTTGACAGTTAACTTCCCAGGAAGCCTACACAGCTTGTTAAAATGCTTTGAAGGTGAACCAGCTTCTATGCCTACACTTTAAGGCACACAAGTCTTTGCTCACTTCCATGAAGAGTATTAAGAAGCTCCTACAAGACATGCATTTGACACATGGAGGTACGGTGGTACGTGAAAACAAAGCCAGCAATGCTGGGACTACCTCTTGTACGCCAAGCATAATGACCCTGGGTGCTGGTGGACAGGCTAAGAGGCAAGATTGCCATAACTGTGGCCAGATTGGGCACCACTTATACACTTGCACTAACCCTCAAGTGGAAGGCTGTGACCCCAAGGAACAGGCGGGAAAAGAGAGGTCAGCTTAGAGATGGAGACGCTCTCTGCTGACCAATCCCCCCTTTTCCCCCCTGATCCTACGTCTGATGAGGAAGCTCCCTCTTCCTCTGGACCAACTATCCTTCATCTGTTTCACAATCTTTCCAGTGATTTAGAGCCTGAAGACTCTGATAGTGAAGATTCTGATAGTTATGGCTAATCTGTCTTGGCTGTTCCAGAAACTATCTCTGTCCCCTACAAGCTTTGCTCAGGGAAGACTACCCCCACTTCCCAAGTACCTGCAAGTAAAGCTAAGTCCATGGTGGCTTGCCCTTACCTAGCTCAAGCCCACCAACTTCCCATCTTGCTTAACTCTTCTGAGGAAGCAGCCAATCTAGCCAAAGCTCTCTTTCAAAATGTGACTGTATCTCTCCCGCTACAGACTGTATATAAGTAAATTTCTGTATCACAGTGCATGTTAGCTAAATGGAAAAAGGAGCTAGAGGCTGTGCAAGATGTGTTGGCAGTATTGCCCCCCTTTGGGAAAGATACAACCCGCGTGGAAGTATCAATCTAAAAGGTTAAGATCAAAGCCATCTTGGATACAGGTTCTCCAATCAACGTGGTATCTTCCAAACTAATGAAGAAACTTAAGTTGGCCCCCAACCTCAACTACACGCAGTTATATGGCACAGCTGGCATGGCACAAACATGGGTCATTGGTGGCTACTCCGCTCTATTCATGAGGTTTGGTAAACTTCTTATTGCTTCCCCCGCTGTGTTCCTCAAGAACAAAAGCTATGACCTCTTTGTTGGTACACAATTCCTCCAAGAATATAATGGGATTGTAAACTTACAAGATGGATACCTTTTGCTCTTGGGATATGAGGTTCCTTTGATTTTTGAGGAACCTCTGCGCCTCCCAGGAAAACGTCTTAAAACTTGTGTGCTTGAGTATCCTACGGGTATCTTCTCTCTCAAGTATAGGACTCACTCCTCCAACATGTGTACTCCTCCTTCCTGCCCTGCAGAAGAAGGGGTACTTCTGCTAGCACCAGCGGCTAGCACTATCCCCCCAGGCTCTCAAGTGGTGATTAATTCCCAGATTTCTTATGAGCTACCTGAAAAGTCATTCTTGGACCTTTACTCACCTAAATCCTTAAGTTGTACAGAGCCCCATCTGTGTCCCAGGATTTTAGATTGAACCCATAAAGATCCCGTACAGTTATTGCTTGTCAACCTGAAAGCCCTGCCCATGCAGGTGACCCAAGGCCAGGTTGTGGGACATGGTCATATACTGGGAGCATAACAGTAGGCCTCCCTATACCCCTTTGGAACGTTCAGTGATTTTAATCTACCTGAGGACAATCCTCAAGTTCTCTTGTTGTTCACTGCTGCTGATTTCCCCCAACTGTTGCCTGTTCAGCAAAAAGACATGTTGGACCTAATCAATCATTTCAGCAATATCTTTGCCTCTGGTCCTACGGACTATGGCCTAGCTAAAGGGGTCATCCATCAGATTGATACTGGGAATGTGCCCCCTTTTTGTGCCAAACCATACCGCTGTAGTAGGGTGGAAGATGCTCAGGTGTCTAAAGAGCTCAAGCAACTTCTGGACGCCAGGTTACTAGCTCCTTCCCAAAGTCCTTGGGCTTCCCTGTTACTGATCCTAAAGAAGAAGGATGGCAGACATTGTATTGTAATGGACTATTGCTGCCTGAACTCTCTCACTAAGAAGGACTCATACCCCTTGCCCTGAATTGACAATGCTCTCAGACGGCTGGGGGGTTCCAAGTTTTTCTCAGCCATGGATCTAGCTTTGGGATACTAGCAAGTTGACTTATCTCCTGAAGATCAAGAAAAGGCTGTGCTTATCACTTTAGAAGGCCTTTTCAAACCCACTCAAATGCCCCAGGGACTCTGCAATGCCCCTGCCACATTTCAACAGGCTGTGAACTCCATCCTATGAGACCCAAAGCTCTCTTGTGTCCTCATATACCTTGATGATATCACTGTATTCAGCGCTACCTTTACTGATCACTTGGAACACCTCAAGGCTGTCTTCATCAAGATTTGCAAAGCTGGCTTGAAACTCAAACCCTCCAAGTGCTCCTTCTTCAAGGAACTTATTGAGTTCTTAGGCCATGAGGTCGCCCAAACTGGGATCCACCCCATGAATATAAAGGTGGAAGCCATTGACAAGATGCTACCTCCCACAAATCTTTGATAGGTTCAAGTATTCCTTGGAATGATGGGCTACTACCAACAGTTCA
The DNA here is from genome assembly GCA_014839935.2 of Entomophthora muscae. Classification (NCBI taxonomy): domain Eukaryota; kingdom Fungi; phylum Entomophthoromycota; class Entomophthoromycetes; order Entomophthorales; family Entomophthoraceae; genus Entomophthora; species Entomophthora muscae. The sequence continues at coordinate 167,018 of QTSX02003635.1, forward strand.
TACCTGACTTTGCTGAACTGAGTGAACCCCTTGTCCAACTGCTTTTCAATGTCCCCTTTGAATGGACTGACAGCCAACAACAAGCATTTGAAGCGTTGAAGGCCAAGCTCAAGGAGGCTCCTATCTTAGTCTATCCTGATTATGAAAAAGAGTTCATCTTGTATACTGACACTAGTGGGGTAGCTGTGGGTGCCATCCTTGCCCAACTTGACAATGAAGGCGTGGATTGACCTGTAGCCTACTTGTTGAGGGTCCTCAATAAGCATAATAAGAACTACAGCATTACAGAAAAGGAATCTTTGGCAGTGCTACATGCAGTAAAAAGTTTTGGCATTACATTTATGGGAATCACTTCACGGTGGTCACAGATCACACCTCCCTCAAATGTGTGCAACAGCTAAAGAAACCTGAAGTCCAACTAGCGCGTTGGGCTCTGCGTCTACAAGGGTATGATTTCACTGTGATACACTGTCCTGGGCCCAACATCAGAACACTGATGGCTTGTCAAGAATGCCAATCCTAGCTATCCATCCTGCTGATGCTGATTGTCTATAAAAGTTAATAGGGTATCCTGAATCTTGGACCACTGAGCCAGAAGACATCTGCTTGGCACTACAGATCCTATCCAAGGACACTGTAATCTGTGATAGACAACTCTTCAAAAAGGTTAATAATGCCTACCTACCCTACGTTTGCCCTAGTATGAGGATAGTCATTATCCTCCAGGCACATATTGACACTGGCCATGGAGACATAGCCAAGACTTATGACTGGTTGTTCAAGAACTTCTATTGGTAAAACTTGTGCCTCCTGATCCCAGATGTCCTTGCCTCCTGTCATTCCTGTCAGCTCCAACGCCCTTGCCCGTCCTAACACCAGTTCAAACTCATCCCACCAAAGCATGCCTTCCACACGGTGAGTATTGATGCTGTTGGGCCTTTCCCTTGGTCTAGGTTGGGATGTCAGTTTATTTTGGTTGCTGTGGACCACTTTAGCAAGTGGGTTGAAGTCAGAGCCACAAAAGATATAACTGCTAAGACCACAGCTACATTCCTGCTGCAAGACATTTTCTATTGACATGGCTGTCCTCAAGTCCTGCTCTCTGACAATGGTACCAACTTTAATGCTTTCCTCATCACTTCTATTTTCAAAGCTATGGGAACTCACCAATTGTTCTCTGTGCCTTATAACCCCTCAACCAATGGAACTGTCAAACAAACAAACTCCACCCTGGTGTCCATAATGAGGAAACTCACACTCTCTGACGCTGCCAATTGGGACATATTCCTCCCTGCTGCCCTCTTTGCTTACCAACTCAGTAGGCATCAAGTGACTGGTCAGTCCCCTTTTGCCATGCTGTATGGACGTGAGGCCGCTACCCCCTCAATCTTGGGACCCCCTTTGATCAAATTTGATACAGCTGCAAATCCTGAGGCCCATTTAAAGACTTAACCAATTGTATCATTGTCATCCAGGCAACAGCTTACTCTACTGCTTACAAGGTTAAGGCCCCAGAGCTCTCCCTGTCCAATGCTGCTAGAGCCCCCCTCCCTGAGTATCAAATAGGTGATCTAGCTTTCTACTACCAGAATTGTACAGGTGGTAGAGCCCATAAGCTGGATTCCCTCTGGGTTGGGCCCTGTGAGGTCACTTTTAAGAAGGGTGTTGAGTATACTGTGAAACTACTGTCTTCTGGACGTCCTTTTGCCTGCATTTACTCCAAATTTCTCCGCAAATATCAACTCCCTGTGTCTAATATTGAGGGGGGAGATGTTGTAAATTGTGCAATTAATTCTATTTTGATATGGTCTTTGAATATTGATAGTTGCAAAGATTTGGCTAGGTTTGCTTTCAATTTTGGTACTTTCTTGCCTTCTGCAAATGGGTCTGGTTCAATATCCACCCATTCCAGATTATCATACCTGTCTGTGATTGACCCTGGTATTAACTCATCCCAACGTGACCCTCTCAGCCACTCTGTCTTCCTAATGAGTGATCACTGTCCCTTGTCTGCTATTTAAAGTAAAATCATTACTCCTAATAAAGACAAGTTTATCCACATTTGCGTTGGCTTTAATAATCTTCAAGCTTTTTCCTTTCCTTTCTGCCAAAAGGACTTTTACATCTTGTTTTCCAGGAAATTAAGGTATGTGCCCTTAATTTTGCCCTGAAAGCTAACCCAAGGCTAGCTTCAAACCATAAATCTTTTGTTATAAAGATTTCCTGCTGTTTCCTCCAATATGTTGTCCCCTGGAGCCAAACACAACACGCCAGTTTTAGTGGCAATCTGGCAACCATTCAGGGAATCTTCAGTGTTAGACCGGCAGGCCGCAGAGTAATTCAAAAATTTGAGTCTTTAAATTATTGGATTGGCAGGTCATGGACTGTCCTGGGGGGTTTGATCCGCCTTCAGGGGGCTGGGGTTCAACTCTTGGGTTTTGATACAAGTATTGAAATGTCATTCATGACATTCCCAGCAGGATATAGATGGGAACACTGGCATCCCCTCTCACTGTTGACATCTTCAAATTAAACAATTTTATGCTCAGGATTCATTATTTTCTTGCAAGAACTATCTGCTTTTGCACCAATATAACTATTATGTTTGCATTTATTCATAACTCCACTACACTTTGCCATCCACATATCTGCTCCCTACTGGCCACCAAGAGTGATAATTTTGCCCTCCATACTAGAGATTCCTCCTACTCCCCCCTGACAACTGTGGTAACCCTGCCCAGGACTTCAGTAAGTTGGTTTTTATCTATATCACAGTATTAGGGCTGGCCAATCAGGTTATGCCCCATATGGGAGTTGGCATTCCCTAGCTACTGCAATCAACTATCTGGTCAGAATTGTGCCTATTGTGTACCTGGCCTTCCAGGCCTGGACTGCCTCCCCTGTGGGAGTCCAGCTGGACTCTGATATGGGCCATGACACTTTTTGCGGACTTCAGGTCTGGGGACAGTTCACTGGCAGAGCTTGGTACTTGGCTTCTGGTTTTGCGGGCGGCAGATCCTAGTTGTGCTTGCTCTGATGAACAGAAGTGATGATGCTTTGTTCTGCCGCTACCATTCACCACATCACCTGAGCAGTCAAATTGTATCACTCATTCTGGACTGGAGGCTGGCATTAGCTGGTGATCATTGGTGGGACTGGCAGGAGGCCTTGTTGTAATCTCCTTTAGTCAAGCTACAACTTCAGCATAGGTCTGGGTCTTTGGTGGCACATGGTAATAGCAATCTGATGTCTATTTGGGAAATTGTCTATAAGAGTCTGGCGGGTCTTGGAGTAGTTAAACAACTTGGGTCTGCAACTTAGCAAGTTTGTGGGTTCCTGTCCATTTTGTGTGACTTGAGTAGCCTTTGGAGGGTCAGGGTTCAATTCTGGGGTTTCCAATGTTGATTTCAAACCTCCAGTCCTGACACTTGGCAGGTTGGCAGGTTTCTGTTCCTCCTGGTTGGGGCAAGATATCTCTGGTGGTCTATGGTTTGGCTTAAATGGCAATCTGGCTGGCTCCTGTCTATCTTGGCTGTAACAAGGCTTTTTTTCTGAGACCCAGGGTTCAATTCCCAGGTTTCTAATACAAGTATTGAAATGTCATTCATGACAATTATGGCAAAACTGTTCAAAATGCAGAGCAGTTTTTTATCTGGAGCAATACAGCTTTGGGTTTGAACCATGGTCAAGAGCAAGTCATTTGAGTGAACTGCTCAGCAAAACTTTTGAATCAAGACGTTTGATTGGCTGCAATTCAGAGTTTATCTGATCAGTGTTTTGAGGGCTTTAACTGAAGAGTTAACACCTAAAAAATAAGGAGCAGAAGAAGAAAATTTAGGGCTTTCATTGGTTGAAGTAAGTATTAAATTTAATATATTGTAGAGAGAGAAAACCTGGATAGTTTTAGTTTTGAGGAACAAGAGTTCTGAGAGAGATTTTGGACTGAAATAAGGAGCTATAAAAGGAGAAGCTATCTGAGACTCTTCAAGGACTAGATCAAGTAAATTACAAAGGCCACAAAGACTACAGAAGGAGCTGAAGACTAAGCTAGAGGTGCAGAAGCCCAAGATAAAGTGGCCAGAGCTAAGAATAAAGGGCCAGAGCCAGAACAGATCACAGGAGCTCAAGATAAAGATGCAGGAGCCCAAGATCAAATACAAGTACAAGGAGTCCAAGAGATTGTGGGAGGACTCTAAGCATTGGCAAACACATATTGTTTCCCTTACCCAGTATTATATCAGAAGGTTTCTAAGGGGATCTTCTTTCTGAAAGTGAATAAAAGCCTATTTCAACCCCTGCCCAACTTTCCCAGTCATAAAAATACAAGCCCTATAAGTGACTACCTCATATCTTTTACCCTAGTCAAGGGGAAGAAAATACCTATTGTCAAAGCTGTAGAAGTTTTGCCACCAGTAAGTCTTCCCAGGAGGAGTGGGAGAGATTAACTAGGTATCTTGATATGACAGATAGAGGAAGTTAGTTTATAGGAAAAGAGTTTACTAGGTTATTAAAATACTGGTACAGCCCCACCAAAGGGTTGGCTCCCACTGAAGTACATGTACATGGTAGGGAAGCCTGTCTAGTGATTTTAAAAGTACTGAATAAGTTTGCAGTTATGCAGACTAAGTATAAACTTCTAGAAAGCCACCTCCCACTACTAGGAAATGACAATTCCTCCAATCTGGTCCCTGGCTATGACCCAGGACAACCTTTGGGGACTGGTAACCAGGAACCCCACAGGGTCCAATCCTTCTTTGCCACAAAGAATACAGCAGAACCAAAAGGAGACTGTGAGAGGCATATAAGTCCTTTTTCCAATGCCTCTTTGAGGTAAGCATGCAGTGTGTTGTCTGCATTTGGGTTAAGGCAGTGTATGAGTTGCATCTTGGGTACATCTCCCTTGAGTTGGACTGAGTGCTGTATGTGTTTTCTGATAGCAAACCTGGAAAAGCATCTTTGAACATTTCTAGATGGCAGGTCACAATTTCCCAATCCTGAAGTGTGAGGATATATTGGTGGTCCTTGAAGTGTGTAATCCTGTACTGGCAGGAGTCCCAGTCAATTGCCTTGAGGTTCTCCTGCTTTTTGAGTGTCTCTGTAATCCGCACAAAGACGTGGTTGCAAAGAAGTTGGTCCACCAAGTCAGAGTAGATCTGGTGGTTGGCCCCTTCACTTTTGATGGTCAACAATGAGGTGACCCGGTCTATGTGGGAGCTATTCTTTTGTAGCCAGTCCAGCCTAAGTACAACATCAAATTTGGGGAAGTCAATTGTTGCAACCAAGTCTCCAGACTTGCCTGCCAACATGTCTTACAATACACAGGGGGCGCTCAATGAGTTGCCCCTTGACGTATCTAACAACATGAACTAATCTGATGGCAATATCAAATTGTGGGCAATTTCTCTTAATTAGGAGCACTAACAATTCAACCTGTTCAATCCCCGCAAAAGTTATTCCTTGGCTCTAATCTTTACATGAAACAAGCCACCATGCCACCCCCTTGTGGATGTGTGGTTTCCCCATATAGTATATTAATCACAATATTCTAAAATAAACAATACCTTATTCTTATTATTACTGTCCTTTCTATTGGACTGTTGTCTTCCCCAATTCAAATACTGAATCCTCATTGGTTCAGTTACAACAGTGGTAGCAGCAGTAGGTTCACAACCTACCTAAAGAAAAAAATTCCCTTTAATAAAGGACAGAGTATGGGCCTTATTGCTACTCCCCATAAAGAGACCTTACTGCCAATCCCTGAGGGAGACATCCCTAATGGGTACATTATTTACCAAGACCAGCTAGTTCTTACAAGTGTGTACAATCAACTCTGCCTTGTACAGCATAATGCCAGCGTCACCTTGCCTCAGTTGGACCTTTCACAGCGCATGCTCAGCCTCCAGCTGGAATCCTTTGAAGGTGGGGTTGAAGGAGCCAACATTGTCAGTTGGCTTTACTCCACCAAAACCCGCCTCTGTATCTGTCAAGTACCTGAGCCCATGTGGGTTGCTACTGCATCTGGGCGCCTCACGGGGCCTGCTGCTGTGTGGTTTACCAACTTGGCCAGTCAGGAAATTGAAATCACCTGGGCAGCATTCAGGGACACTTCAAAGTCCTGCTACAGCAAAACTTCTTGCCTATTGTGGTGGGAACTCCCCTTCTAGTAATTAAACAGACTGGATCTGTTCCCAAATACCTTGCTACCTGGCAGCAAGCTCTTGCCGCCGCCCCCAAAGCTGTGACTGACAGGAACACCATGCTTCTGACCCTGATAGTCAACATGCTTAAGCCCCGTATCTGTAAGTGTGTCCCTATAGGTTGTTGCACCTCCATTGATGACTTTTACAAGGCCATTTTAGAGGCCAACAATCAAGCTTGATGGGTTTCTGTCATACAATTGATGCTCCACCTCAACCTTGTGCAACACCTGGCAGTGCCCACAACCAAGTAGGCCGTCACCAGCCCTGTCAGCAGGATAATGGGACTAAACGCCCGTGAAAGGGGGGAGCTCCAGCTAGCCCAATTTGAGGACCTGGGAAAAACCTGGGGGTTGCAGCTACAAGAGGTCCTACAACCCCACTTGACCCTCACTCTCAACCCCTCCTCACTAAGATCCCCTACAACTGCAACGTCAACAAAGTTGAAACCCTTGACGTCTTCCAGGTCCAAAGTGACAACCCTGTGCTTCAAGCAAGCCACTCTCTCAATAAAGTAATCCAATTGGCTTATCCCTTCTATTTTTGTGTGAATACCCACAAATTGTTGGTAGAAACAGGGCCAAACACACTATGGTGGAACAGATGTTTGCTGATTTGGAACAGTTAGACTGTGTACCCAGCAGATTCAAGGAATTCCAAGTAGCTGACTCCCGCAGAGTGAAAATTACTCACAAGACAGTTCCCTTCTCTGTAAGAATGGGGAACATCCAGGTTAAGCTCTCTGGGCCAATCATGGCCGGGATCAGCCACAATGTAATTGCTAGCCTTGACTGGCTTCATCACAATTGTCCCTAAATTGACTGAGATATGTCTATTATCATCCTCAATAGAAACAAGGTGTATTTTCAGATCTATCCTGTTGAAATGTACAAGCTACTTCATAATACTGTGTTTGTCAGAATAACAGAAATAGGCTTGTACAATTTCAAGAGGGGGAAACTAGACTTCAATCAATGCTCAGTCAAAGTTATCCGCGCTGAACCACCTACAGCCCCTCCCTTAACCACTTTACCTTCACCAGTGCTTGCCACACTCCCCAAGGAATATAAGGATGTGTTCAGTGAGACACTTGAACAACTACCTCCTCCCCGGGAGATCCAGCACTCTGTACAACTCCAAGGGTTATTACCTAAAGAACATCCCTTATACCATCTCACACCAAAGGAAGATGAGACCCTCTGCCAGCACCTTGTAGATGCACTTGATAAGGGCTTCATCCTCTCCTTGCTCTTGCCATACAGGGCTGCTGTCATCTTCATAGCCAAGAAGGACGGGTCCCTTTGCCTGGTCACAGACTACTGCGCCCTAAATGAGGTGACGGTTAAGAATAAATACCCCCTTCGCTTGATTGACAACCTGTTTGAAATGCTTGCAGGTGCAAAGGTCTTTAGAAAGATTGATCTCACCGCAGGGTACAACCAGGTCCGCATTGCACCAGAGGATGAGGCCAAAACTGCCTTATGCACATGCTACAGGTTGTTTGAGTGTAAGAACATGAACTTAAGAATGACCAACACTCCTTCCACCTTTGCCATGTTGATGAACAAAGCATTTGAGGAATTGATTAGGAAATGTGTGGTTGTGTACCTTGACAACATTATTGTCTTCAGTCAAGATTAAACCACTCACCTCCAACACCTCTGTGCTAACTTGACACCCTTTAGAAAAACAAGCTAAAAGCTAAACCCTCCAAATGCAAGTTTCTCAAGTTGGAGATGCTTTTCTTGGGCACACCATCCTTGCTCAAGGGATAAGCCCAACCCTTCCAAGATCAAGGAAATCACAAACATGCCACCTCCCACTGATTTTGGTCAGGTGTTTACTTTCTTGGGCATGGTTGCCTATGAGCTTAAATTCATTCCCAATTGTGGAGAACATATTGCACCTCTCAACAAGCTCTTAAACACTATACAGCGCTTCCACTGGACCCCTATCAGAGATCAAGCCTTTGAGATGTTGAAGCAGAGACTTAAAACTGCACCTGTATTGTAGTTCCCCAATTGGCACTTCCAGTACAAACTTGAGACTGACGCCTCTGACAGGGCCATAGGGGGCGTACTACAGGTAGAAACTGGCAAAGGCGCCTTCCTCCCTGTGGCATATGATCCAGGAAGCTCACTGACTCAGAAAAATGCTACCCTATACACAATAAAGAGTTGGCGGCAATTTTGCACTGCGTTGAGAAATGGCGCTGTTACCTGGAAGGGACAACCTTTCCACCCTGCGTCCTGACAAATCCCAAGTCACTCCAGTACTTCAACACACAGTCTCACTTGACATGCCGCCAAGAAGGCTGGGTCAAGTGTCTATCCTCCTACCAGTTGCACATTGAGTACAAGCCTGGGAAGGAACTTGTCACAGCTGATGCCCTCTTACAACTCTACATAGTGTCCATCACTGGGGATGATGGCTTGAATCCAGACTACCAATGCTTTATCTCTGTCCTGAGGAAACTTGTTACAAAGGCCTTAGCTAAGTAACCATCTCCAAGCTGAAGGACAACAAAAGGCAGTTCACCATCAATGCTGGCAACGTCTGCTGCAGGGCAGAGACAGGTGAGAAGACACCTTACATTCCCACCACACAACAAGGCAACACAATACTGCATTACCACTGCACCTTGGATCATATCAGAGGACGCAACCTCTTCAAGATCATGAAACAAAAGGTTTGGTGGCCGTGATGCGCCAAGAAATCTTGGCCCTCCTCAAAACATGTGTGCTGTGTAAAAAGAATATGTTCAAACCTGCACCCCCCAAGTTGGTCCTGCCCATCAAGGCCATGGAACCCTCTAAATAGTGGGCCCTTGATGTGGTTGGGCCCCCTCCCCTGAAGACAGACTGGGAAAGAAATACATCATAACCGTCATTGACTACTTCACTTGTTGGCCAGTGGCCTGGGCAACAACCAACCACACCGCCACCACCACCACCATCAACCGCTTTATTGGCAAAGAAATTGTGGCCTGCTTTGGGCAATCCAAATGTCTCATCACAGATGGCAGCCCCAAAAATTTTGGGCATGTCATGAAGGCGTACTGCGCCAAGAACGCACTCCAACTTATAGTTACAATCCCCTATCATCTGCAAGCAAAATGAGCAGGTAGAACGGTTAAATGGTTCATTGGTTCAACTGATTTCCAGGCTCTCGCAAGAGCACCCCAACACTGCATGGACTGAACACTTGCCCACTGCTCTACTTATCCTACAAGCAAGAATCAACAGAAGCATGGGGTTCAGCCCCAGTACCCTGGTCTTTGGGACGCCTGACAGTCTGACAGGAGTTGAACAGGGGAAGTTACGGTCTACAGTTCCCAGAAAACCCCCTGCTGACTTCCATCCCTAAACCAATGGCGTGTCAAAGCCCATGAAATTGAGCAAAACCAAATTGAAGGAGGGATATTACACCTTGAAGCCAGGTACGCTGTAGGTGATCCTGTCTACACCCTCAACCCCAATTTGGCCTAGTTGGAACCCGACCACCCAGGGCCCTTCAAGATAGCTGCAGTCTATGACAATTACACCTATCAGCTTGAGGATGCCCAAGGAAACACCAAGACGCTCCACCATGATTGCTTGCGCCCCTGCTGCGCCATCCCCACACAAAGGTTGTTTGTGTGGACCTTCCCAGATCTTCTGCAGACTCCAATCCTGGTGTCTGATAACAAGAAGGGGGCAAGGGAGGTGTTGCAACCAAGTCTCCAGACTTGCCTGCCAATGTATCTTACAATACACAGGGGGCGCTCAATGAGTTGCCCCTTGATGTATCTAACAACATGAACCAATCTGATGGTAATATCAAATTGTGGGCACTTTCTCCTAATTAGGAGTGCTATAAATTCAACCTGTTGATCCCTGCACAAGTTATTCCTTGACTCTAATCCTTAAATGAAACAAGCCACCATACCACCCCCTTGTGGATATGTGGTTTCCCCATATAGTATACTAATCACAATATTCTAAAATAAACAATACTTTATTCTTATTATTCCTGTTCTTTCTGTTGGACTGTTGTCTTCTCTAATTCAGATACTGAATCCTCATTGGTTCAGTTGCAATAAAATGACAGGTCCCTGAATAGTGGAGTGCAGGTTCTCTAGCGCAACGGAGAAGAGGGTAGTCTCTTGTGCCACAGCAATGTGATGTTTATCTGCCAAGACCACGTTTTTAATCTGCAAAGGATTCATGGTTAACCTGAACTTGTCACATTGTTGCTGCTGATGAAGGTTTAATCTACGCCTGGGCCCAGGAGCGCTGAACCAGTTTACCTGCAAAATCAGAAAGGATAGGACATCTGTTTATTGGGATGTCTGGTAATGGTGTAAAGTACTGGGTCTTCCCAGGGTACCTGCATCATTGGGCACTGATACACGTCCTTGGGTTGGTACTCATTGTTGGGCGAGCCAGGAGGTTTTCAAGGAGAGCTTGGCTTTTTTAGTGCTCTCTCCAGGCTTTTCTCTTGTCCTGATTGTCTTGGGTGGTGGTGCCTCAGAAGTGGGTGCAATCTGACTGCCCATGGTTCCCGTTGCAGTGACCATTCAAGCCTGAGGGTTTATGGCTTGAGTTGCTGTTGTTGTTATTGTTGCCAGGAGGAGGGCAGTTGGAGCGTCCAGCTGGGTGAGAGTCCTTTGGTCTCTCTCTCTTCCCAGTCTGCGCTTTATGAAGAGCATTGGATGTTTGTTCCGCTTTCTCTGCCTCACAATAATGGCTCTACAGGTTGATCACTTGGTCCATGTTTATGTGTCTCATTGCATACAACTTGAGTGTGGCATAGTACATGAGGTGGGTAGCTAGGGTGTCAAAGGTCATGTCTGAGGGGCCACATAGGAAGAGTTTCTTGTATGCCCAAGTGAGCTCCTTTACTGTGCTGGTTTGGGTGAAGTTCTTTACTTGGCTTATGATCATGGGGCGGTGTCCTTCAGCACAAACCTTGCAAAAAATCCTGCTTGAAGATTTCTAAGTCCTTCTCAATGTGATCCTTGTGCCATTTGTTCCAGGTGCCCGTGTTGTGTTTAAGTGTCAGGCACCCACCCACTTGAGAGTAATCTGCCAAGGTAGTGAATGATTGCAGAGGGATTAATATCAGTAAACAATGAACCTACAGGCAGGGACACCATACTAAGATGAAAGAGTTCCCCAACTAGACAATATGGACTAAGAAAGAAGTATGCTCCTAGGTAACACAGGAGGAAGACAGAGGCCAATGGATGAAAGACCTGTGGTTCAGCAACCTTGTGTGTGGACTTGTAGTTCTGGGGCTCTTTTTTCTGAGGCAGGTTGTGTGACAAGGATGTGGCAGTATACCATACTCCTGGGATCACTTGGCGTTAAGAGCTATCTAAAAACTGAGTTTGGGGAGAAGTGCCTGAGTCTTCCTGCAAACCTATTAAAATGCTAGCAAACACAGCCAGCAACAGGACCATACAATATAACCATTTATACCCAAGAGACTTCATTAAAGAAGTCTTGGGCAATCTCATGGTCAGGATTAAAAATGGTTGAATCAAACTAAAAATAGGCAAATAATTCACTTTGGGGTGAATGTATGCTTTTTTTATTGAACAAATAATAAAATATAAATTATCAGCTATATGTAGCATGGTAGGAGTAAAATAGTTTGGAAATGGTAAAGGATTTGGGGGAATTTGGAGATTACTGGGGATTGTGAAATCATGTACTAAAAAATGTGGAGAATTGGACTTCTACCCCTAATATATGATTAAGTGCATGATTATTATAAAAATTTGTTCACAAATCTACACAGAGAAGCAAATACCTGGTAACATCTCCTCTATTCCCCACATTGGTCAAGAGAAGAGGGCAGGCACCAGCAATAGAAACAGAGGCCAACAGTAAAGCCAACACGGACCTGAAGCCCAAGAACTGATTGGTGTTGTCATCCTTGTATTTATTATCCAACATTTGATTGTTGTATCACCTGATTGTCTAGAATTGAATTTGAAAGGTAACAATTAGTCACAAACTAATTCAACTTAAAATTCTTCTACATGGCTATTTTCTGAACATAAAGAAGGCCCAGGTTCAAAACCTGTCATTGATGTTGATGCATCTAATTGATTTACCAGCTCTAACCCATCAGGTAAATTAAAACATATACTACCTTTTAACCCATAAATTTTAGGAGAAACAGACAACTCAAAAGAGAAAAAAGAATAATCTTCCATATTAATAACTATCTTTCTAACAGGAATGGAATGGAAAGCATTCCTGACAGTAAGTGAAATGGATATCTCCACAATCCAGAAGCGCTGGGGTCATTCCATCTGTGCATATTTACTCTGAACAGACTGAACCCATGCTGTGGTGATGTTTTTATTGGCTCCAGAAAATGGCTCCAAGGCAGCGCTTCAAAGTCTTTGGCTATGTGGGCTGGCATGATGTCTTCATCTGTTGCTTAAGGGGCAGTAGCAGGTGTTTGGAAGAAACCCTATGCCAATAGGGCGTTGAAGGCAGAAACAAGCATAACCATGCTCTGGTACAGCACAAACCCTTCAGGTATTTTGGTACCAGGTGTGTACAGAGTCCAGTTTATTGGGAGGCCAGACATGGTTTTACTGTAGATTTGCTGGCCGCGGCAAGTACAACAACAGGCAGAACTTTATGAATAAATTAGGATGGATAACCTAATTCTGCTACTAATGTCATAAATATGCTGTTTTAGCAGATTTATAGGGGGTGTCTTAAAATATGCAGCCTGGGTTCTGATTTTTACAAATAGTTATTCTACTACTTCTTTATCTTAATACTATAACTGTTGTGGTATAGTGACAGCCTGGGTAAGGACAGAAGAATAGAAGATAATAAGACAAAAACTGGTGTTTATTTAGATAGTATTGCACTTATATAGTGTGAGGCAGGGAAATTGCCACCAGGGGAGGAAGGTACAGACAGAAATACTTCCCTAATGGAGGAGAGTGGATTGGCACAGCTAAAGGTCCACCACAAGAGAACAACTGCTTCCATGCAGCTTTCCTTAAGGAGGTAGATATAAATAGCTTTGTTGTTCTATTTATAGTCCTGGAAGTAAAGCCCGAGCATTGTGCGCATTTGAAAGGCAAATTAAACACCTGTTTTAGAGGTGTTTTAAATGTCTTTATCCCTAGTAAAATAAGGATACAATAGCGCAATTGTGCGACTGTTCTGTCGCTCAATTCCTAGATAGACAACTTAATGTCTAATCCATTCAATCTTCAACATTTCCCTCCACTGGATTAGACAACAGGGTCAATAATGGCTTGGCGTCTCTAGGTAGCGGCTATGGTGTTGTGGTTAATCTATATCTTTTTAGGTGGGGGTTTGTTGCCCAATCCTTGGTCATTGGCTTTGCGGATCTGTAGGTAACCAGTTGTGTTTCCTGGATGTCATTCAGGTGGTAGAGCAGTTGGTGTGGTACAGGAAGAGTCTTGTCAGTCTCCAATAAACACCTTGCCCTTTTATTCTAATTCCTCATACTTTGGTGCAACACTATTGCAAACAGTACAACAACCCATGGAGTTTTTTAATTAGGCTTTTGTTTTTTTGGGTTGTTGTCCTCATTGGGGCTTACACTTGGTCACTAGGAGCAGCACACATATACTGAGCGTGTACTCTAGTGATCAATTGCCCAGAATGGGGCTCCTTAAGGGTGTAGGAGTCAGGGCCAGCCTTCTGGATAACTTGAACTGAGCCTTGCCAAAGGGAGGCAAGTTTGGATTCACAGCTGTACCCTCTATTGCTGAAGAAGTAGACTGAGTCTCTTAACAGGTAAGTGGGTAAGGTGGGGCGTTTGGATGCAGCTTGTTCTAGGTCCTGCAACTTATGGTTTAAGTTATGGTGTAGGCCTCTGATTGCAAGCAAATAAGAGTTTGAACCAGCTTGTTGAGGTACGCCTCTGGGGACACAGCCAGGCTGGGCTTTACCAAGGAATATAGTAAAGGGGGAAGTCCTGGTTGCCGGCTGTAGAGCAGTTAGAAGGGCGGCTTGCCAGTGGCCAATGGTACCCAATGTTATATGTAAAGGTGGCTTCAGGCAGGAAGGTATCCCATTCAGTCTCATGTTGGTGACTGAGCTTCTGGAGTATCTGGACCAGGCTCCCATTAGTGCACTCTATCATGCCATTTGTCTGTGGGTGGTAAGGAGTGGATAGTATCCCACAAATTCCCATCAGTTGGTTGAGGCGGGGGATGATATAACTGGTGAAGTTGGTACCATTGTCTTTCAGCAGAATCTGGGGGCAACCATGTTTGTATATGATATTCTCCAGGATGAACGTGGCTGTCACCAGTGCAGATTGGTTGGGATTTGCCTTGGCCTCTACCCATTTAGTCAGATGGTCAACCTCCACAATAATGAACTTGCTGAAACTGTTGGTAGCTGGCAGGGGGCCCACTACGTCAATGCTACAGTGTGGAAGGAAAACCCAGGGCGTTCAAGTCTGTGTTGGAACTTGGCAACCTTAGGCCTCTCAATGTTGCAGTCATGACAGTTGGCTAGTGTATCTACTACGTCAGTGTGCATTCCTTCCCAGAAGAAGTGCTGCTGTAGCATAGCTACTGTCTTCTGTATGCCACCATGGCCAGTAGTCTTGTGAGCGGCCAACACTGAGTCCATGCGTAGGGATGGGCGTATGTAGGGTAGCCAGGAGTCTCCACAAAGCTTTGGGAGTTGTCCCTTAGAGACCTTGGTATCAACAGTTAGCTTCTTGAGAGCTCTCTGTATCTCTACTAACTCCTCCCCCCACAAAGAAGGATCCTCCATAGGCTTGTCATAGAGAATGTCAGCCATGGGGGATACTAAAGCAACAGTAGGAAGGCGGGAGAGACAGTCAGCATTATGGTGGGCTGCTCTGGCTCAATGAATGATTTCATAGTCTTAAGCCTGAAGTTTAATGGCCCAACACGCCAGACGTCTTTTGGGGTCTTTGAGGGTCTTCAGCCATTGCAAGGAGGCATGGTCTGTTACAACTGTGAAATTTACCCCATAGAGATAGACTCTGAACTTGTTGGTAGGAGTATATCACAGCCAGACACTCTTGTTTGGTGACAGTGTAGTTCCTCTTGTAAACATTAAGCGTATGCAAGCAGTATCCAACAGGGTGTTCAAGTCCTTTGGAGTCCAGTTGGGAGAGAACACCCCCAATTGCAGTCAGACTAGCATCTGTATGAACCACAACCAGCTTGGCAAAGTCAGGGTAGGCCAGTACAGGGGCTGCAGTCAGTGTTTCCTTGAGAGCATTGAAGGCAGATTGGCACATTGGGCTCCAGAAGAATTCCTTATCAGCTTGGAGAAGCTGAAAAAGGGGGTTTCCCAGGGATGAAAAGTTGAAGATGAAGCGGCGTAGTACCCAATCATCCCCAGGAAGACCTGCATGCCCCAATTATTGGCCAGGATCTGTGTTTTCTCAATGGCTTCCACCCTTAGAGGTACAGGGCGGAGTCCATCTTGGCTAATGATGAGCCCCAAGAGCTCAAGGTGCTCCTTGAAGAAGTTGCACTTGTGTGGCTTGAGCTTGAGATTGGCTGCAAGTAACCTCTGGAAGACTTCCTCCAAGTGTTGTAGGTGATCATTAAAGGTTTTAGAGAACACATTAATGTTATCCAGGTAGACCAAGACACTGATGAGTTTTAGGTCGCCCATCACTGTATCCATGGCCCGTACAAAGTTAGCTGGGGCATTGGACAGACCTTGAGGCATCCTTGTGGGTTGGAATAGCCCTTGGTCAGTGATGATTGCACATTTTTCTTGATTGGCAAGGGGTAGGTCAATCTGCCAGTACCCACTGATAAGGTCCATGGTGCTGAAGAACTTGGCGCCACCCAGTTGGTCCAAGGTATTGTCAATACAAGGGAGGGGATATGAATCCTTCTTGGTAACAGCATTCAGTCAACGGTAGTCAATCACCACACAATTGCTGCTATACTTCTTTTTGACAATCAGGATAGGGGAAGCCCAAGGGCTTTTACTGGGGACCAGTAAGCCAGATCCCAATAGCTTCTGAAGCTCCTCATTAGCCATGGCATGATTGGCTTGACTGTGCCATATAGGTCTGGAGCAGATAGGTGGACTGCCTTGGGTATCAATATGGTGAGCAATATCTGCAGCCTTGCCTAGGTCATAATCATCCTTGGCAAACACATTCTTATACTGGGCAAAGAGACCCATAGCTTGATCCTTCTGCTCTTTGGAGAGGCTAGATAGAGAGCCGCAGCTTATGACCAATAGTATCAGTGGTTGCTCACAGGGTAGACCCAACTCAGAGAAGTCAGTAAAGGGGGCGGTCTCCTGCAGGTTGTCATGCCCTTCCAGTTGTATATAAGCCAGAAGTTGGTGTTTGGAGACAACCATAGCTTCACAGCTCATGTTGGCAAAGAGTATGAGTACCTCCTTCTCAATTGGCATGAGGATGCCTGGTGCAACCCATGGTTCTAGTCTGGAGGCATTAGGGATGCCAAAAATTTCTCCATGAGTGCCAGCTGGTAGAGCCAGCAAGAGGCCTGTATTGTGGATCACCTGAGAGCCAGGTGGGATAGTCACATTACAGGAGGCATAGACTGGGATACCCTGGATTCCCCAATTGAGAGAGGTAGCACCTTGTGTGACAGAAATCACTGGATAATATGAAGCTGTTTCTAATTGATGGGGAATTACCACCCAAATCCACATAGAATTGATTATTAACCATCAATGCGGCTTCAGATATTTTTTTGTGAAATTTCCAATTGTAACTCCAGGATTAAGTAGAACCAGTAGTCCTAACCAGAGTAACCCAAGATAAATGACCTGGGAAAGCACCAATGCCTCTTCAGCGTAGAATTCTGGGCATTGAGAAGGGACACAATTTTTAGTTTCAAGAATGGGGGGAGCTACAAAATTGGCTGACATGAAATTGACATTTGGAGGCACCAACAACAATGTTCCAGATGCTGGGCCCCATCTTCCTGAAATGATTTGGTTCAGAATCAGATTGTACAGGATATACTGTAACAACCTGATCACAAGATGCATTTTAAAATTTAAAATTTAGAACTTGGGATAATTGATTTTTATTGAGTAAATTTAGAAGGACTCAACTCTTAGAGTTTTAACAGGGAAAACTATTCAACATATATCAGAAAAATTGACTAAGCAATACCACCTGAGTCTTGACCCCTTTCCTTCCACACTGTCAAGTAAGTATCTGGTCCAGGTTGCAAAAAACCCTTGCGTGACTAGTTTCTGAGGGCCATACTGATTAAAAAACTCATATTGGATGACCCTCATATTACGTTGATTTATCAACTTCAGTTTGAAAGGAGGAGCTGGTTTCAGCTGGCGGACTGGAGCAGCCCTGACCCATTCTTGATCAACCGTTTGGTTTAAATCTGTTAACTTGGTCAATTTCAATACAGGCTTTCCGGCCTTCTGAGCCTTCTTACTTGGACGGACAATACCCGGCATTATGGAATCTACTGTGACACCTTGACCTTATTACTACACAGCATATAAGCAACTGGAAGCTCTCCATCAGTGTACTCCAGATTGATGTAGTGCAGACGTTTGAACACTTCTTCCAGAGGTTCCAGGTGTTTGTTATAGATGCAAGAGAAGACATTAATGTCATCCAGATAGACCAGGGCACATGAGGGCTTAAGGTTCCCCATCACAGCGTCCATAGCTTGTTGGAAGGTGGCTGGGGCATTAGAGAGACCCTGAGACATCCTGGTAGGTTGGAAAATCCTTTGGTTGGCAAGGAAGACACACTTCTATGGGTCATCTGGAGGAAGATCAATCTGCCAGTAGCCAGGTATCAGGTCCATGACCAAGAAGAACTTGGATGTGTGGACCCAGTAGGCAAGATCATCTTGCATTCTCACAGTGAAAAAATCCAACTTTTCTGATTGAGAGGCAAAGTCAACCAGCAGAGGGGCATCAGAAGGCTCTGTTGTAAAGGAACAACAAGTGCCAGGGTCAGGTACAGGCTTTTCAGGGGGTAGAGGAATGGGGGGAGAAGAGGGAGGTGAAACCACAAATGCAGCCAAGGATTACTCCTTGTCCTGGCTGCTTAGTAGTTTTTTGAGTGATCCTCATTGTACTCCTCAATGCCAGAATCATCAGTAAATTATTCCTTGCTCTGACTAGCCTTAGGTTTAGTTGCTTCATAACCATCAGGATTGATAAAGGGATTACTATCAGGTTTCCCGGGAGACTCCAGGGTTCCTGCTGAAGGTGCAATGAAGGAGACATCCTCTTCATTGCTTCTGTGATAGTGGTGGTAGTCAGGAAGGGGCAATGTAGTATGGATCTTCTGAGAGGGTGAACTATCAGCTTTAGCATTACCATGTAATCCTATTAGAGTATCAGGGGTACTAATTGCTGAGGCATCTTCAAGGTGCTTGCTTAGTTGGTCCTGAAGGGAGTCAAGGAGAGCACGTTGAGCATCCAACTCATCTAGTCACTCTTTCTTTTCCTGAAAGGCCAGAAGTAATTCTTCTTCATGAAATCCCATCTGTCTCTCTTGAGCCTTTATAGTATCCTGAAGAGCAGAGAATCCTATGGTGCAGCTGTTATGGCTGTCATCCAGCTTAGGAGTTTTCTGTTGATGATCATAGAACTCCAGGGCAACATGCTGATTCATCTGGGTGGGCACCAAGGAAGAAAGTACATGCTCTATCTTGCTCATCCATAGAGCCATTCCAGAGTGGGAATTAACAGCTTCTGATATATTTTGAGCAAGGTTTGGGGGGCCAGAGCAGGGGCCAGAGCAGCTAACAGTTTGGAGGGTGCCAGAATTAAGGGAGATTCTATCAGGAGAACAACCAGAAGAAGAAGGAGGAGAATATTGACAGCATAATTCCTTCACCAAGGCAGGCTCCAAGGAGCAGGAGACGCGGTTCATGCCAGTTGCTTCAGCCATGGGATCAGGCTGGATTGGTATCAAGGAGGTAAGGGTTTTTTAATGGAGTTCATCCAGGAGATCATACTTGACTGGGAGCTGGCAATTTTGGAAAGTTGTTGGCAGTTAGGCAATCACTGGCTTAGTCCTGGTTAACCATAGGAAGAGCCTTGGAGTATACCAGATAGAGAGCCAGAAGCAGTGAAGGTTGATCCTGGAGTGGGTTGGGCAGAAGGAGCCGCAGGTATAGACAAGGGCATCTCTCCCTCCACAAAAACAGGGCCGCGGGGGGTAGGAAGAGAGGAAGCTGTGGTTTGTAGAAGCTATGAGTGCCAATGTCATAAAATATGCAGCCTGGGTGCTGATTTCTATGAATAGTTAGTCTACTACTTCTTTATCTTAATACTATATCTGTTATGGTATAGTGACAGCCTGGGTAAGGACAGAAGAATAGAAGATAATAAGACAAAAACTGGTGTTTATTTAGATAGTATTGCACTTATATAGTGTGAGGCAGGGAAATTGACACCAGGGGAGGAAGGTACAGACAGAAATACTTCCCTAATGGAGGAGAGTGGATTGGCACAGCTAAAAGTCCACCACAAGAGAACAACTGCTTTCATGCAGCTTTCCTTAAGGAGGTAGATATAAATAACTTTGTTGTTCTGTTTATAATCCTGGAAGTAAAGCCCATGCCTTGTGCACATTTGAAAGGCAAATTGAACACCTGTTTTAGAGGCGTTTTAAATGTCTTTATCCCTAGTAAAATCAGGATGCAATAGTGTGATTGTGTGACCATTCTGTCGCTCAATTCCTAGATAGACAACTTAATGTCTAATCCATTCAATCTGCAACAGGGGGGAATATTTAAAACTATATAATATTCTTAATTGGGAGATAGTTATCTTATAGTCATTGTGGATCATGGATAACAGAAACATGATTGTGTTGATGACTTGGTGGGATGGTGAAGGGGGTGGCTTGATCCTGATAATAATTCAAGAGCCAAATCAAGGTATCCATCATAAGAGATCATCATCTGTTCATGTTGTTGGATCTGGAAATTTGAGTCAACTTTCTAGTTTGGATGCAGGTTGCTGTGAAGCCGGGTTGCAGGTCACAAACCCGCTTAATTGGAACCTTGCTGGCGGGTCAAGTCTGCTGTTTTGACATGAGGAAGTTGTACTGTTTGGTTGGTGCAAGGATATTGTTGAAGAAAGTGAATCCTGTGGGGACGTCCTGAACTTCTTTGTATTGTCTCCAGCCAGTGGGGAGTGCTATCTGCTGGGATCTTTTCTTTGGAGGAATTTTTCCTTTAAGTTGTGTAGGTGTGGATATCCTACCTGTGCTATCACTGTCAAGTATATACTTCTGGGAAGTAAATAAAACAAATAAATGGGGAATTAAGAAGAGAATGATACTTTATTAGAATGAGTTTAGAGTATTATATAGTATCATGGGAGGTCACATGTCGTCCATGTACGTCATGGTGGTCATGGGGCTTGTCCAAGCAGTATTTTGCTTAGGACTTGAAATGCTTGATCCCCATAATAGATGGGAAAATGATAGGAGTGCCACCAACTTAATGATCAGCTGGGAATCATTCAAAGGGATAGTTGGGGAATTGCTTTCCCGAGAGAGTAATCAAAGGTTTTGCGATAAAATGTTTGCTGGATATAGCGAGATGCTGTTGGGCATCCTAAAGTCTGGAATGGGGAAGCGGTTGGGCTAGATAGGTTTTTGGTTATAACTGGCAGGTGGTGAATTTTATTATTGATTGTAAGGATATGTTTGGTTTAGGCACTTCGCGGGGCGGGGAAGCTGGTTTCTTGGGTGTCGATGGAGGACTTGAGGGGAAGTGCTCTGGGCTCTGGGGGGTGGCAGTTAAGGAAGCGGATGAGGGCAATGTTGAAGCACTTGGAGGTGATGGCCCAGCGGACTTGGATCAGGACTTCTGGGTTGGGGCCGCCGCTGCCAAGGCCAACGGGGGTGTATAGGACGATGGTGACGAGGTCCATGAACATCATGTATAGAAGCCCGTGGTCGTTGAAGTTCAGGGTGAACATCTTGTCTCTGGTGAGGACGGAGGGGTTTTGGTTCATGTACCTGGCAAAGATGGCGCCGTTGGTGAGAAGCGTGAAGACGTGGCACCCGACTTCGCTGAACACCGCTTCGACAAACAGGGAAGGCACGGAAAAGGCTGTCAAGCACAGGCTGAAAGGGCCGACCGAGTTGGAGACGCTGAGGAAGGCCCGGACAATGACATGCAGCTTTGTCAAGAAGGCCATCATCGCGCCAAAGCAGCAAAGGATGATGGCCTTTTCGCGGTACACGATGGTTGTCAGGAGAATCATTGCCGCCATGAAGGCCACCATCCCATCCATGGACAGGATGGCAGTGTTGTAGGAGACAAAGTTGTAGTAGCCCTTGAAATTGCAGTCGGTCGGGAAAAAGTAGTCCGAGATACGGCACAGATGGCACGACACTGCACACGTCGCCTGGAACATATTCCACCACCGCAGCCACGGGTACCTACCGCCACGCTGCACAACACGACAACTGTTGACGAAACAGTTGATGTGCACAATCAATGTGGCGGAGAAGGCCACCATGGCCATGTTGAACATTGAAAACCATTCCCTATCAAACGACACCACTTCCATCTCCCGTCAATTTCCCAATCGCCCTGCCTTTATACCCGCATCCTCGGCTCACCACCCCTTTATCTTAGCCCACCCCTTTCCCAACTTGGACTAGAATTTATATTGCCTCCTCGTGCTTAGTAACGCTTTGGCCATGCTTTGTTTGCACTAGCCAATCACGAATAGATGTCCTTTAAAAGGGTATATTCTGAGAAACCACCCTACATCCACTTTCCAGAAGTAATCGGATTGAATAGCCAACAGTTTAAATAATCATCTAATGCTTTAGCTAGGCTATTTTTAAAACAATCCAAACAACTATTAGATCCTATGAATATATCAATGCCCCTTATGTACCATCATGCCAAAACATTCATCTTGACCCTCCTTTAACTCGATAGAGCAATAAGGAGCCCAAATGCTCTCCCGACTAACGATTCTTTCATTACCATATTTAACCACTGCTATTTAGGAGCATCGTATAAAATCAATATATCCTCTTTGGATTAAAATATCCAGCCGTTGGATTCTGGATTTGGTTTCAACCCTCAAGCAGCTCAAATTCTAGACCATTCAACAAGAACCATTCAGTTTGTCCGAACCGACAAAACAATACTCAACCAACATTTACTTCATTAAGCAACCTCCGTCATAAGCTATTGACAAATTATAAGTATATTCACCGCTCATCAAGGCCAAACAAACAGCGGCTGCTCTTATCCCTAGTACCAACCCGCCGAGATGACGTTATCGATTATCCGTCCTGAACCTGACCAGGAAATCCTAAAACTTTTAATTAAACCTTGCAGTAATGACGTTCCCAACCCGAAAGGAAACCATCGCTCGACTAACATTTAAATGACAAATGTCCCTTCCCAGTTGAAATCACAACTTCACCACAGATCCATGGTTCTTTGAAAGCCATAACTACCCGTGAAAAGTTGGGTAGTTAAAGTTTAACTCAGCATGCTAGTAAAGCCCCAAGCTAGCCCTCTCAACCGGTCTAGGCTTTAAGGACGACACCCTATACCATTAAGCATGTAAAATAAAACCAGTTCCAATTAAATCCAATAAGGAACTCGAATACCGGTTTCTAAAGCAAACCCCCACCAGCGATAGTTTTATGCAGCGGTAAGAGTGTAAATTTATATACCCTTATTCAACTGCCCACTTCGATTAAACACAATAAATCCATAATCTATACAGTCACATCCAATGGATCAATAAAAGTAGATCGAATGGATGATAAACCCCCTAAACCATACCTCATAAGTGACATGGGCTATGATATTAGATACCGAGGTTCAAGATATAACCCCCTCCCCTAAACATGACAACTTATTCCGATCCAATTGATTCTCAACCCCCCGACTTTGTCTTGTAGCGACGATCCCACTAAAATAAACAGTAATCCACTCCATATTTAACTAACATATGCCCCCGACATCAAACCCCATACAGCTTTCTGGGGGTTAATCCAACCATAGTAATCGGATATATCCACAATCCTGGTACAAGCACAGTGCCGTAAGAACTCCCTAACCAGCACAACTCCCTCTTCATTCCCAGCTGCTACCCTCTAATAGACCTGATCCGACATGTTCCTTCTTCAATAAACAATTCCCTTGACTGATCCTACTCCTAATGTCGTCATTTACCTACCACCAAAGCCCCAAGTAAACTTTGTACATTCCGCTCAGGCTTCAACTCATTACAGACCCAATTGTGATAATCTCATAAACCCTCTAGTCCGATCCAACTTCCCATCAGTGAACCATTGAAGACCTTCACAGCATGTTCTGGCCCCGTATTGTCACCATCCCCCGGGGCATAGCCGGTTGGGGTGGCTCCAGAAATCCTGGCCCCACCAGTTTTCACCCCATACCTGAGAAGGTTTCTGGGCTGCAGCTGCTGGACCAGGCATCCATCCATTCTCTTGGCTGGGCCAGGTGTAGCCGATAACCAGCCGGTGGCTTTCAGGGGTAAAGCTTACATCCCCATCCTAGGAAACCCCAGCGGCATATCTGCGCTGCTGAGCAGAATTGAAGAGGTGGGAGAAGTATACCAACCTCAATGCTGGCTATATACCTTTTTTAAAAAAAGAATCAATATGTACAGCAGCTTTTAGAGAGAGTAGTTACCTGCCATGGGAGTATCAGTTCGAAACCTCTTTTGGAGACTGTATCCTGGACCTTCCACCCACATTCTTGCTCCGCCAGAGGCCCAGCATGTTTGCAGTTAGGACCTTTGGATGGGGTTCCCAGCCAGCTAGCCAGCGATGGGCAGCCTGGATACTCAACCCTGGTCTAAATCCCTAGACCCCAAGTTTCCTGCCCCAACCCTGGCCATTTGTAAACTTACTCCTCCCTTGGCCCTGGACAGGAGAATCCCCCGCCATACAAAGAAACCTCCAAAATCCTTCCAGATTGCTCAATTCTTTTGAGGATTTAGCTCATACTGTGGACAACAGCTTTGTACCAGCATACCCCACCATTGTAACTGTGCTGTTTCAGCAGAGTTACAAAGGGGCAACTATTTTTGGAAGCTAGATAACTATCTTTACTTGGAGATAGGGATTATATGGTTGCTGTGAACCCTCTTAAGAGGAACATGGTTGTGTAGATAATTCAGTTGGATAGTAGAGGGGTGGCATGCTCCTGGTAAAGGGTCCAGCACCAAATCAAGTCATCCACCAAACAGGGACATCCTTTGTTCATGCTGCCAATTTTGGGAATTCAAGTCAACTTCCTTGTTTGAGATTCGGTCACCAGAAAGTCAGGGTGTGGGTCTAACCCCACTTGGTCAGAACCTTGTCGGCAGATCAATCCTGCTGGTTTGACACCCCCAGTCTGAAAGTCAGTCTTTTCTGGAGGGAGGTCATCTGGGAGGTTGTCAGGATCTCAGGCGCTGTACTGGACCAATTACTGTTTGGTTGCAGGTCATTTGGCCTCACATTGTCTCTGTAGGGCCTTACAGAGGCGTAACTAATTGGGGTGTAGGACCTTGTCCTGTTTACACTCTTCAAGCCCTTGTAACAGATAAGTGTTATTGTTTTTCACCATCAGTATGATGGCAGGGCCTACTTCTTTGG
Source organism: Entomophthora muscae (assembly GCA_014839935.2). Classification (NCBI taxonomy): domain Eukaryota; kingdom Fungi; phylum Entomophthoromycota; class Entomophthoromycetes; order Entomophthorales; family Entomophthoraceae; genus Entomophthora; species Entomophthora muscae. The sequence continues at coordinate 191,839 of QTSX02003635.1, forward strand.
GCTGCAGTTTACTTTTTTCTGTGCTCATCACTCCAACCTTGTCTCTGACCTGGTGTCTAGCTTGAATAGGGGTAAGCATGGTTTGTAGGCATTTCACTTCCATTTCTAACTCATCACAGCTGGCTTGTATAACTTGAGATGCTGAACAAGGGGGGACCTGGCTGGGCATTTCCAGCTTTTTTCTTGTGAGGGCTTGAATGATACTTGGTTGTGTGCCATATACCAGCTCAAAGGGGCTCTTACCAGTAGATCTGCTCACCCAGGTGCAACATAAAAGGAGTGCAGTTGGTAGCTGCTTGTGCCAGTCCTCAGGTCTTCTGGTCTCAAGTTTGGCCAGGGCCTGCACTAAGCTGCTGCTTAGCCCCTCAACTCTGCCACTGGTCTGAGGATGGTATGGCGTGGTTACTGTGTGTTTGACCTGTTCTCTGTGAGGCCCATGCAGGTGCTTTCTGAGGTCAATTCTTTGCCTCCATATTTCATCGCCAGCTCTAGTTTACTGAGCTTGCTAATGCTCTCCCTGCCAATAAAACATTGGTGTTGTGCCAGTATGTTCTTTGCCACTTGTGCTACTGGCCAGCAAGTGGCAAAGTCAATGGGGGTAATTATATGATTCTTGCTGTCAGGTTTTCCCAGCATCAGCCTTGCAATGACAAAGCCCACACCTTCAAGGGTAATTAGGGAAAGTTGGCAGCCCAGACTTTGGTGGGATATTGCCTTTTATAAATCTTTTGGATACTTCACATTGTCCAAAGATCTCCTGCACGTCCCAGTACAGAGCTGGCCACCAAGCTGTGTATTTTAGGGATCTGTGGAGATTTTGGCTCTTTGGACGACCTGGATCTTGGTGGTAACCTGAGATGGTATTGACCCTCTGATGTGTGGGAATGTATAGATGGTGCTCTGTCAGTTGTTTTTGATGCAATTTTTCATACATGTCTGTGAAAATATGTTTTTTCTTAACAGCAGTGTCTCTTGTAATGTTGGTTGTGCCTGAGAAAACCCCACATTCTTAGTTCAAAGAACTAGGAGGGGTCAGTCTGGCTCCAGACAATTTCCCCTTGGGTGTTTTTATGTATAGGTGGGAAAGGGCATTGGCCATGACTAGCTTGGGTCCAGGTTTCTACTGAATATCCATGGTGAATCTCTCAAGAAATTCCATCCAACATTTTTTTGTCTGAATAGATTGGTCTGGGGCTTGAAATAGATAAGGATTTTTGACTGGTTAGGGCTGTAAGTTCTTCCTGGCGCTCTAGGCAACAGCCCCATTTCCCTAGACAATGAACACTGGCCAATAGTCCCTTAGCATTGATGCAATAGCAGCATTCACCATCTGTCAGCTTGCGTGATGCATACACTACTGCTAGGAAGTTACCCTGATCTGGTTTGATTTGTAACACCCCTCCCATAGAGGCATCCAAAACATCTATTTCCATTTGGTAGCCTCTGTCTTGTTTGGGGTATTGTAGGATAGGAGCAGACATTAGTTCATTCTTCAGGCACCAGAAACAGAGATCACGCTGTGGAGCCCACAAAATTTAGACTTGCCATCTGTTATTGATGACAGGGGTGCCATCAGGACACCACAGTCTGGTATGAACCGTTGGACATGGGCAAATATCCCAAGGAAGATACAGAGTTCAGCTTTGTACTTGGGTGGCAAAATTTTGCAGATGGCTTGGATATTTTGGTCATCAGGTTTAATATTGTCTATTTACACTACCTGACCAAGGAATGGCAGCTGTTTGCGGTAAAGCTGGAACTTGGATGGATTGATAGTAGTTTGTGCTGTGCCAAGGTTGCAAAGACTGCCTCTAAGTCTTTATGGTGTTGTTCTACTAAGGGGCTGTACACAATTATGTTGCCTAGATATACCAATGCATGCTTGCTAATATGGGGCGCAAAGACCTTGTTTACAAAGGTAACAAAGGTTGAAAGTGCATTTGTCATTCCAAAGTTGAGCACAACACACTCAATGAACCATACTTGGTACAGAAGGCTGTCTTGGGTATGTCTTCATCTTTGACAAAAATTTGGTTATAGCCTGCTTTCAGGTTGATCTTGGAGAAGATAGTTGCTTCTCCCAAGGCTTCAAAGAGATTGTCAATGAGTGGGGGTGGGTAAATTTTTTGATGGTATCCTTGTTTAATGCTCTATAGTCTGTAACAAGTGTTGCAACATCTTTGATTGCTCTCTCTTGGGAAAAAAATTCCCTGAGTAACTCTCTAAATGATTCCTCAACTAATCATTAAGTTGGTGGCCCTTTTATTGTTTGCCCATCTATTACAGGGATCAAACATTTTGAGCTCTAATTGGAACAACACTTGGGCAAGCCTCATGATCTAGATGAAACATTCCTCAGGTAAGCCACATGACTACCATGACTGTTGTAAATGCTGCCATTTGCCATGTTTTGATTTTGCCTTTGATGGATTATTTTGAGGACAAATCCCTTTCTTTTGCTTTTGCCCCTTGAAATGAGTCTGGCTCCAAATTGGGAAATTCAATTGTTCAGCTTCCTGATTCTGTGCAACTTGCTTTCCTCACTCATGCTTGTGGCAAGTGATCATACCGTCCTGGTAGTGTTTTTTGGTATTGTCAACCACAATATATTCCGTTTCTTATCCACCAAAAAAATTAAGTTCTATTCACATTTTTGTCTTTGTGTCTTCAAGTACTTCAGCGCCTCTCTAGCCATGTCTAGTAGATATTAGTTAATCAGGGCCACAAGGTAATTGTATAACCTTCTCTGCCATTTCTAACCAAGACTTAGTACAAATCCAATCCTAAGGTTAGGATTCCCTGTTGTGTATCTGTGCTGCGCCTCAGGTCACAACAAAAATGGTGCTCACTACAGGGGCTATAAGCTCCTTGGTTATCCCTTTTGCAACCATGTTTTCAGGTTTTTTGCCTTCTCCTATACAAGAGCCAACTTTACCTGAAATTACCAATCCTTCTATCAAGGAAGACATCACAGACCCACCTATTGTCCCTACTATACTGAACCTCAGGAACGGTCCCTGCCTAGTGGCCTACCCCTTGGGTGCCCCTGAGTTAGATCAAGTCAAGGTGGTAGCCCTTGGGATAGCCCATGAAGGAGCCATCCCTTGCCTCCAGCTGCAGTTCAGTTGAGCAGAATACTACAAATTGATTGTGGTTCCACAATTTCCATAGCATCTCCTCTCAGTGGCTGGCTCTGCTGAACACCTATTGTCATCCTTTGTACAGCCCGCCTTAGTCCACCATCAATGATGTTAGGGCTCCACAGTCAGGAGATTTTGTTTCTACAAGCAGCCATTACTCATTACTGGGATCAGTTTGCGGCCTATCAGCAGCAGATCCACTCCTTGTTTTCCTTGGTGTCAGACAATCAGTGCAACTCTGTTACTTCCTAAACCTGGTTGGTCAATTCCATCAAGAAAATGCACCAGTTCATCCCCAAATATGTCAGGGAGTGTCTACATGAGTTTCACCAATTATAACAGCCCTAGCATGCCCAAGTTGATTCCACCCTGAACGCCTATCTTGCCAATTTCAAACAACTTGTGCAGCAGCTCAATGAGTTCAGAGCCTACTCTTTTGATCAACTACAACAGGTAGCAGACCTTGCTGCTAAAGGACTTTGCAAGCTTGGTGAAGAATTTGATCAGGAACAGGTTGCTACTGCCGCTGCCATTACTGAGCTCCAGACTCAAGTAAACAAATTGTCTACGCCCAAGCCAGATGTTCCGCCTTCCCCATCTATAATTTGGTGGATAGAGAACAGAGGCTTTGGAATGCCATGTGAGAGCTGCAAGCGTCTACCCGTAGTCAAGATTGCCCAGCTGAAGCCCCTCAGCCTGATCCCCAAGTGCTTGCTTTGACGGCTCAAGTTGCTGAGTTATAACAAGAGGTTGCTGCCTTACGCAGAAAGATGGCAACTGCTGCTAGTCCAACTGGGGTTATTGATGAAGATGGCTGTTGCCCTGGCTTGTCAGGAGCCGCCCACATTCACTGTGCTAGAGAGTTGATAGCTCTAGCTAATGAAGTGAATCACTTGAAATGAGACCACTCTTAGCTTGATAAAGACGTACAAGAAATGAGTGAGTTAATTGATTTGGTGAATGACATGTTTGCTCCTTGCCTTTCAGTAGGTCTGCCTCTTACCTCCTGGCTGGCCAAACTTTTCACGGTACTAACAGCACAGGGCCAGCACCTAGACGTTACTTAGTGACAGACCACCTTAGCTAAAAATACGGGTGCCCGCACTTCTGAGACCTTGACTATCAAAGAGAGTGTTTGACAGCCGTGGGCCAGGTAGCCCCCTCCAAATCTGAAGCAGAATTTTTCCTGCGCATAAACGTACTTGATAGCAACAATAGTGGTCCAACTCTTAAAGCTCATTTCAAAACTTACTTTTAAGCAAGTCTTTGACCCCAAAACTTCTACCATTGAAGCTTTCTAAACTATCTAGGAAGCTGCTATGAGAAGGGCCTCTGATGAGGTTAAGAAGGAACACATTCTAACCTGCCTGTACTCAACCTGTCAGGAGGTAGTAGTGCCTGAGTTGCCCACTATCAAGACTTGGGAGGAAATTAAGCAACTACTGATTGAAAAATTTGGTAGCAACCTTAGTTTGGAAGTGAAGAAGGACACCTTCATGCACATTGATTTAAAACCAAAGGAGACCCTAGCTGAATTTGCATATATATTCTACATGAAAGGACAGCAAATGATAACAAGCAGACAATTGATAGCACACAAAGCTTACATAGCTTGCGCTCAAGCTCTCAAGGTTAATTGGCTTTTGTATCTCCATTTTAAGGCTCATAAAGCCATGATTTCCTCTATTAAGAGCATAAAAACACTGTTGCAGGATATGCACCTTACCTGTTTTGGAGCAGTTGTGTGGGAGAATTGTGCCGCCTCTAACTCTGGTTTGTCTTCCCGTGGCCCTTGTATCCTCACCATGAACTCACAGAACCCTCCTCATTGCCAAGTTTGCCATAACTGTGGCCAGATAAGTCATCATTCTTGAGTCTGCACCAATCCTTGGGCTGATACCAAGAAACAGGCTGGAAAAAAACAGTCAACCTAGAGGCAGAGACACTCTTGGTTGATAATTCTTCCCAGTCTCCTTCGATTCCCCCCTCCATTTCTGAATCTGAGCCTTCTAACACTGAGGTTCTCTCATTCTGCTGCTATTCCACAACATCTCTGACAACTCTGACATGGACAATTCAGATTTAGGGGTCCCAAAACCTATGGGTATTCTGTTCTTGCTGTCCCCAAAACTATTGCAGTCCCTTATAAGTTATGTTCTTGGAAATCTACAACAACCACTAAGCCGCTTCCTGAAGCCAGGGAGGCTGTCTCTTGCCCATATCTTACTCAAGCTAAGATATCCCCCATGCTTGTAGAGTCTTCCAAAGAAGCTGCTGAGGTTGCTGAAGCTGTGTTCAGGAATTTTTCAGTCTCACTTCCTCTCCAGACTATCTATAAGGAGTTTCCAGGCTTGAGATGTATGATCAAAAGTGGGATAAAGAGCTAGCAGAAGCCCAAGACATTCTGCCTGTCTTCCTCCCATTGGTTGTACTACCACTTGTGTGGAGATATCTATTCAGAAGGTGAAAATCAAGACTGTCTTGAACACAGGATCTCCTGTTAATTTTGTCTCCTCAAAGCTTATCAAGAAGCTTAAACTTGCCCTCAACCTTAACTACCACCAGTTGTATGGCACAGCTGGGCTATCCATGACTTGCGCTATAGGGGCTTATTCTGCTCTTCCCATGCGGTTTGGCAAGCTACTCTTGGCCGCGCCTGCTGTTGTCTTGGAGAATGAGAGTTACAATTTCCTAGTTAGTACTCAGTTCCTTAGAGAATACAATGGGATCATCAACTTAAAGGATGGCTACCTCTCTATCTTAGGGTATGAGGTCCCTTTGATCTTTGAAGAGCCAGTTAAAGTTCCCAGGAAGTGCCTCAAGACATGTGGCTTGAAATACACCACTGGTGTTTTCACTTTAAAATACTGTACCCATTACTCCAACATGAAGTGTCCTCCTATGGCTTGTCTTGCGTCTGAAGGGATTCCTCTCTTGGCCACTTCTGCTGTGACCATTCCCTCTGGGTCTAAAGCTATCTTAGACTCCCAAATATCATATGAGTTACCTGAGTACATATTCCTAGAGGTATAATCTCCTCCCTCACTAGGATGCAACAAACCCAATCTCTGTCCAGGAATCTTGGATGTCTTCCATAAAGACCCTTTTCAACTGCTGGCTGCCAACTTAACTGCTCTTCTCATACATGTGTCTAGAGGGCAGATTGTTGGCTATGGCAAGTTGTTGAACGCTCCTGACGTCCTATCACTACACCCCTTTGGTACATTCCAGGACTTTAATTTAACTGAAGACAAGCCCCAAGTCCTATCCTTGTTCACTTCTCAAGACTTCCTACAACTATCCCTAGTGCTCAGAAAGAAGTGCTTGACCTGCTGGATCAGTTTTTAGATATCTTTGCTAAAGATAGCACTGATTATGATCTAGTCAAAGGCGTCATTCATCAGATTGATACTGGTGACGCTCCCCCCTTTTGCGCTAAACCATATTGCCACAGTTGCGTGGAGAAAGCTCAGGTGTAAAGAGCTCAAGCATTTATATGACGCTGGGATAATGGCTCCTTCCAAAAGTACATGGGCCTCCCACTTGCTCATACTGAAAAAGAATGATGAGATCATTGTATTGTGATGGACTACTGACAATTGATCTCCTTAACCAAAAATGATTCCTATCCCTTACCACACATTGATGATGCTCTCTGCCGCCTTGGAGGCTCCAAATTCAATCTGCTATTGATCTAGATTCTGGGTACTGGCAAGTTGATCTCTCTCCCAAGGATAGACAGAAGGCCGCACTTATCACTTCTGAAGGACTATTTGAGCCTACACGTATGCTGCAAGGGCTCTGCAATACCCCCAGCTACTTTCTAATAAGCCATGGACTCCACCCTTGGTGGTTTAAAGCTCTCATGTGTCCTAGTGTACTTAGACAATATAAAATTCTTCAGTGCTACCTTTAACAATCACCTGGCTTACCTCAAGGAAGTGTTCATAAAGATTTGAGAGGCTGGCCTTAAGTTAAAACCATCCAAGTGTGCTTTTTTCAAGGAACGCCTTGAATTCTTGGGTCATGAGGTGACTCAGATAGGAATTTGCCCCATGACCAATAAAGTTGAGGCCATTGACAAAATGCTTCTGCCCACCAACATGCAAGAAGTTCAAGTCTTTCTGGGCATGATGGGATACTAAAGACAGTTCATCCTCAACTTTGCTGACACTAGCAAACCTTTGATCCATCTGTTATGTAATATCCCTTTTAAATGGACCGCTAGTCAGCAGCAAGCCTTTGAGACCCTCAAGCAAAAACTTAAGGAGGCTCCCATACTAGTGTATCCCAACTATAATAAGGAATTCATCCTTTACACTGATGCTAGTGACCTGGCTATTGGGGCTATCTTGGCTCAACTAGATGATGAAAGTGTGGACTACCCTGTAGCTTATACTTCTTGTGTCCTGAACAAACATGAGAAGAATTACAGTATCACAGAGAAGGAATTCCTTGCTGTGTTGCATGCTTTCAAGAAGTTATGCCATTATGTGTATGGAACTTTTTCACTGTGGTCACTGACCACACTTTGCTTAGGTGGTTACAACATCTTAAGGAACCAGAAGGACACCTAGCTAGATGGGCTCTCCTCCTGCAGGGCTACAACTTTATTGTGCTACATTGCCCCAGGATTCAACATCAGAATGCTGATGGATTGTCCAGAATGTCTTTCCTCACTCTTAACCCTGCTGAGGCTGATCAACTGTATGAACTAATTGGATATCCTTCCTCTTGGTAAAACAAGATGGAATAAGTTTGAATTGTCCTATCCAAGCTATCTGAAGACACTCTCACTTGTGATAATCAGCTTTTCAAGAAATTACAAGACCTTTACCTGCCTTATGTACGGCTTAATCTTTGCCTTTTGTTGATGCTTCAAGCTCATAAGGAGACAGGACATGGAGGCATTGCCAAGACCTATGATCAGCTCCAGAAAAACTATTTCTGGGAGAGCCTATTACTGCTGATTCCAGATGTCATTGCTAGTTGCCACTATTGTCAGCTTCAACAACCTCAAGCTGCCTCTCACAAGTTCAAGCTAGTCACCCCTCAACAAAAATTTCACACTGTCAGTATTGACGCTGTAGGGCCTCTCCTCTGCTCTTGCTCTGGGTGCCGCTTTATCCTAATTGCTGTTGATCATTTTAGCAAGTAGGTAGAAGCTTGTCCTACTAAGGACATCACCACCAAGACAACTGCCGCCTTCCTGTTGCAAGACGTTTTTTACCGCAATGGCTGCCTTCAAGTGTTATTGTCTGAAAATATGACTACCTTAAATACCAAGTTGGTAACCTCTGCTGTTGAGGCCTTGGGATCACACCACTCTTTCTCTTCCCCCTATAATCCTTCTAATGATGGGGTGGTTGAGTGTTCAAACTCAACTCTGGTTTCTATCATGAGAAAACTCACTTACTCTGACGCTGCAAACTGGGATCTATACTTACCCGCTGCTCTCTTTGCCTATCACCTTGGCACACATTGTGTCACTGGGTACTCCTCCTTTGCTATGCTGTATGAGCGTGAGGCCACCACTCCATTGCTCCAGGGGGCCCTCTACTCTCTTCTGACAAGGCTATGAACCCTGATGACCATATCAAAGATCTAGTCAACCACATCATTGATCTACAGGCTATTGCTTACATGTCTGCATATAAGACCAAGGTGCTTGAGCTCTCTCCTCAAAATGCTGGTCAATATCCCTTTCCTGAGTTCAACATTAGGGACCAAATTCTCTACTATCAGCATAGAGTAGGAGGACGCTCTCATAAGCTAGACATGTTGTGGGTTGGACCTTTGGAAGTGACCTTCAAAAAAAGATCTGAGTAAACTGTGAAACTCCTCTCTAGTGGTCAACTGTTTGCCTGAGTGCATGCCAAGTTCCTCCGCAAGTACTACACCTCTAAGGCAATCTAGAGGGGGGCAATGTTGTGAATGCTGTTGTTCACCGTGCTTCAATTTTGCCTTTGGTAGGTTATTTTGAGGACAGATATTTCTCTTTTGCTTTTGCCCCTCAAAATGAGTCTGGCTCCAAATTGGGAAATTCAATTGTTCAGTTTCCTGATTCTGCGCAACTCACTTGCCCCACTCATGCCTGTGGCAAGTGATCCTACCGTCCTGGTAGTGTTTTGTGGTATTGCCAACCACTATATATTCAATTTCCTATTTTCCAATAAAATTAAGTTCTATTCACATTTTTGTCTTTGTGTCTCCAAGCTCTTTGGCGCCTCTCTAGCCACGTCTAGTAGATATTATTCAATCAGGGCCACAAGGTAATTGCATAATCTTCTCTGCCATTTCTAACCAAGACTTAGTATGAATCCAATCCTAAGATTAGGATTTCCTGTTGTGTATCTGTGCTGTACCTCAGAAAATGGCAATGATATACATGGACAGTATGTGGTTTATTGTGATACTATATAATACCCTATATTCATATCAAATAAAGTACCATTCTATTATTAATTCCCCCTTTATTTGTTTTATATACTTCCAAGAAGTATATACTTAACAGTGGTAGCACCGGTATGTTATTCTCACCTACACAACTTAAAGTAAAAATTCCTCCAAAGAAAAGACCCCAGCAGATAGCACTCCCCACTGGCTGAAGAAAATACAAATAAGGCCAGGACATCACCACAGGATTCACTGTCTTTAAGAATATTCCCCCACCAACCAAACAGTACAATTTTCTCAGTACTCAAAGAGTTCTGAACCCACCTCCAGCTCTGGACACAGCCAAAATACCCAATACATTAGTTTTCAAACCTGTTGAGATAAACAAAAAATATCAGTCTAAAAACAAGTACAACTAAGTCTAAAAGCAAAATTAAGTTGGATCCAAATCTATTGTAACTTAATATAAATTCTTTAATTTTTATTTTGTTTTTGGACTGAGTTACATTTGTTTTTGGACTGAGATTTTTTGTTTATCTCAACAGGTTTGAAAACTAATTTATTGTATTCCAACACCTACACTCAGCAGAAATTAGAATGTTCTCAGGACTATGTTGAGAAAATGCCAATATCTGGATTCAAAGTACCTGAAACAAATTTATATAAGTAGGCTACCTCTGCAAACTATGGGCAAGTTGAATTGCCTTACACATTACCAGGGCCAACTCACAATTTGTAAGCAAATGGTTCAATCAATAACCTGGTCACAACAAAGACTGGGGCATGTTAAAGACCGTCTTTCTGGAGAAGTTTGCCATAAAAGACTCTGACATTGTGATTATGACAGAACTCAGGACCTTCAAAAAAAACAGGAACTATCAAGGGGTACATTGCAGCCTATGAAGACATACATAATTAAGCTCCTAACACCATCAAATTTGATAAGGCTGGACCACAACTGGAGTTCTACAATGGCCTACCCACACACATTAGACATCAATTTGACATGTATTGCTGCCATAACCTCCGAGACATGTTTATGGAAGAAAAACAAGCTGTAAAAAATCTGGTGGCCTGCATGTAACCAACAAAAAAAGGAAGTCCCACAGCAAAAAAATTGCCCATACAAGTAGAACAACCAAGCCAATAACACCCATTCTCAAGGCAGAAATCACACTACTCAAGTAAATTGAATGAGCACTGATAACACCACCAAGGAGGGAAAAGCTCAGGGGAGTGCTTAGGTTAGCCACTTTCCCTCACTTTGCAAGACTTGTACAGGGACCAAGATGTGGACTCAATTACCATGATCTAAGTACCCTCCAGTGATCCTATACTGTTTTCCACCCAAACTGAAAATAAAATCCTCACTTTATCTTTTTGATTTTGTGGATATCAGGGAACAGCACTATTTGATACTGGAGCAGACCAATATCTTGTTGAAATTTTTTTCCAGCCTCATGATACTACCCATGGTTCAAAGTAATGTCAAGATAGTTATCATGGAAAATAACAGGAGCAAACCAGTCTCTAGAGAGACAAACCCCTTTTGTGCCCAAATAAGAGATGTACATACTACCCTTAGTGGTCTAATCATACCAATCCTGTTGTAAAATATGCAGCCTGGGTGCTGATTTCTACAAATAGTTAGTCTACTACTTCTTTATCTTAATGCTATACCTGTTGTGGTATAGTGACAGCCTGGGTAAGGACAGAAGAATATAAGAAGATAATAAGATAAAACCAGTGTTTAATATGATAGTATTGCATGCATATAGTGTGAGGCAGGGAAATTGCCACCAGGGTTAGGGAGGCACAGACAGAAGGACTTCCCTAATGTAGGAGAGTGAATTGGCATAGCAGAAAGTCCCACGCAAGAGAACAACCAGTTTCACACAGCTTTCCTTAAGGAGGCAGATATAAATAACTTTGTTGTTCTATTATTAACCTTGTAAGTAAAGCCTGTGCCTTATGCACATTCAAAAGGCGCTTCAAACACCTGTTTTAGAGGCGTTTCAAACGTTTTTATTCTTAATAAAATCAGGACAAAATAAAGCAATTGCGCAACTGTTCTGTTGCTCAATTCCTAGATGGACAACTTAATGTCTAATCCATTCAATCTGCAACATTTCTCTCCACTGGATTAGGAAACAGGGTCAATAATGGCTTGGAATCTCTAGGTAGCAGCTATGGTGTTGTGGTCAATCACATGTCTTGTTAAGTGGGGGCTTGTTGCCCAATCCTTGGCCATTGGCTTTGAAGATCCGTAGGTAAACAGTTGTGCTTCCTGGCTGCTATTCAGATGGTAGAACAGTTGGTGTGGTACAGGAAGAGTCTTGTCAGTCTCCAATAAACATCTTGCTCTTTTATTCTTATTCCTCATACTTTGGTGCAACACTATTGCAAACAGGACAACAACCCATGGAATTTTTTAATTAGGCTTTTGTTTTTTTGGGTTGTTGTCCTCATTGGGGCTTACTCTTGGTCACTAGGAGCAGCACACATATACTGAGAGTGTACTCTAGTGATCAATTGCCCAGAATGGGGCTCCTTAGGGGTGTAGGAGTCAGGGCCAGCCTTCTGGATAACTTGAACTGGGCCTTGCCAAAGGGAGGCAAGTTTGGATTCACGGCTGTATCCTCTATTGCTGAAGAAGTAGACTGAGTCTCCTACCAGGTAAGTGGGTAAGGCGGGGCATTTGGATACAGCTTGTTCTAGGTCCTGCAACTTATTGTTTAAGTTTACGGGGTAGGCCACTGATTAAAAGCAAATAGGAGTTTGAACCAGCTTGTTGAGGTACGCCTCTGGGGACACAGCCAGGCTGGGCTTTACCAAGGAATATAGTAAAGGGGGAAGTCCTGGTTGCCGGCTGTAGAGCAGTTGGAAGGGCGGCTTGCCAGTGGTCAATGGTACCCAATGTTATATGTAAAGGTGGCTGCAGGCAGGAAGGTATCCCATTCAGTCTTATGTTGGTGACTGAGCTTCTGGAGTATCTGAACCAGGCTCCCATTAGTGCGCTCTATCATGCCATTTGTCTGTGGGTGGTAAGGAGTGGATAGTATCCCACAAATTCCCATCAGTTGGTTGAGGCGGGGGATGATATAACTGGTGAAGTTGGTACCATTGTCTGTCAGCAGAATCTGGGAGCAACCATGTTTGTATATGATATTCTCCAGGATGAACATGGCTGTCACCAGTGCAGATTGGTTGGGATTTGCCTTGGCCTCTACCCATTTATTCATATGCTCAACCTCCACAATAATGAACTTGTTGAAACTGTTGGTAGCTGGCAGGGGGCCCACTACGTCAATGCTACAGTGTGGAAGGCAAACCCAGGGCGTTCAAGTCTGTGTTGGAACTTGGCAACTTTAGGCCTCTCAATGTTGCAGTCATGACAGTTGGCTAGTGTATCTACTACGTCAGTGTACATTCCTTCCCAGAAGAAGTGCTGCTGTAGCAGAGCTACTGTCTTCTGTATGCCACCATGACCAGTAGTCTTGTGAGCGGCCAACACTGAGTCCATGCGTAGGGATGGGCGTATGTAGGGTAGCCAAGAGTCTCCACAAAGCTTCAGGAGTTGTCCCTTAGAGACCTTGGTATCAACAGTTAGCTTCTTGAGAGCTCTCTGTATCTCTACTGGCTCCTCCTCCCACAAAGAAGGATCCTTAATAAGCTTGTCATAGAGAATTTCAGCCATAGGGGATACTAAGGCAACAGTGAGAAGGCAGGAGAGACACTCAGCATTATGGTGGGCTGCTCTGGCTTGATGAATGATTTTATAGTCATAAGCCTGAAGTTTAATGGCCCAACACGCCAGACGTTCTTTGGGGTCCTTGAGGGTCTTTGCCCATTGCAAGGAGGCATGGTCTGTTACAACTGTGAAATGTACCCCATAGAGATAGACTCTGAATTGTTGGTAGGAGTATATCACAGCCAGACACTCTTGTTTGGTGACAGTGTAGTTCCTCTTGTGAACATTAAGCGTATGCAAGCAGTATCCAACAGGAGTTCAAGTCCTTTGGAGTCCAGTTGGGAGAGAACACCCCCAATTGCAGTCAGACTAGCATCTGTATGAACCACAACCAGCTTGGCAAAGTCAGAGTAGGCCAGTATGGGGGCTGCAGTCAGTGTTTCCTTGAGAGCATTGAAGGCAGATTGGCACGTTGGGCTCCAGAAGAATTCCTTATCAGCTCAGAGAAGCTGAAAAAAGGGGGTTGTCCAGGGATGAAATGTGGGGATGAAGCGGCAGTAGTATTCTATCATCCCCAGGAAGACCTGCATGTCCTACTTATTGGCTGGGCTCTGCATTTTTAAAATAGCTTTCACCTTTAGAGGTACAGGGCAAAGTTCATCTTGGCTAACAATGAGCCCCAAGAACTCAAGGTGCTCCTTGAAGAAGTTGCACTTGCACAGCTTGAGCTTGAGATTGGCTGCAAGTAACCTCTGGAAGACTTCCTCCAAGTGTTTTAGGTGATCATTAAAGGTTTTAGAGAACACATTAATGTTATCCAGGTAGACCGAGACACTAGTGAGTTTGAGGTCGCCCATCACTGTGTCCATGGCCTGTACAAAGTTAGCTGGGGCATTGGACAGACCTTGAGGCATCCTTGTGGGTTGGAATAGCCCTTGGTCAGTGATGATTGCACATTTTTCTTGATCAGCAGGGAGTAGATTAATCTGCCAGTACCCACTGATAAGGTTAATGGCGCTGAAGAACTTGGCGCCACCCAGTTGGTCCAATTATTGTCAATACAAGGGAGGGGATATGAATCCTTTGTGGTAACAGCATTCAGTTGACGGTAGTCAATCACCACACAGTTGCTGACATCCTTCTTTTTGAAGGTCAGAAGAGGGGAAGCCCAAGGGCTTTTGCTGGGGACCAGTAAGCCAGATCCCAAAAGCCTTTGAAGCTCTTTGTTAGCCACAGCATGATTGGCTTGACTGTGCTGTATAGGTCTGGAGCAGATAGGTAGACTGCCTTGGGTGTCAATATGATGAGCAACATCTGCAGCCTTGCCCAGGTCATAATCATCCTTGGCAAACGCATCCTTATACTGGGCAAAGAGATCCATAGCTTGATCCTTCTGCTCTTCAGAGAGGCCAGATAGGGAGTTGCGGCTTATGACTAATAGCACCAATGGTTGCTCACAGGCTAGACCCAACTCAGAGAAGTCAGTAAAGGGGGCGGTCTCCTGCAGGTTGTTATGCCCTTCCAATTGTATATAAGCCAGAAGTTGGTGTTTGGAGACAACCATAGCTTCACAACTCATGTTGACCAAGAGTATGAGTACCTCCTTCTCACTTGGCATGAGGATGCCTGGTGCAACTCATGGTTCTAGTCTGGAGGCATTAGTGGTGCCAAAGATTTCTCCATGAGTGCCAGCTGATAGAGCCAGCAAGAGGCCTTTATTGTGGATCACCTGAGAGCCAGGTGGGATAGTCACATTACAGGAGGCGTAGACTGGGATACCCTTGGCTTCCCCAATTGAGAGAGGTAGCACCTTGACCTTCTTACTACCCAGTGTATAAGCAACTGGAAGCCCTCCATTGGCGTACTCCAGATTGATGTAGTGCAGACGTTTGAACACTTCTTCCATTGGTTACAGGTGTTTGTTATAGATGCAAGAGGTGACTTTAATGTCATCCAGATAGACCAGGGCACATGAGGGCTTAAGGTTCCCCATCACAGCGTCCATAGCTTGTTGGAAGGTGGCTGGGGCATTAGAGAGACCCTGAGACATCCTGGTAGGTTGGAAAATCCTTTGGTTGGCAAGGAAGACACACTTCTATGGGTCATCTGGAGGAAGATCAATCTGCCAGTAGCCAGGTATCAGGTCCATGACCAAGAGGAGCTTGGATGTGGGGACCCACTAGGCAAAATCATCTTGAATTCTTACAGTGAAAAGATCCAATGTTTCTGATTGAGAGGCAAAGTCAACCAGCAGAGGGGCATCAGAAGACTCTGTTTTAAAGGAACAAAAAGTGCCAGGGTCAGGTACAGGCTTTTCAGGGGGGAGAGGAATGGGGGGAGAGGAGGGAAGTGAAACCAGAAATGCAGTCAATGATTTCTTCTTATCCTTGATGCTTAGTAGTTTTTTGAGTAATCCTCATTGTTCTTCAATGCCAGAATTATCAGTAAATTATTCCTTGCTCTGACTAGCCTGAGGTTTAGTTGCTTCAGAATCATCAGGAGTGATGGAGGGTTTCTATCAGGTTTCCCGGGAGACTCCAGGGTACCTGCTGAAGGTGCAATGAAGGAGACATCCTCTTCATTGCTTCTGTGACAGTGGTGGGAGTCAGGAAGGGGCAATGTAGTAAGGATCTTCTGAGAGGGAGAACTATCAGCTTTAGCTCTCCCATGCAATCACATTAGAGTATCAGGGGTACTAATTGCTGAGGCATCTTCAAGGTGCTTGCTTAGTTGGACCTGAAGGAAGTCAAGGAGAGCACGTTGAGCATCCAACTCATCTAGCCACTCTTTCTTTTCCTGAAAGGACAGAACTAATTCCTCTTCCAGAAACCCCATATGTCTCTCTTGAGCCTTTATAGTATCCTGAAAAGAAGAGAATTTCATGGTGCAGCATTTAAAAATGTCTTCTGGCTTAGGAGTTTTCTGTTGATGATCATAGAGCTCCAGGGCAACATGCTGATTCATCTGGGTGGGTACCAAGGAAGAAAGTACATGTTCTATCTTGCTCATCCATAGAGCCATTCCAGAGTGGGAGTGAGCAGCTTCTGATATATTTCAAGCAAGGTTTGGGGGACCAGAGCAGGGGACAGAGCAGCTATCAGTTTGGAGGGTTCCAGAATTAAGTGAGATTCCATCAGGAGAACAACCAGAAGAAGAAGGAGAATATTAAAAGCATATTCCTTCACCAAGGCAGGATCCAAGGAGCAGGAGACGCGGTTCATGCCAGTTGCTTCAGCCATAGGGTCAGGCTAGACTGGTATCAAGGAGGTAAGGGCTTTTTCAATGAAGTTCATCCAGGAGATCATACTTGATTGGGAGCTGGCAATTTACAAAAGTTGTTAGCAGTTAGGAAACCACTGGCTTAGTCCTGGTTGACCATAGGAAGAGCCTTGGAGTATACCAGATAGAGAGCCAGAAGCAGTGAAGGTTGATCCTGGAGTGGGTTGGGCAGAAGGAGCCGCAGGTATAGGCAATGACATCTCTCCCTCCAAAAAAAGGGCCGCGGGGGTAGGAAGAGAGGAAGCTGTGGTTTGTAGAAGCCATGAGTGCTAATGTCTTAAAATATGCAGCCTGGGTGCTGATTTCTATGAATAGTTAGTCTACTACTTCTTTATCTTAATACTATACCTGTTGTGGTATAGTGACAGCCTGGGTAAGGACAAAAAGAATATAAGAAGATAATAAGACAAAACTGGTGTTTATTATGATAGTAATGCACTTATATAGTGTGAGGCTGGGAAATAGCCACCAGGGGAAGAGTTGCACATACTGAAGGACTTTCCTAATAGAGGAGAGTGAATTGGCACAGCAGAAAGTCCCACGCAAGAGAACAACCAGTTTCATGTGGCTTTCCTTAGGGAGGCAGACATTAATGACTTTGTTGTTCTATTATTAACCTTGGAAGTAAAGCCTTTGCCTTATGCACATTCAAAAGGCGCTTTAAACACCCCTTTTAGAGGTGTTTTAAACGTTTTTATCCTTAGTAAAATCAGGATGCAATAAAGCAATTGTGCAATTGTTCTGTCGCTCAATCCCTAGATAGACGACTTAATGTCTAATCCATTAAATCTGTAATAAATCCCCAAGTACAATGTAGTACTTGGTCTGGACTGGATGAGAAAAACCAAACCTCATATCAACTGGGAAGCACTACCCTTACCATACAACTAGGTGAGGTGCAACACCATGTGTACCCAACCCACCTTAACACACTTATGAGAGACCATGCACTTGTGAAAATTACAGCAACAGAAGAAGAGAAGAACCCCAGCAAGATCAATTGGAGTACCTGCACATATGAGATTATCCACTTTAAAAATGTAGAGACCTCACATGATCAAGACCCAATCTGACAACAGCTAATCTAAGAATTTCCTTCAGGGTTTCAAGAAAATTTACTAGGACTACCTCTCAACCAGGGCATCTAACATGAAATTGACCTCAAAGGGAGTTTATCAAAAGCACAACATATCTACTGCCTAACACCACAAGAAGACAACACACTGATGACTTTTCTAGACAAAGCTCTTGAAAAAGGACTCATCATATCTTCTAAATCTCCTTTTGGCGCAGCTGTCTTTTTTTAGCAAAGAAAGATGGAGGACTCTGGCTGGTCCCAGAATACATGGCATTTAACAAGGTCAAAATTCAGAACAGGCATCCCATGCCCCTGATTGATGACCTTTTTGAAACCCTGGTGGTCTAAGTTTTCACAAAAATTGGCTTGGCAGCAGGTTATCACCAAATTTGCGTTAAATCAGAGGAATACCTAAAACAGTGTTCAGAACTAAGTATGGCTCCTTTGAATTTGTTTCCTCAACTTTAGCATGAAAAATGCCCCCAAGCACCTTTGTGACCTTTATGAATGAAGTTTTTAAAGAACACATTGGAAAAAGGGCTATCATCTACCTCAACAACATAATCATATAAAGTCTAACTATAGAGCAGCACTGGAAAGACGTCCTCCTGATCCTCTGCACTCTTTAAGATAACTGACCTATAGCCAAGCCCTCAAAATGCAGCTTCTTCTCAGCAAAACTCCCATTTTTAGGACACATTATCAGCAAGGACAGAGTGAAACCAGATCCAGAAAATATATGAGCCATAACCAACATGCCAGCACCACAAAATAAGAGTGAACTTCATACATTCATGGGCATGGTAGCCTATGTTAGGCGGTTCATCCCTGACTGAGGAGCTTTGACTGCTTCCTTATCCGTGATCAAAGGCAAGACAACCAAATTTTTATGGACACTGCTAAGAGATCAACACTTTTGGCAATTAAAAAAACAGGAACAGTTGGCATTTAAACTGTGTGATGCCAGAAAACAAGGTATGATGTTCTATAAAAGGCCTATGCTACCTTTATAATGAGCCCTATGCATTCATGCACATTATGGTGTATACATATATAAGTCCTCATCATTCACAATAAACAAGACCCCACTTTGACTCTTCTTTGACCCACTTTTGACATAAATTGCGCTTTGCACTTGGCTGGAAATTTCTACTGTTTAGATAGTGTCCTTTAACCAGGCCCTTCCTATGGAAGCCCCTTCTATTCCTGTTGCAGAGACCAAAGGTGACAGGAAGGTACCCCTGCTATACTAGCACCCCTACCAGGCTAGTGTCCCAGGCCCAACCACAAGTGCTATACCCTCCTTCTCCTATTGTGGACTTAGGAAACCTTGGTGTATACCTGCCGCCTCCCATTCTTCTGATAGAAAGAGAAAGGTCCAGACAATCTGGTCTGTTCCTTCATAACTTATATTATAGAATGCCATTATTGCTATGAGTTATCTGTACTGTGGTATGTACTATAGATGCTCTACCTGTCAGGGCCCAGAAAGCCCTGGACAATCAGCTGGCCTTCCTAGAGGCAGAACCCCCACAGCTTGGGAACCCCTACCAAGTGCCACCCAGAACAAGAAAACCCCCCTTTCAAATAACAAATGACCCAGGATTTGAGAGGCACACAAGCCTCAAATCCCTGGCTTTGATTCCATTATCAAATTTGGGCCTCTCAACTTTCAGGAAATGATAAATCAGGAGCGCAATTGTTTAATTGCACAATTGGGCGCTCAATCACTTGTGGGTTCTATAAATAACTTTGGCACCTTGGCATACTGCAGTTCAAGAAAGGTTCATGTTATACCAACCAATGAGAACCCATCCCCTGGTCCAAGTATGCAAATTTGAGTGAAAATTGTAAGTTTAACTGCAATTGATGTCATCAGTTCTCTGTTGGAACTAAAAGCCTCAAAATTACCAGTAAGTATAAATAGTGAGGAGGAGAAGCCCTCCTCACTGTTGACATCTTAAATAAACAACTTTTAGCTCAGGATCTCATATTTTCTTACAAGATCTATCTACTTTTGCACCAATATAACTATTCTGTTTGCATTTATTTATATCTCCACTACACTTTACAACCTCACACATCTGCTCCTCCTGGCCACCAAGAGTGATCATTTTGCCCTCAATGCTGGAGATTCCTCCTACTCCCCCTGCCAACTGTGCCTCCTGCCCAGGACTTCAGTAAGTTGGGTTTTGTCTATATCAAAGTATTGGGGCTAGTTAATCAGGTTGTGCCCCATGCTGGGAGTTGGCGTTTCCTAGCTACTGCAGTCAACTATCTGGTCAGAATTGCGTCTATTGTGTACTTGGTCTTCCAGGCCCGGCCTGCCTCCCCTATGGGAGCCCAGCCAGACTCTGGTATGGGCCATGACACTACCCAATATCTTCACAGATATAGATTACTGCATTGCTAAGATAGTGTTGCTCTGCAGTAAGTGTCATAACCTATCTGTGTTCCTTGCCAGAACACACCCTCCTGCCTCTATCTTACACCCTCTTATCAGGTATAAAAGACAGACCCCCTGTCTGCCTCTTCTCATAAATGCTATTAGTTAGCACTCCCCTCTCACAGCCCGCTAAGTCCTTCTGGTAAGGACTCCCCTGAGTTGACCTTAGAGGCCCTGTAGAAAAGTACCACAAACTGTCTGCATGTTGACTGTCTGCATGTCAATTATCAAAATTAATTTTATACCCAGTTTGACACATTAGAAAAGTCTAGATAAAGTTTCCTATCATGTAGCCTACTGGAAGTTAGCACTTTTTAACAAGCAAAAACCTGTTTCCTGAACATTTTACTTAATAAAAATTAAGCTTCAAAGTACTTTTTAGGGTAATATGACTATTTAGAATATAAAAATAAAATAAAAATAATACAAAGCTATCTAAAAATATAAAATTCCACTTCAAATTAATTTACTATGAAGTTAACTGTTTTTACTATAAAAAACTTTTATTCACCATATAAAAAGCTTATAAATTACATTTAAAAAAAGCTTTATAAAAATAATATATATTAAATAAAGAAACTAAAGATAAACACTTATTTTAAGATTAGTTGATATAGTAGCAACTGTCATAATTTCAGGCTTACACAAGCCCTATGAGACAGGAACCCCTGTAAGGGTAGAGCTTAACCCTGTTGTCCTAGGAGTGGTTGACTATTAAAGGAAGACTTAAAATAGATATATGAATAAAGCTTATTTATTAAGAAAAGGAATGAGGGGATTATGTAGTCACTCATTCAATTTTCAGGATGAAAAGAGAGCAACATGAACAGTCATGTGAACATTCAGGAAGGGTTCTATTGATTCTAGTATATCATGTGAGGGATCTACAGAGATCAAGTGATACTGAATAAGTCTCAGAATAAGGGTTGAGTCCCTAGCTTCAGAGATATGAGCTCAACAAGGCAGGCACTGGTTTGGAGCTTGATAATAGGAACAATGTATTATTATCCAGTAATAGAATCACAAACACTGCTGTATCTCTGGAAGTACTGAAGATTGGATCAAAGTAGAATAAGCCTTTCTGGGGTATTTTGCATGAAGAGTGTATTGGTGCAATAATATTGATAGGCTAAATCTTGGCTAAGCCCAAATTGATAGCATCAATGATATTGCATATATGGATCAAATTAGTACTAAGCATATCATAGTAAGATATCTTAATACCAAAATTCACAACATCAACCCAAAATTACATATAATTTAATACTAAAACAACTATTTAAGCTAGATAATCCAGACTCTAGAATAAAAATCTTTTATAAAAACTATTAATTCTTTCTAAAATTTTAATTTGAAGTATCTTGATAAATAATAATAATATTTTTTAGATTAAATGATATAATAAAATATCAAAAAGTACCAAAACTGTTTATTATAAACTAAGTTGAAGGTTTGCTGCAAGAGTATACAGTGACAATTCTTCTTATCTGCTCCCCAAGCTCAGATAGCTTGTACTTATTATTGACAGATGACTTAATATGTTCTTAATAAATGCTAGCCTTGCACTGTCTTCTCCTCTTTGGATTCCTTACTTCCATATCCCAAAGGGAGGAGACAGTTTTCCCCTGTTCAGCCTTAAGGTGCTTAAAAAAGGTGTTGTATCTGGGATTTACCCCAAAGGATGACTTTACATGTTTATGCTAGTTTTCCAAGCACAATGTTGTCTTCATTTCATTCTTTATAACAGCCTTATAGCAACTCCAGCTTTCCTTTGCTGTTGGCTTGCCCCTGCAGCTTACCACTTTGCGCTCCACCCACTGTGGCTCATGGTAGTCAAAGAAAGGTTGAAACTCAGCTTCATTGTTTAAGGTATAAGGTTTATTACATAGAAGTCCAAATTCCTTGGCCAACATGATCAGGATTAATAAATGTAAGAGCAAAAAGCTTCTGGATCAGAAACTTGAATTTACCAGTTGTGTCTTTTGTGTGAGAGAGCTGAGGAGGGTCTTGCCCTTAAGGCATCTATTGATAGCCTGCTAGAAATGAAAGAAACACCCTTGGACCTCACCATTAAAGGTTTTTACAAAGGCATTGTATTGGACTGTCTCATAATCCATTAGAATTATTTTGGGGCCAAGGGCTCTATTACGTTCCTTCTCTTCAGCAGCTAGGGTGACTTCATCTTTATCAGTATCATCAGTATTGGCCTTTTTTGATGGACCAGTATTATTTCCAGTCTCAGTGGTAATAGCTTCAAGACCCTACTGTATAATCTTGAATGCTATTAGATAAATCTCCTCTGAGGCTCCAGGAAGAAGAAAATAGGTAAAATAGAGGACTTTATTATCAAGCTGAGATAGCACTACCCATAGCTGATAGAATATATTAGGAAATGTTACAAATGTCTCATCACAGAGCCAAGTCTTAGTGGCATGCAGTTGCTCTAGTTTCTTATAGGTGGCATAATATATGATCCTTTCTTATGCAACAGGTCCGTCACCATGCATAAGGAACTGTTCATTGTCTTGGGTCATCTGCAACTCAGGAGTAAGGACTAGGTCTTTTAATTGAGTTGCACTTTTTCCAATTGGGTTTAGCTCTTGGCGTCTATCACATATATACTTAACAAGTTGTTCATGGTCATGGACAAATTTAAGATTCTCTTTGCTCAAGTTTTTGGTGGCCTTTACTGCCAGATGAGTTGCTTTTATTTCTTTTGATACTGTGACCATTTGGAATAGGTATCATTTGAGAAGCTTCTCAATCAAAGTGGTGGGAGGTATGCAGATATGTTCCCCTTTTCCAAGGTAACTTTGTCCCAACCTTGGGTGTTTAGGCGTGCTGGGCAGCTTCTGTCTTCACATGTGTAATGCTTTCTCTTGCTTCATTGCTTATGATTATTACAGTTAAACACATAGGCATCACTGACCATGCTTGTGCCATCTTTGACTGACATTAATGAAATTTTTTTGGGAATCTCTTTGGTATCTTGAAGAAGCCCTTTATATTTAAAATATTGTGGGCTTTTAGTGCATCTCATGGCCCAGGAGGGGAGTGTTGAAAACCAGAAAAGTACTCATGTTGTTCATCATCTTCATTTTCATTTTCACCAGGGGATGGTTCAAAAGAGGGCTCAGGAGAGGACTTGAAGCTTGCCTTTCTTTTCTTCTTCTTGATGGGATCTTTATCTTCCTCAGACTCATGCCAACTATGGGAGGTGAAACCATCATCAGAGTCCTTCTCAGAAGCTGAAGGTGTGGGGGCTTTCTTTTTGTTCATCTTTTTTAAGCTGTTCTAAGCACTTTTTTGTATAATAAGAAGTCTTAGTCTCAACAGTGTCCTTAGCAGTTTTTTATTGGGTTTTTTCCTATTAGGCTGGGGTTTCTTTGATTTATCCTATAAATAAAAAGGGGTTAGAGAAATAACTGTGAGTAAAGTATAGAAAAATGAAAGTTAAAACTGAAAATATATCAAGTTGTGCAGGATTATTATATAGATCATACAAAAAACCTTCAATATTATTAAGATTGCAGTATTGAGGCATTTTATTAAAAAAATTGGACAAACAACATTTAAATGTTTAGTGTTGACATTTAAGTGTTGACAGGTATTAAAAATTTGATTTTAGACAGTTGGCCTAAAATATTGTATTAATTCTGACAGGCAACTGTGGTAAGTTAAACTCCCTGGTGATTGACTCCCTGGTACTTGAGTGCTGCATATGTGAATCTATTAGTATTTTTGGCTTAACTGATTTTAAGCTAATTTTTACTAGTAATTAAGGGGTTCAAAACAAAAAAACAAGGTTAAATTTACTTGAACTCAACTCTGTTTAATAATTCAGTTAGCTAAAATACCAACTTAAGAGGCAATTCATAAGAAAAATTTACTAATAGAAAAAAACTAGTGTTCAACACTCTAAACCAAAAAGTAACCAGTTTGACACTCTTTGAGCCAAATCCTAATTTTATTAATAAAACACATATGTACTTATATAAATTTTATTATTTACTATTATGTTTTTATTATTAGTGTCCACAGTTGTTGATTAAGCTCTCAAGCACCACTATACTGGATTTAGTGGTATAGGCATTAATCAAATACCCCACTTGTTTTACATTATGCCATTTCTGGGTTTGTGAATAAAGTGGTGCCACATAAATCAAGCCCAATTTATTAAGAGATTTCATATATAATTTATAAAAAACTGAAACTTGACATCTTCTTTGTTTGACTTTATCCACTTGACACCCAATTGGTTTTGGATTTAACTAATCAAAGGCTCAGAATTAAGGCTAAATTAATATGTGACACACTATGAGTGCCACTCAATACTTGTCCACTTGACACTTTAACTTGAGGATTAGTACAGAGAGCTTATTAACGTTTTAACCAACACTATGGTAAATAAGTCACTCCCAGCTCCTCACAGCATACCTTAATAACTAATAAACACCTTCCTACTCATTTAATTTTTTAACTTATGTTGTATTTTTTATTTTTGGGCATATGAAACTCCCTTGCTTTGAGGTTAACTTTCAAACCTGTTTTAAATTTAAGCAAGTTTTATATGTAAAAAACATAGTAAATTTGATTTTTCTGCTCAACTCTGGCATACTCAACAGTGAGAATTCAGCTTTTTCTGGCTGATTGACAGTGCCAGACTTGACACTTTACTATGTTTTGAATTTTTAACTCCCAATAAAAAATCCACATAATATATATTTTTTGCAATTATAATTTATTACAATTGCTGCAACTCTCCTATAACTTTTATATACTTTTTGATTTTTAATTATACTTTCACATTGATTTAGCACTAAGATGTTATGCTGAACCTAAAATCTTTGATGCTTCATCATAAATTCACTCATTTTCTATGTTTTAACCTTTATATCTATACTTTGATTTTATATTTTGCTTCTATTTACTTTGTTATGTTTTTTTCTTGATAAATAAAACTTTATTTGCATACTTTTTATTTAACTTTCACTTTGCTTTACCTCTTTGTTTTATATCTTTCACACTGTTTTGTTTACAAAACTAAAATTTTCTTTAGACAAGATCAAACAAAAACAGCCAACAGCCCAAGCGCCAAACCTCCAAGGGCTTCAAAGAAACTGCCTCCACTCCCAAGCGTGCCAAGAAGCCTGCAAAGGCAAAATCTCTAACCCTATCTCCTCCCACTCCATCTCCTCCTACTCCTCCACCCTCATCTTCCACATCCCCTTCACCTTCCCCCAAAAATTCCTCCCCCAATAAATCTGATGGTGATCTTATCAACCACTCCTTTTACCACTCAGAGGCCAACTCTGAGCCCACCAAGGAGCAACATACCAAGAAGTCAAAGGCTGCCAAGGAGCCCATTTCTTCTTCTGGTAAGAAAAAGGAGGCTTCCAAGCAGGCCTCAAAGAACCCTTCCCCTCCTTCCCCTGATAGCTCTTCCCCCCTCTCTCATCTGACCCCCAGGATGAGCCTGAGGAATATTCCAAGAAGTTCAAGGCTTCTGATCATGTGGCTTGGGATCCACTGGCCATCCAAAATATCTGCAACATGGACAGAGAGTTCAATGTCCCCAAGCGCTTCCCCTGTTTTTCCCCATCATGTCAGTAAAGGGTGGCCCTGGCTATGTTGCTGACAATTACATCTTCAACTGCAACAATCAAAAGTGGCAAACAAAAAGCAAACACTCTGTCTGTGAGGATAAGACTTGCAGGCCCCGCCTGAACACCAAGGGCTGGGAGAGGATAACAGCCAAGAAAGGGGAGCACACATTTGAGCCCCCAAATCATTTAATCACTCAGATTCTTAAATGGTATCTTGTTCAGATGATATCCACCTCTTCCCACCTCTGGGCTTTCAATCTGATCATTAAGGCTTACAACACCATAAGAACAAAAATCTTAAGTTGGTTTCAACACAAGAACAGTTGGTTAAGTTCATAAGCAATAAGTGTATTGCCGCCAATCCCCCTCCCCCCAAGGCCTCAGATGTCCTCTCAGAGCTTACGCTCACTCACAAGCTCAAGCAGCTTCTGAGTAGAGAGCGCTTCTTCCTTCACAACAATGGGCCCGGCAGCAATGATCACATAATCTTCTATACCACTCAGAAAAACCTGCTAGAGTTAAAAAGGGCTTCAAACTGGCTAGTTGATGATACCTTTGCCACTTGCCCCCGGATGTTCAAACAGCTCTGGATGATCCATGCCCATATTGACATCCGGATGATTCCACTTGCTTTCTTCCTTCTCCCTGGGGCCACCAAGGCTATCTACACCCACACTTTTACCATTTTCTGCCAAGCACTTTCTCTCCTTCCCAACAACAATGATGCCAAGAAGACCCCCCTACACCTGTGCTAATCTTCCTGCTGCTGACAAGGACCAGGCCACCCTGGACTTGGAGGAAAAGGTAAGGCTGAGAGCTCTGGGGCCTCACATTTACATTATGGACTTCAAGCCTGCTCAGTTCAATGCATTCAAGCAGCTGTTCAGTGGGGAGGTGCAGGAGTGCCACTTCTGCTACTGCCAAACAGTTGCTTGGAATGTGCAGGCCCATGTTGAGCTAAGTAGGTTGAGCCAGAGGGACACTTTAGACACCTGCAAATTTATGCTTGCACAATTTAGTGCTATGGCTTTTTTAAAGCCATAGCACGCTGCGCAGGGGTTTGAGGTTCTCTCAAAAGATCCTTACATAGTAAAGCACTCAGAGTTTAAGCCTTTTCTTGAGTACTTCAAGCCTCAGTGGATTGGGAAGGTTGTCCCACAGAGGCAAGGCAAGGCCTGCACCAAGGCCGGTTGGAACGTTTACCAGGCAGCCATCAACAGGGAGGTCAAGACCACCTCAGCGCTAGAGGCTTATCACAAACACCTCAAGGCCAACTTTGGGCTCCACCCAAGATTGAATAAGTTCTTTTCCCTTCTGCAGCACAAGCAGGAGAAAATCATCTCCAAGCTGCGTGACTTGGCAAACTGCACCCCCACCAAGCCCACAACTGGCTCCACCCTATTCACCAAGGCCATTCAAAATGCAGCCAAGCATAAATACAAGGCCTCAGAGATCAAGCAGCAGCTTAAACTCATTGCAACTGCCCTCCTGTAAGGGGCTAAAATGAAGAAGGGGAAGAAGGGTGAAGAATAAACTTGTTTGCTTGCTCACTTATATGATTTTTACTTTTAACTTTTAACTTTTTAGCTTGAATTTTTACTTTTTAGTTTTGATCAATTAGTTTTTACTTTTTATTTTTCTATTTTTTGATTTAATTAGATAGCACTGATTATTTTGTGTATACATGGTAAGTTTGAAATGAATAGTTATAGTTGAAAGTGAATAAAATATCCTAATTTTGTTAATTTACTAGTAAAATATAAGATATTCACAGGGTGCTTATATGAACTATATCAAATAAATATTAATATTTCTTAATATTTTGCATAACTTCTATTGTTGTGTTTGTGTTTATTTTTGGTCCATTGGAATTTTAATTTTTATGGTAATAAAAAAT
Source organism: Entomophthora muscae (assembly GCA_014839935.2). NCBI lineage: Eukaryota > Fungi > Entomophthoromycota > Entomophthoromycetes > Entomophthorales > Entomophthoraceae > Entomophthora > Entomophthora muscae. The sequence goes on from QTSX02003635.1 coordinate 219,372, forward strand.
ATTTTTATAAGGAAGAGTGTAAATTGCATAGTAAAATGAGAAATAGCTGCTTATTTCTCCTTAATTTTAATTAATTAAGGTACACTTTTTAAAGAATTTTTGAGCTCTCTGGGTAACTTTAGCATATAATAGCTGTATATCTTAATTTTTTATATTAAAAGTTTTCAGTACATCAAGATCTGTTAATTAAAAAAGTGTCAATTTGCAGTTGTCAATCAGGGAAAAAGCTGAATTCTCACTTTACTATAGTGTTGAGCACCAGGGAGTAAAACTTACTAAAGTTTCCTTCTGATAGTTGACTTGTAGACAGTCAGCATTATTGAGGTAAATTACTATTTAAAAAACATATAAATCTTAATTAAATTTAGATTGGGCTCAAAATCTAGACTGAAAATAGGCTATTTGGTGATTGGGCTATAGTAAAGTTATATTCCTATAACTTTAAAAACTAAATACCACATGTTGTAATGAGTAGTTTTATTATTATGTGAAGTTTTGGGGTTCTAAGCTTATCATTCTGTAAGTTGAATTTGTTAAGTAGTGTTGCAACTGAACCAATGAGGATTCAGTATTTGGAATTGGGGAAGACAACAGTCCAATATAAAGGACAGAATAATAAGAATAAGGTCTTGTTTATTGTGAAATATTGTGATTAATATACCATATGGGGAAAGCCACAAAGCCATAAGGGGGTGGCATAGTGGGAAGTTCCATGTAAGGTTTGAAGCCAAGGAATAACTTGTGCGGGGATCAGCAAGTCAAATTGGTACCGCTCCTAATTAAGATGAAAACCCGTCATTTGATATTGCCATCAGATTAATCCATGTTGTTAGATACATCAAGGGGCAACTCATCAAGCGCCTCCTGTGTATTGTAAGATATGTTAGCAGGCAAGTCTGGAAGCTTGGTTGCAACACCCCCCTTGCCCCCTGCTTGTTATCAGACACCAAGACCAGAGTCTGTGGAAGGTCTGGGAAGGTCCGATCAGACAGCCTTTGTATTGGGATGGCGCGGCAGGGGCACAAGCAATCATGGTGAAGCTTCTTGGTATTTCCTTGGGCATATTTGAGTTGATAGGTATGATTGTCATAGACAGCAGCTATCTTGAAGGGCCCAGGTGGTTGGGCTCCAACTTGGCAGAATTGGGATTGAGGGTGTAGACAGGGTCACCTACAGTGTATCTAGCTTTGAGGTGCTTTGTCCCTCCTTTAATCCGCTTGTGTTTGATTTCCCAGGCTTTGGCACGCCATTGACCTAGGGATAGGGTTGTTATTAGGGGGGCTTTTCAGGAACCTTGGACCATAGATTTCCATGTTCAACTCCTGTAAGACTGTCAGGAGTCCCAAAGGCCAGGGTGCTGGGGCTGAACCCTGTGCCCCTGTTGATTCTTGCTTGCAGGATAAGTAGAGCAGTGGGCAGGTGTTCAGTCCATGCGGTGTTGGGGTGCTCTTGTGAGAGCTTGGCAATCAGTTGAACCAGTGAGCCATTTAACCGTTCCGCGCGTTCATTGGCTTGAGGATGATAGGGGGTTGTAACTATACGTTGGAGTGCGTTCTTGGCACAGTATGCCTTCATGACATGCCCAACAAGTTTGGGGCTGCCATATGTGATGAGACGTTTGGGTTGCCCAAAGCAGGCCACAATTTCCTTGCCAATAAAGCAGGTGATGGTGGTGGCTGTGTGGTTAGTTGTTGCCCAGGCCACTGGCCAGCAAGTAAAGTAGTTGATGGCAGTGATGATGTATTTTCTTTCCCAGACTGTCTTTGGGGAGTAGCCTCACAATGTCAAGGGCCCACTTCTCAAAGGGTTACATGGCCTTGATGGGCAGGACAGACTTGGGGGGTGCAGGTTTGGATGTGTTCTTTTTGCACAGCACACACATTTTGAGGAAGTCCAAGATGTCTTACGCATGCGCGGCCACCAAACCTTCTGTTTCATGATCTCAAAGAGGTTACGCCCTCTGATGTGTCCCAGGGTTTGATGGTAGTGCAATATTGTGTCACATTATTGTGTGGTAGGAATGTAAGGCGTCTTTTCACCTGTCTCTGCCAACAGCAGACGTCACCAGCATTGGTGGTGAACTGACTTTTGTTGTCCTTCAGCTTGGAGATGATTACCAAGTTAAGGCCCTCTTAGCAATTTGCCTCAGGGTGGAGGTAGAGCATGGACTAATCTGGATCCAAACCATTATCCCCAGTGATGGACGCTACATAGAGTTGCAAAAGAGCGTCAGCTATGACCATTTCTTTCCCAGGCTTGTACTTGATGCACAACTGGTAAGGGGATAGTTGCTCAACCCATCCTGCTTGGCGGCGTGTTAAGTGGGACTGCATATTGAAGTACTGAAGTGACTTGTGGTCCGTCAGAACGCGGGGTGGGAAGGTAGCACCTTCCAAGTAACAGCGCCACTTCTAAATGCAGTGCACAATTGCTGCCAACTCTTTATCATTAATGGGATAGTGTTGTTTCAAATGGGTAAGTTTCCTGGACTCATACGACATGGGGAGGAGGATAACATTGTCAGTTTCTACCCTTAGTACACCCCCTATGGCTCTGTCAGAGGCATTGGTCTCAAGTTTTTACTGACGGTTTCAATTGGGGAACTGCAGTGTTGGTGCTGTGTGAGTCTTTGTTTCAACATTTTGAAGGCTCAATCTCTGACAGGGGTCCAATGGAAGCGCTGCTTAGTGTTTAGGAGTTCAGTGATGGGTGCAATTAGCTCCCCACAATTGAGAATGAACTTGCACACGTAGGCAACCATGCCTAGGAACATCCACACCTGGCCCACATCAGTGGGAGCCGGCATGTTGATGATTGTCTTAATTTTGGCAGGTTTGGGCTTTATCCCTTGGACAGAGATGGTATGCCAAAGGAATAACAGCTCCAATTTGAGAAACTTGCATTTGGAGGGTTTAGCTTTTAGCTGTTTTTTCCAAAGGGTGTCAAGGACAGCACAGAGGTGTTGGAGGTGTGTGGTTTGATCTTGAATGAAGATAATAATGTTGTCAAAGTACACCACCACACATTTTCCAATAAGGTCCTCAACTGCTTTGTTCATCAACATGGCAAAGGTGGAAGGAGTGCTGGTCATTCCAAAGTTCATGATGCAACACTCAAACAACCCATAGCGCAAGCAGAAGGCAGTTTTTGCCTCATCCCCAGGTGCAATGCAGACATGGTTGTACCCTGCAGTGAGATCAATCTTGCTTAAGACCTTTGTACCTGTGAGCATATCAAACAGGTTGTCAATCAGCGGCAGGGGGTACTTGTTCTTAACTGTCACTTCATTTAGGGCGCGGTAGTCTGTGACCAGGCAAAGGGGCCCGTCCTTCTTAGCTATGAAGAAGACAGCAGCCCTTTATGGCAAGAGCAAGGGGCGGATGAAGCCCTTATCAAGTGCATCTCCAAGGTGCTGGCAGAGGGTCTCATCTTCCTTTGGTGTGAGACGGTATAATGGTTGTGCTTTAGATAACAATCCTTGAAGTTATACAGCGTGCTGAATCTCCCAGGGAGGAGATAGTTGTTCAAGTGTCTCACTGAATATGTCCTTGTACTCCTCAAGGAGTGCAGCAAGCGCTGATGGTAGTGAAGTGGTCAAGGGAGGGACCACAGATGGTTCAGCAAGGGATAACTTTGACTGAGCATTGGTTAAAGTCTAGTTTCCTCTCCTTGAAATCTTAAAAGCCTGTCTCTGTTATTCTGACAAACACAGTATCATGGAGTAAATTGCTCATTTCCACAGGGTAAATCTGGAATACCACCCAATTTCTGTTGAGGGTGATGACAGAGGTTTCCCAGTCAATGTAGGGACAGTTGTGCTGAAGCAAGTCAAAGCCCGCAATTACATTGTTGCTGAGCCCTGCCATGATTGGCCCAGAGAGCTTAACATGGATGTTCCCCACTCTCACAGAGAAGGGTATTGTCTTGTGGGTGATTGCAACTCTGCGGGAGTCAGCCACCTGTACTGCCTTGAATCTGCTTGGCACGCAGTCTAATTGTTGAGAGTCAGCAAACTCCTGGTCCACCATAGTGTGATTGGCTCCGGTATCTACCAGTAATTTGTGTGTGTTCCCCCAGAAGCAGAAGTGATAGGATAAGTGTGTTACTTTATTTGAGGAGTGGCTTGCTTGCAGTATGGGGTTGTCACTATGGACTTGAAAGACTCCAGGGTTTCAACTTCATGAATGTTGTAGTCACAGGGGTTCTTTGCAAGCAAGGCTTGAGAGGAGGGGTCAGGTGGGGTTGCAGGGCCTCTTGTTGCTACAACCCCCAGGCTTTTCTCAGATCCTCAATCTGCACAAGCTGGAGCTCTCCCTTGTGGGGGCGTTTAGTACCACTATCCTGCTGACAGGGCTAGCGGCAGCTCACTTGGTTTTGGCCATTTTCAGGTGTTGTACGTGGTTGGGATGGAGCATCACTGATACAGCAGAAGCCCATTGAGGCCTGGTTGTTAGCCTCCACAATGGCCTTATAGCAGTCATCAATGGAGGTGCAGCAATCTACAGGGACCCACTTGCAGATATGGGGGTTTAACTCATTTGTGATGAGAGTGAGTAGCATTGCATTTCTGTTGGTCACAGCCTTGGGGCAGCAGCAAGAGCTTGTTGCCAGGTGGCAAGGTACTCAGTAACAGAACCAGTTTGTTTGATTGCTAGAAGAGGAGTCCCCACAAAATGGGGTAGAAGGTTTTGCTGTAGCAGGACTTGGCGGCATCTTGGAATGCCGCCCAGGTAACGTCAAGTTCCTGGCTGGCCCAGTTGGTGAACCATACAGTGGTGGGCCCTGTGAGGCGCCCAGACGCAGTGGCAACCCATATGGGCTCAGGAACCTGACAGATACAGAGGCAGGTTTCATTAGATTGGAGCCAACTGACAATGTTGGCCCCCTCAATGCCCCTGCAAAGGTTTCTAGCTGAAGGTTGAGCATGTGTTGGGACAGGTCCTTCTGGGGCAGGGTGACGCTGGCGTCACGCTGCCTGAGGCGGAGCCAATTGTACATGCTTGTGAGAACTAATTTGTCTTGATAGATGACATACCCGTTGGGGATGTCCCCCTTGGGGATTGGCAGGAATGTTTCTTGTAGGGGAGTAGCAATACGGCCTGTACTCTGTCCTTTCATAGGGGGGATTTTGTTTTAGGTAGGCTGTTAATCTACTGCTGCTACCACTGTTGCAACTGAACCAATGAGCATTCAGTATTTGGAATTGGGGAAGACAACAGTCCAATATAAAGGACAGAATAATAAGAATAAGGTCTTGTTTACTGTGAGATATTGTGATTGATATACCATATGGGGAAAGCCACAAGGCCACAAGGGGCTGGCATAGTGGGAAGTTTCATGTAAGGTTTGAAGCCAAGGAATAACTTGTGCGGGGATCAGCAAGTCAAATTTGTAGCGCTCCTAATTAGGATGAAGTACCCACCATTTGATATTGTCATCAGATTAATCCATGTTGTTAGATACGTCAAGGGGCAACTCATTTAGCGCCCCCTGTGTATTGTAAGATATGTTAGCAGGCAAGTCTGGAAGCTTGGTTTCAACACCAGCGTCTTTTGCTTATTAGATTTATGAAGGTGACAACTTTGCCAGAGTTGGCCTTCTTTTATAATGGAGCTACTATTAAATCTTGCTTAAATTATGTCATTGTGGTTGCTTAAATTATTCACCTTGTCCCACTTTTCTTTTGTGTTAGTTTGGATTTTTTTGACTTAAAATGACACTATATAAATCCTAGTTTTAACCCATACAATCTAACTTAATCAAATGTTTAAGGGTTAACTGGAACACATCCAGTAGTTTCAAAGCTATAGTAAACCACTAATATAATATAAAACAAAGCTTGAAACTTTGGGCAAGTTCCTTAGGTCAAAGTTCTTAAGGTTGAAATTTCAAAAATTGAAAATGGGACCCCCCAAAAGTGCAAAAATTGAAACATTATGTAGGGTGTAAAAATTGAAAATATCAAAGATCAAAGTGCAAAAATTGATTTTCTGGAGGCTAACTTTGAAGCAGAATAAAATACAGCTTATAATATTAAGCTGTATATTTCAAAAACTATTCTAGACTAAAAAAGCCCCAAGAAATTCATTTCTGCAATAAAAAATATATTCTAGATTATAAAAATATTCTTAAGTTAGCTTTTTTAAAAGAAATTTTATTTTAGTTTTAAAAGCAAAATTAGACTGGAATATATGTAACTGTATTCACTTGAATAAAAAATACAAGACCACACAAAAAACTGCTTTAAAAACTATAAGTTTAATAAAAAAGATTAATTTAATTTCCAGCTTATAAAAAGCTATAATAATACTTCAGTATAAGCAAAATAAAGGATTTTTCCTGCAAGATACAAGCATATGATTTTAGGTATTTTGGTATATTATTGATCTTATTTAAATGATAAAAGTTATAGAAGTCTACCATTAAAATAATATAAATTACACTACTTTATTATTAAAGCTATACTATACAATTTTATACTTAATAAAAGATATAGCATTATATCTTATTTATAAGTCACAATATTCAAAGATATCAAGAATCTGCCATTTATATATCATAAAATGAAGACTTGAATATTTTTATGTTAAAAACTCTGTACTTCCACTAAAAATGATATAGATGGTTCAAAGTTGTATATCAAAAAAAACATTTTATACATCTTATTTTACTCTAATACATATAGTAAAAAGATATAGTAGAAGATAATTGAGGTTAATAATGAAGAGAGAATAATAGAAGATAATCAAGGGTAAGAATTTAAAGAGGAAAGTAGAAGATAATTGAGGTTAATAATGGAGAGAGGATAATAGAAGATAATTGAGCATAAGAAAGGAGAAGGGAAGAAGATAATTGAGGATAAGAAAAAATAAAGAAGAGAAAAGGAGAAGAGAAGAAAAAAGAAAGTTTTTTCTACTTGGTATCAGATTTTATATAATCCACCCTCTTGACAACATAGAAATTTTTTAAAAGTTTGTTTGGACCCTGGGCTGTGCTGGGGGTCAAAAAACTTTTAAAATTTTTTGAGGAAGAATGAGAGGTGGAAAGGAGAAACCTTCAAAAAACCAAGAGCTTATTGCACTTTAATTTCTGAACTTTGATTTGGGCACTTCAATTTTGTCCCCTGAAATAACATAGGGAAACATAGTACAATATTACAGTAGTTTTAAAAGCTATGGCAACAAGCAAAAGTACTTTGGATTTAAACAAAAAAAACTCAGATGTAAACAAAATTAAAAGTAATATATTTATATCAATTTACAATAGATTTATTTATTTTTAGTTTTGTTTAAATCTGATTTTTTCATTTAAATCTGAAGTATTTTTGCTTGTCGCCATAGCTTTTAAAACTACTGTATATTAATTTAATATTTTTTCAAATAGCCTCCAAAACAAACCAATTTATTAATATTGCAATAAAATAAAAATCTACCAAAAAACTTTCATTTCTTTTATATATATTTAAATATTAGGTCTTAAAAAATCTACATGAGGAATTTCAATAAAGTTTTTATTAATTATTTAAATTTTATAAGCTTATAAAAAGTGTGACTAAATCTAAAAAGTCAATTTTTGATTTCCTCACTTTTGATTTGAGGAACTTAATAAAAGATAATGAATAAAATATATATGTTTTGCAAAAATTTAATATTAAGTGTTCCTAGTTTTTTGGTACCTTTTTGGATTTCAATTTGACTACTTTTTGATTTCTGCACCCATTAAGAAACTATATGTAAATTTTTAAATAAAATTTTATTGGAATTTTTTTATTTTTCAAAAATAAATAGCTTAAAATAGTATTTTATATTGATATTTGAACAAAAAAATGCCTTAAGTTAAAACAGCTTTTTTTAGCTCTTGATTTCTTTTTTTACATATAGAAAAACAATTTTAAAATTTTTTTAATTTTGATGTATCAAATAATAAATTGAGGATTTTTTGCACTTCAATTTTTACACTTTTAATTTTCCCCTCTATTCAAAGGGGTAAATAAATTCCATTTTAAAAGCCAAATTAAATTAAGGTGTATTTTAAATTGTATTGATTTGGGCACTTCAAGCTTGGTTTTTTATTTTAGCTACTAGTAAAGACATTTTAAAGAAGTCAAATATAAGAAAAAATATTAAAATTTTTTGGGAAATTTTTATTAAAAAAAAAGTGCAGAGATCAAAAAATCCATTGCTTTGGAGATTTTGATCTCCACACTTTGACTTTAGGCACTTGTCTGAAACTTTTACCCACTATATATAAAAGAACTATAAAACAAAGGGCCAAACATAAATATAAATAACTTATTATAAGTAAAGATATTTTGTATTATGTGGATTTTTGTTAAGAAATATTATAAACTGTTATTTTATGTTGACGTTGGAGATATTCTTTGTTGAAGTTGGGCTTAAATTAAAATTATAATAATTTGGTATTTTTGATAGTGATTTCCTTCTTATTTTCAATAAAAATTAAGCCTATTCTTAGTTAGTGTCAACATTGGCTTTGTTTTATCATTGATTATATATTCTGACTATGGAATACAATATAAAAATTAGTTTATTTAGCGCACGGCTGGTAGGCTTTGGCCTAAGTGCCAAATTGAAGTCAACGGTTCTCTTAAAAACATATAGTCACTGATCCTATCTTACAATGTCCAAATTGTGAAGGAGTGTACAAACTAGAAACTGACACCTCTGATTACGCAATAGGAGAAGTATCTGAATTCAAACTGTAGAAAAGGACTTCCTCCCTGTATCATATGAATCAAGAAAGCTGTCTGATGGTGAGCAAAGATACCCAATACATGACAAGGAACTGGTAGCTATTTTCCACTGTTTAATGAAGTGGCAATGCTATCTGGAAGGTGAACTGATATTAAAAGTGCTAACTGACCACAATTCATTGGTATTTTTCAAGCCTCAATAGCATCTATCTAGACAACAAGTTGAATGGATGAGCCTTATACAAAGATACCCCATGATATTTGAGTACAAACCAGGCAAAGCAATTCTTACTCCAGATTTCCTGTCAAGGCTATACTGTAAACATCTCCTATGCACTGATGAAGACCCCGATTGGCCCATGTTAATAATGGGGAATCTCCAAGAGGGGTTCCCACCTGGTACATCAATGAACATCCAAGAGAAAGTCCTCAAGAACAAAAATTTGTTCAAAAATGTATATGGCACTCTAGACCAAATACTCCCAAGTGGTGACACCGTACTCTACGTCCCATCAACACAAAGATTGACATAATATTTTGATACCACAGAGATCTGGAACACACCTGTAGAAGGAACTTGCATGAATACCTCAAGACAAGCTACTAGTGGCTCAACATGCTGGACAATATAAAGAAAGTACTAGACCAATGCAAAGTCTGTGAAAAACACACCTACTCTAAGGCATCTCCCAAATCAGTAATACCAATGTCAATCACAAAGTCCTTCAAGGTGAGGTCACTAGACATTGTGGTACCAATGCCTGGTGATAACAAAGTCAAAAGATACATTATCACAGCTATTAACTATGCAACTAGATGGCCTGTAGTATAAGTTACAAAAAAGACAAAGTAAACTATATGAGACAATTTATTGGCAAGGAAATCATAGCCAAGCTTGGAAATCATGAGCTCCTAATCACAGATAGAGGAACAGAACATAAAGCCTTTGATATCAACATCTACATTGATAATAATGAGATAAATCATACAGTTGCCAGTTTTTGCCACCCACAAGCAAATGTGAGACTAGAAAGGTTGAACAATGCCCTTGTAGAGGTACTCTGACATGGACTGGGTTTCTTCCAGGAGAACCTTCAGTCAAAGAGAAGGGTCAAGTCTGTAAGGCCCAATAGATGATGGGGGCCATCCTTATCACATAGTTGGCAGCAGTGACTCAAGGGCGCTACACTCTCATGTGGGGAATAACTTTCTCAGTGAGCCCCAGCATGGTTAAATAAGAAAACCCAAGCTTAATGTAATCATAGGATAAGATGGGATGGACAAGGGGGAGTTTGCCAGTAGTGTCAGGAATCCAGTCTTGGGAGGCCAGCTCGTTGGTTTCAGGAATCACTCAGGCCAGGTTTTTTGCGGGTAAAGCCCACCACATGAGAGGAGCTAACTAAAAGAGGTAGGAGAAAGGCTTCCCCACCCAGGACCACAGGCCAGCGGCTGGGATTATAGTGTCAATCACCCTGGTGAGGGTAATATACACAATTCCAAATAGCTTGCATGTATGGTCATATGAGAGGTCAGGTGAGGAGGTGGGAATTGGCTTTGGGGTCACAGGTGGTTCTATGCAGAGCTTTTAGGCAGGCAGGTAGTTAAATTTTCCTCTAAACAACCTGGGTGTTGAGAAAATCCAAGGGCCTTGACGGTTGTATCTGACTGCAGATTGTATGTGGGATAAGGGATCTAGTTCAAGGATTTTTTCTGGGGTGTAGTCCTTATATTCAAGTTTCAGATGATACTCTGTAAAGTAGACAGGACAAAAGGGAACACCTGGGGGACAGAAATCTGCGGGCAGGGAGGCCAGATGATCTTGTACTGATTTGATAGATGGCAAAGACAAAATAAGGCAGTAGCTGTATAAGCCAAATTAACATAACCTTTAATCAAAAATGGCAATAAGTTTGGAGCGCAGGGTCCTTGGGTCTATATAGCACCCCACTTCCAAAATTAACATTTTCCATGGAATTTTCTTCAGGGTATTGGGAAATGTGGGTCCGGGGGATCTGGGTGCTTGGGTTCAAAGGCAGCAAAATGGCACCAAGGCCAGGAGTTATTTCATTGATCAAAAATCTCAAATTGGCTACTTTATTATCTTGCTCTAGAGTTGTGGTCATGGGGTTGGGCTTTGGGCCTGTTCTTTCTCCTGGGGGTGACTCTTGATTAGTCACTAGTGTAGACTTCAAGCTCATGAAGCTAATGGTTGAAATTTTGCTGCCTCTATTAGGCGCTTTGATTAGACCTCCATTTGGTGTGCTTATTTCTTTTATTTGGCTTGCTTCATCATTTGGGCCATCATTATTGGCTTCAGCTTGTGGGAGATTGACCTCAGGAAAATGCAGGTAGGCAGCCCCTTAGTCCTCAGGGCTGGCAGTCTGCAGGGATTCAGGGTCAGGGTTTGAATCCTGCCCTTGGACCTGGGTTTCAAGGGGGAAAGAATTTTCAATCCTGACAAGTAGTTGCACTCATGGGCTAGCTCAACAGGGAAAGTTAGCAAAGCAGAAAGATGCCTGGGAAGGAGAGAAGGGGCGCAGGAGCAGGATCAGAATCAGAAACTATATCCTTATCCAGCACTCTAGGGAAAGGAACACAGGCAAACATTGTCTGATTAGAGGAAGCAATAAAAGGTCTGTCTCCCAGCGCTAGTTTTGGTACTTCAGATACTCTCTATTATATAGCACAAACAGTATAGAATTTGTGATAATATAGTAAGGTCCTGAAAAGTTAAAATGCTCTGATTGCATTAACCAACATAACTTTTATTAAGTGATATCAACAGGAAAGAAATTTTTAACTTCCACAGCTATATACTGCCAGGAAGTTGGATCTAGGCTTAGCAGTGCATCTTTGTTAGCAGTCTGGTCACATACCACTGTTTCCCTTGCACTGGCTTCTTCTGAATAGTTTCCCAGAGGTTACAAAATACTATTTCCAGGTCCTGGCGCTTGGGCTAAACCTTGTGATTTTTCAGAGAGCTTTTGGGGGCCAAAATCCCCAACTTTTGAGGGTTTTGGTCAATAGGAAGCATTTTTGGAGGTAAAGCCACTTCTGAGGGTACCTTCAGGTGCAAGAGTTCCTAGGGCATTGATTTTGGAATTTGTGGAATTGGGGCGTGAGTTAATGAAACCTTATTCTTGAGCTTGATTGGGCAATTGCACAATTGATTGGTTGCAAATTTGCATTTATAGGTATTGATGTTATTGATTTTTTTGTCAGGCCCATTCCAGGCCCTGACACACTGAGTAAATTATCTTCCAGCAATCCACAACTCTGGGCCAACATACTTCCTACATCACCAATGGTATGTCAAATGTGGGTTAATTGCAATACAGGAAAAGGCATATATGAACTCATATATGGGCACAAGCCCACCATTGTCAGTATTAAGTTAGGACCTCAATTATCTTTACCTAAGAAAGTACCAGCTGAAAATGACCCAGATGTACAACACACCAGGAAAGACCAAAGAGGTTAAAGAAAATGAAAGAGTTATGGGAGAAACAATCTCCATCCAACAGCAATAATTCAAAGTTAGAGACAAGATTTGGGTTGACAATCATGATTTGAACAAGTTGGCCCCAGGGCTAAGAGGACCAGGAAATGTCATAGAAGTCAAATTAAACAACACTTATCTCATTAAGGGGATTGACACTTGTACTGAACTAAAATGTATGCATTATGACTGACTCATTATATGAAAAATAAGGACTGAACATCATAACTGTCATGAATGACATTTCAATACTTATATTGAAAAACCCTGGAATCAAACCTTGGTCCTCAGGAGATATCTGTCACCAACCAGAATGGACAGGAGCCAGCCAGACTGCCAGTTGGGCCAAATCCTGAACCTCCAATGATACCTTGCCTCAACCAGGAGGAACTGTCAGGATTGACAATTCTTTTCCCCTCAAAACCTGGGCCCAAGTTGGGGTTCAAAACCTGACCCTGAATCCCTGCAGGCCGCCATCCCTATGGATCAAAGGGCCACCTGGCCTCGTTTTCCTGAGGTCAAGCCTCAGCAAGCTGATGCCAATAATGTTGATCTAAATGGTGAAGCAAGCTAAATCAAAGAAATCAGTGCACCAAATGGAGGTCTAATCAAAGCGCCTAATGGAGGCAACAAAATTTCAACCGTTAGCTTCATGAGCTTGAAGTCTACACTGGTGACTAATCAAAAGCCATCCCCATAAGGAGGCACAGGCCTGCAGCCTAACCCCATGACCACAACTCTAAAGCAAGATAATCAAGTAGCCAATTTGAGATCTCCAACCAATGAAAGAACTCCAGGCCTGGGTGCCATTTTGCCACCTTTGAACCCAAGTACTCAGAACCCCTGGGCCCACCTTTCCCAGTGCCCTGATGAACCCCCCATGGAAAATATTAAGTTTGTAAGTGGGGTGCTATATAGACCCAAGGACCCTGTGCTCCAAACTTTTTGCCATTTTTGAATAAAGGTTATGTTAATTTGGCTTATACAGCTACTGCCTTATGTTGTCTTTGCCATCTATCAAATCAGTACAAGATCATCTGGCCTCCCTGCCAGCAGATTTCTGTCCCCCAGGTGTTCCCTTTTGTCCTGTCTACTTTACAGAGTACACTCTGAAACCTGAATATAAGGACTACACCCCAGAAAAGATCCTTGAACTAGATCCCTTATCCCACATACAATCTGCAGTAATATACAACCTCCAAGGCCTGTGGATTTTCTCAACACCTAGGTTGTTTAGAGGAAAATTCAACTACCTGCCTGCCTACAAGCTCTGCATAGAGCCACCTGTGACCCCAAAGCCAATTCCCACCTCTTCACCTGACCTCCCATATGACCATACTGGCAAGCTGTTTGGGATTGTGTACAACACTCTCACAGTGGTGATTGACACTATAATCCTGGCTGCCGGCCCATGGTCCTGGGTGGGGAAGTACTTCTCATACCTTTTTAAGTTAACTCCTCTCTTGTGGTGGGTTTTACCCGCAAAAACCCAACCTGAGTAATCCCTGAAACCAATGTGCTTGCCGCCCAAGATTGGATATTTGACAGGAACAGATATCTGCCATCCTGTCAAATATCAAGAATGAAAGTTTGAAATTAATATTGGTGCCCAGGAACTAAACCCTGACCCTCTGAAGGCAACTTGAGTCACTCAGGAGGGACAGAAACCCACCAACTTGTTGAGTTACAATCCTGAGTTGTTGAATTACTCTGAGACCTGCCATACTCTTATGAATGATTCCCTAAATTGTCATCAAATTGCTGTTAACCATGTGCCACCAAAGACCCAGAACTATGCTGAAGTTTTAGCTTGCCTAAAGGAGGTTAAAGCAAGGCCCACTGCTAGCCCCGTCAATGATCACCAGCTACTGCTAGTCTCCTGTCCAGAATGGGTAATGCAATTGGCCTGCTCAGGTGATATGGTGAACAACAGCGGCATAATGAAGCATTACCACTTCTCTTCACCAGAGAAGGCACAACCAGGATCTGCCTCCCTTGGAACCAAAAGCCAGTATCTATGTCCTGTCAGTAAATTATCCCTGGAACTGAATTATGTGAAAAGTGAAGTAGCCACATCATCTGGTATAAGTAATCTGGCAGTATGGGGATGACCCTAATGTCATTTTTGATAATAAATTTTTATGGACCTTTGGTTTGAAAAATCTTACCTTATCTAGTCTTAGTGATATTTCATTTTCACCCCAGCCATGTAGACAAACAGGAGACCACCCCCTCTAGAGACTAACCTGCCAACCCAACTCAAGCACTATACTGTCCCCCTTTGGACCCGTGCATTTTACCAAATACCTGCCCAACCCTGCCTACTTGGAGTACAACTTGGAGACCATCCTCATTACCAATTCTTTGGTAAGAACTATAAAGATCAAACACATAGAACAAAAAAGAAAGTGGTACAAGGTGCCGCCCTTATTGTTCAAAGACAAGTACAATTATCTGCTGGCATACTTTGTCCCTATGAATCCGCCCTTAACCCTACAACCCAACCACCCAATGGAACCATCACCTGCTGCTGAGACCACATCCACAAACTGTTTGGAGTACTCTATATTACTTTGACAGGATTGGTGGACTCTATGGTGCCCAACTCCAGCCCCCAGTCTTTACTTGGGCAATCTGTATCCTATATTATCAAGTTAGCACCCATCTTATGGTGGGCATTACACACTGGCCCAGCAGTAACCCTTCCCAAGTCATATAATGTCTCTACATATGCCTGGCTTCCTGGCAATAACTCACAACTATCTGTATCTAATGCAAAACTGGATCAATATCAAGACCAAATCTGTTAGGGAACTAACCCTGAGCTTCTAGCTTGCTAGTGTCTGGGAACTGGTGGGTTGCAGGCTGGGCCAGCAAAGCCCACCAGAGGATTGGTACCAGCTTAATGAGGTAGGACATTGATTTTCCCACCCAGTACCACAGGCTGGTGGCTGAGATGATAGTGTCAATCACCTCAGTGAGAGTGATATACACTATCCCAAATGATTTTGGTATGGTCCAAGGGGAGTTTGTAAGTGGATGCAGGCATTGGTTTGGGGTAATAGGCAGCTCTGTGTCTAATTACTAGGCAGAGAGGAAGTTATATTTATCTCTAAACAGGCAGGGCTTGGTAATGTGCCAAGGGCCCTTTTGTTGTATATGGTTAGCTCTTTAGATTGAGTCAAGGGGTCTTGTGCTAATATCTTTTCAGAGGAGTAGTCTATATTTGGGCTTCAAGGGGTATTTTATAAAATAGACAAGATCAAATGGAGCGCCTGAAAGGCAATAGGTAGCTGGAAGGCTGTTAGGGGGATCAGAAAATTTTGAGCTCAACTGGAAAATGATTGAAATAAAGCTTGGTAATATTTGGGAAACCAATATCTAATGACCTTTATTTAAAAATGACAATGAAAATTGATCTTGGCCTGTCAGGTACTTATACTGCTCTGCCATGCCTCATTGTCTTGTCAGGTTTCTTGGGCTTGGGGGGGATGGCATCAGGAATCTTGGCTGGTAGGGTGGTATCTGTCACAGGTGGGCTACCTCTGGAAAATAGGGCTTCAACCCCTTATGTTTGACAGAAACCTCCAGATTTAACTCATACAGCATGGAACATCCTTGATGTTGATAATCCTCAAAAATATTTTTCTTATTTATAATACTAAAGGATATTTTTCTAGATTAAATAATTGAAACTGATAATAAAAGTAATGTTTAATTTTTATTTTGAGCTTTTAATTGAAATTATAAAAGACAAAGCAATTTTTTTTGGAAATTGTTGACATGGAGGATGTTTCATGCTGTATGAGTTAATTCTGGAGGTTGCCTGTTTGACAGCTTTGATATTGGCATTGAACAGGTGTTCAAGTCCAGTGCCACTTCCTGGACTTTGGATGATATTAGGGATATTTTTGTTGGTGGACTTGGTTATTTTATCAAGCAAACTGCTGGTGTCAAGTGTCGGTACCTCAGAGAAATTCCTGGCATTGGGCACTGGCAGTTTGCTTGCAAAACTCTGTGATAAAAGCAAGGATTTGGATCATGGCAGGGTGGCATTGACTTTACTAACAGGTGTATCATCAATTGGTTACATGCAGCCTAGCTCCTGATCTTCTGGAGTGGTGGGCTGCAAAGAGCTTTGATCAGGTTTTGACCCTGGTCCCATACAGTAGTTTAAAATCTATGGCAACAAGCAAAAATACTTTGTATTTAAACAAAAAAACTCAGATGTAAACAAAATTAAAAGTAATATATTTATATTAATTTATAATATATATTTTTTATTTTCAATTTTGTTTACATCTGAGTTTTTTTGTTTAAATCTAAAGTATTTTTGCTTGTTTCCATAGCTTTTAAAACTACTGTACTTTGGGTACAAAGAAATTATCATTCCTGACAAAATTCCTGAAACTCTCAAGAAAATTCCTAAAGCTCCTCCTTCCAGCACTCCAAGGGGATATTTTGCAACATCTACAATTACTCCCTCTTGGGAAAGTAATTCCCTGAGTGATTTCCTGACTAATCATTAAATTGGTGGCACTATTATCAATTACCCATCTATCACAGGGATTAAACCTTTCAAATCCTAAATAAAACACTACTTGGAGAAGCCCAATGACTACTATGACATACATGGACATCATGTGGCTTCTCATGATGCTATATAATTCTCTAAACTCCTACCAATAAATTATCATTCTCATCTTAATTTTCCCCTTTATTTCATTTATTATATTTCTCAGAAGTATATTCATAACAATGCACTATCTCCTGGTAAAACAGCTGGGCTCTTAGCAACTTTTAACAAATTAGTTCTAAAAATAGGGTATTAAGTTAGTGACCCAAAGGTTTATAACAGATCTGCATATAATAAATAGGGCAATAATCATGTCTCTTGGGAATATGGTCTTATATACTTAACAGTTCACATCTTTGATTCTTTAAGTCTCTCTTATGGGGTTATTTGGGCTCATGTTTGGTTTATTAGATCTTCTTTGTGTGGTAGACTAGTTAAAAGGTCTTATTTTTCTTGTTGTAAACAATTGCTTGGCTTTAACCTTGTTTATCTTGGGTTTCAGCTTCATTGGTGATGGGTCATTCAGTTCTTGAGCCAGGTAATGTTTCATTAATCAGTTGGCCTGATGGGCTTGCAGGAATGATTTCTCACAGGTTGATGTATTCACCGCTATTTTATATCTCACAAAATCTATTATAAGGTGACATTGATGCTTAGGGGTTTTGTTTCCAATTCTATCATGGTTACTTTCCTGGGTGACTTTGAGGCTTAATAGGTCTCTTCTTGCTCTTGGGGTGACATTTGGCCCCTTTCAGGCACTGGCGTATGAATTTTCATAGGTTCTGAAACCCTGGGAGGGTCTCTTGGGTGCCCCAGGGTCTGGTTTTGACACTGACAGTTTCCCCCTCCCCCCAAATTTGAAATCGAAATTTGTTTCTGGTGGTAAAGTACAGGTTTAATTCCTATGAAAGGTAGATTTTCATTTAAGACAGCCAAAGAATATGACAAATGTAAATTCCCATAAACAATTTTTGCTGTATATATATCTTCTTGATATGACATAAAACTTGTTTACTAAATATGTTCATTGAGAAGTTTATAATATTAAAATGCCCAAAAATTGCTTGCAATACTGATTAAAATACTAAATTTTTGATCTGACCTGTTTTAAATTATGAGGCCCAGTGTTTTCAGGATGTTAAATTAAATGCAGAGGTTAAATTTAACTGGTATACTACCAAAAAATTTTAATGAAAATCTAATTATAGGGTCAAAATTGGTTTGGATGTGTTGAGATGAGATAATGATTGTTGGAAAATAAGTATTATTTTCTGTAATAATTTTTAACCTTTTCCCTTGAGAAAATAATCTCTATTATACATCAATCTTCTGGAAAATGACTTGAATATCTTGTTGGATGATATCAATTTCACTACTACTATACCTCAGGAGTAATCCATCCTAAAACAAGAAGTAAAAGAATTTTCCAATGAGGAGCTAAACATATCACATATCTCTATTCCTTCTAATACTGTAGAGCCTGCTAGTAATACCTTGTATGTCAGAAAACCAGGCATAGGTAGAGGCATTGGGCGGCTCAGGATGGGGTCAGGCTACGCCGGCGGGTAAAGCCCACCATAGAATGGGTGCTAACTTGATAATGTAAGACATGAATTGCTCAAGTAAGGACCAGGGTCCAGAGGTAGGGACCATGGAATCCACCATTCCTGTCAAGGCAATATAGAGTACTCCAAACAGTTGAGTGGATGTGGTTTCTGCAGTGGTGGGGGTCTCCATTGGGCGGTCAGGTCATGGGGTTAAGGGTGGAGTCATGGGAACAAAGTAGGCAAGCAGATAATTGTACTTGTCTTTGAACAACCTTGGCAGCCTTTTGTACCACTTTCCTTCATGTCATATGTATTCAGTTTCTCTAGTCTTGGCCAAGGGGCCAGCAATAAGGATGATCTCCAAGTTGTACTCCGCATAGGCCGGGCTGGGCAGGTATTTGGTAAAATGCACAGGTCCAAAGGGGGCTCCTGGGGGATGGTATAGTGCCTGGGTATGATCAGCAGGTTGGTCTCCAGAGGGGGTGGTTGCCTGATGGTCTAATTGAATGAAGTTAAGATGAAAGATCACTAAGACTGGGTAAGGTAAGATTTGTTCAAACCAAAGGTTCATAAAACAGATTTATCAAAAATCACAATGTGGTTGTCACCATACTGCCAGGGTTTTTATACCATGGGAATTTGCTTCTTTGATTTTTGCAGGGTTCAGGTTTGCAGACAAGGTACTAGCAGGGCATGGATCTTGGCTTAGAGTCTTGAGGGCGGCAGATCCAGGTTGTGCCTGCTCTGGAAAATAGAAGTGGCAATGCTTTGTTCTGCTGCCACTGTTTACTATGTCACCTGAGTAGTTCAATTGTACTACCTCTTCTGGACGGAAGGCTGGTAGTTGCTGGTGGTCATTAGCAGAGTTAAAAATAGGTTTTGTTTTAACCTCCTTAAGGCAAGCTGCAACCTCTGCATAGGTTCAGATCTTTGGTGGTTCAAGGCTGGCATCAATCTGGTGACCATTCAGAAAGTTGTCCTTGGGAGACTGGCAGGCCTTGGAGTAACTTGCCAACTCAGGTTTGCAATTTAGCAAGTGGGCAGGTTCCTGTCCATTTTGTGTGACTCAAGTAGTCTTTGGAGGGTCAGGGTTTGATTCCAGGGTTTCCAATGTTGATTTCAAAACTCCAGTATTTGTGCTTGGAAGGTTGACAGTAGGTCCTTCCCCAACCTCTGTCAGCCAGGTTACATCTCCTTTGTAGGTATGGGTCTTCATTGGCACCAGTTTGGCGGCAGACTGGCAACTATTCAGGGAATCCTCTGTAGTAGGCCAGCAGGTTGCAGAGTAATTTAACAATTTGAGCCTGTGACTTAACAGATTTGCAGGTTCTGGACTGTCCTGAAGGTTTTGATCCGCCTTCAGGGAACTGGGGTTTAACTCTTGGGTTTTCAATACAAGTATTGAAATATCATTCATGACATTGTAAATTGATGTCACTTCTTAAAAAAAAATCTTTTATCAAAATCAGATACAAAGGCATTGTCATATATGGATTCTAACCACCTTGCCTCTCTTTTTATCCTGTAACTGCCACTAAGTTTAAGTATTATACCTTGTCCACTAAATATGTCACCAAATATTGTCAAAACCGCAGGCTTGACCTGCCAGCAATGTTCCAACCAAGGGGGTTTGTGGCTTGCAATCTGCTTATCAGGTCACCCAAAGCCAGACTAGGAAGTCAACTCAAATTACCAAATCCAACAACATGAACAGATGATGATCCTCTACAGTGGATACCTTGTTTTGGCGCTTATTCATTATCAGGTTCAAGCCACCCCCTTCTTCCATCCAACTGTGTGATCACCAATCATGTTCCTGTTATCCATTGATTCACATGAACTATATAATCACTATCTCCCAATAAAGATTATTATCTAGCATCTAAATATTTTCCCTGTGTAACTCTGCTAAAATAGCACAGTTACAACATTGGTATCACAGAGAGGCTCTCCATCTTACCTTATCTTGAAAAATTCTGCATGTTTCCCACACATGCTGCGGCCAAAAATCCTTTTTCATAATTATGTCTGGCCTCCTACCTGACTGGACTCCGTACACTCCTGGTACTGCAATACCTGATGGTTTTGTCCTATACAAAAACACGGGGATCCTGCTACCTGCCTTCAACACCATGTCTGAACAAGGGTTCTTCCAAGCTCTGCCATTGATACCGCAACCAGCCAACAAAACCACCATGCCCGCCTATGTAGCCCAAAGACTACAAAACGCTGCCTTGGAACCTTTTGCTGGGGCCAACAACAAAAACACCGCCACATGGATCCAGTCCGCCCAGAGCAAGCTAGCTTGGATGGAATGCCCACAGCAATTTTGGATTGCATATATTTTCATTTTCCTGACCCATGATGCTGGCACCTGGTGCAACAAGTGGCATGAAGAGCAGACTGACAAGAACTGGGATATCTTTAAGCAAGACTTCCTGGAAAGATTTATGCTAAAGGATACAGCGCTCATAATTATTTGCCAAGTATAGAACCTGACCCATACAGGCACTGTAAAAGAACTCACCCGCGCCTACAAGGAACTCCACCTTTGTGCACCATCCAATATGGCCTTTGACACCCCAGCCACGCATCTCATGTACTACAACGCCCTCAAGTCACATGTGATGAGGCATGTGAACCTGGACCAGGTGACCAACCTGCAAAGCCTGTACCAGGAAGTGGAAAAAGCAGAGCAGACATCCCATGCACTGCATAAGGCACAAACTGGGAACAAGAAAGACCCAAGGATTCCCATCCAAGTGGGTGCTCTTCTCAACCAGCTCCTGGAGGCAACAGGAACAACGCCAACCACAAAACCACGGGTTCTAATGGACATGGAAATGGAAGCAATGGCCAGTCAAACTGCACTCATTTCTGTGTCACCGCCACACAAGGCAACCAAGATGAGGGAAAAGCCTGGGGAGAGCACTAAGTGAGCCAAGCTCTCTCCACGCAACTCCAGACTTGCCCAACAATGAATACCAACCCAAGGACGTAGACCAATGTCCAATGATCCAGGTGCCCTTGGAGGACCTGGTACTGTACACCATTGCCAGACATCCCAATAAATTGATGTCCTATCCTTTCTGCTTTTGCAGTTATACAGGCTCAGCACTCTTGGACTCAGGCACAGACCAAACCTTAGTCAACAGTAGCTTTGTGGATAAGTTCAAGCTGGCCACTAATCCTTTGCGGATTAAAAATGTGGTCCTGGCTGATAAACACCACATTGCTGTGACAAGAGAAGCCACTCCCTTCTCTGTCATGCTTAAGAACCTTCACTCCACCATCCAAGGTCCTGTCATCAACTTTCCAAAGTTTGACATTAACTTGGACTAGACTGGTTACAAAAGAACAATCCTCACATAGACTAGGCAACCTCAGTGTTGACCATTAAGTGTGAAGGTGTCAACCACCAAATCTACCCTGACTCTGTGGACCAACTTCTCCGCAACTATGTCTTTGTGCACATCACAGAGACCCAGGACAAGAAGAAAGATTTAAAGTCAATTGACTGGGACTCCTGCCAGTACAAGATCATACACTTCAAAGACCACCAGGATATCTCCACGCCTCAGGACCACAACATTGTGGCCCGCCACCCAGAAATATTTAAGGAAGCATTACCTGGGCTTCCTCCTGAGAAGCATATTCAGCACTCTATCCAACTCAAGGGGGCTGCACTCAAATTTCGCCCTATCTACAGGCTGACCCCAAATGCAGACAACACCTTACGTGCCTACCTCAAGGAGGCATTGGAAAAAGGACTTATCTGCCCCTCACAATCTCCCTTTGGGTCGCCGTATTCTTTGTGGCTAAGAAAGACAGCACCTTACACCTGGTCACAGACTACTGCGCCCTAAAAAATTTACCATTAAGAATTTTTACCCTCTACCACTGATTGACAACCTCTTTGATGCCTTAGGAGGAGCCACTGTCTTCTCTAAGATTGATCTAACTGCAGGCTACAATCATATTTGTATCAAGGAGGAAGACATTCCCAAAACGGCCTTCCACACTAAATACGGCTCCTACAAATGTGTGGTGCTCAACTTTGGCATGACCAATGCCCTGTCCACCTTTGTAACCTTCATAAACAAAGTGTTTGCCCCCCACATAGGCAAACACGCCCTAGTGTATCTAGACAACATTATTGTCTACAGCCCCTTGGTGGAACAGCACCACAAAGATCTGGAAGCAGTCTTTGCAACCTTGGCACAGCACAAACTGTTGGCCAAGCCCTCCAAGTGCCGGTTCTTCCGTGAGCAACTACCCTTCCTGGGGCATGTAGTCTCAAAGGACAGCATCAAACCCAACAGTCAAAAGATACAGGCCATCTGCAAGATGCCACCACCCAAAGATAAGTTGGAACTCTGCACCTTCTTGGGAATGGTGGCCTATGTACAACATTTCATACTTGACTGTGGCATTTTGACTGCCCCCTTATCTG
Source organism: Entomophthora muscae (assembly GCA_014839935.2). NCBI lineage: Eukaryota > Fungi > Entomophthoromycota > Entomophthoromycetes > Entomophthorales > Entomophthoraceae > Entomophthora > Entomophthora muscae. The sequence continues at coordinate 242,160 of QTSX02003635.1, forward strand.
CCATAACTGGTGCCAAGTCTAAATTTGTGTGGACCCCCCAACGTGACCTCTGTTTTAGACGCCTCAAAGAGAAGCTCACAACAGCTCCCATCCTGCAATACCCCAAACGTGACAGGGAATACCAGATGGAAACCAACTCCTCAGATGTATCCATTGGGGGAGTACTATAAATCAAAAATAGTGACAATGACTTCCTTCCCATAGCCTAAAAATTGCAGAAGTTGACAGATGGCAAGTGTTGATACCCTATCCACAACAAGAAACTGCTGGCTATTGTGCACTGCCTAGTCAAATGGCGCTACTACCTAAAACAACAGGAAGAATTCACAGCATTAACCAATCACAAGTCACTCATCTATTTCAAGACTTGAGCAAATCTGTCACGCCGCCAAGCGCAGTGAATGGAACTATTGGAGAGATTTAACATGCTCATTCAGTACAAGCCTGGGGCTGAGCTTGCCATGGCAGATGCCCTGTCCTGTCTGTATGTCTGTGCTTCAAGAGGAGAGAATGGGCTCAACCTAGACTGGCCTCTCCTGGTGTTACAAACAAAAGACAAAGGGTTTCCCCCTGGCACCACTAACATAACCAAGGAAACAGTCATCAATAATGAGCATCTCTTTGCTGACGTATATGAGACTCTTCACACAAAGATGACTGATAGCACAACTATTCCTTACATTTCAACACATCAGCAAGTTGACACTATCCTTTGCTACCACAGAGACCTTGGACACACCAAGAGCAGAAACCTATATGAGTTCCTAAAACATAAAGCCTGTTAGCCAACCTTATACCGCAATGTCCAGGAAGTTCTAGACCAATTTGAGGTGTGCAAAAAGTTTGCCAAAAGCAAAACCCTGCCAAAGTCAGTACTTCTCATCTGCACACAACTACCTTTCAAAGTATGGGCTCTTGGCATCGTTGGTCCCATACCAGGAAACCCAATGACAAGAAATACATCATCACTGCCATTGACTTTGTAACAAGATGGCCAGTAGCCCAAGCAGTGAAGGCACACACCAGCAATGATGTTTGAAAATTCATTGGCAAAGAAATAATCAGCAAGTTTGGAAAGCCAGAACTCCTGATAACCAATGGAGGCAAAGAATTGACCTCCAAAAACACCAATGTATACCTTGCCAAGAATGGGGTCAAACACACCGTAACAACACCATACCACCCACAGGCCAATGGACGCGTAGAGTGGCTTAATGGTAGCCTTGTGCAAGCCTTAGCCAAACTCACCTCTGGGAGACCTGAAGACTGGTATAAGCAGCTAGGGACTGCATTACTTGTGTGTCAAACCTGAGTGAACAGATCCACTGGAAAAAGCATGCTTGAACTGGTATATGGCACACAGCCAAATATCATTCAAGCATTGACAGGACCTAAACTGGAAATTCCAAGTGAAGTCCCCCACGCTCAGACCCTCAAGTAATGGAGGCTAATTGCAAGCAAACAGCCAAAGAGAATGAACGTCTGCAAAAGACATTTATTCCCATCCGCAATTGACATGAAGTTGGGGACAAAGTATGGGTCATGAATGCTGACAAGAGCAAGTTGCAACCTGAAAAAGTGGTGCCAGCAATCATTATAAAGGTAAACAACAATAACACTTACCTTGTGCAAGGGCTTGGCAAACATAAGTAAGACAAGACCCTACACTATGATTGCCTACAGCCCTGCAAAGCAAGACAGAAACAACAAGAGACCGCCCTACCAGCTACAGAACAACAACTAGTTTGATACAGCGCCTGGGCTCCTGACAACCTCCCTGACAACCTGCCCCCAGAGGAGGCTGACTTTCAGTCATGGAAGGTGTATAAACCGCAGGCTTGATCCGCCAGCAAGGTTCTAACCAAGCAGGTTTGTGATTTGCAATCCAATTATCTGGTCACTTGAAGCCAGACTAAGAAGTCAACTTGAATTACCAAATCCAATAACATGAACAGATGATGATCCTCTACGGTGGATACCTTGTTTTGGCGCTTGATTCATTATCAGGTTCAAGCCACCCCCTTCTTCCATCCAACTGTGTGATTACCAATCATGTTCCTGTTATCCATGACTCACATTAACTATATAATCACTATCTCCCAATAAAGATTATTATCTAGCTTCTAAATATTTTCCCCGTGTAACTCTGCTAAAACAGCACAGTTACGACAATATTCTATTTTTTATAGCCTATGAAGACTATAAATACCCCTTCCTTTATTTCTAATAAACTTATCATTTCTTGCTATTATCTTTCATTTGAGTGTGGACATTATATACTTTTAGGGATTAAAAGCCACATTATTTATGCTTCTAACTATAGTAGAATCTAAATGAGGAGTTTGCTATACTTTTTACAGTTGTCAAATCTAACTGAGGATTCTGATTCTAAGTTGCAACAATTACTTATCCCAGAAAATTAATAGTGTTGCCTTCTCCAATAACAACATTACAGTCCTTTAAAAAAGCTGACTTGGCTTTTTAAGTCAACTCTCTTGTGCCCCAAACCAAGAATCCGACAATAATGTCTCTTCTGGGCCCATTTAAATCTGAGGACAGAAATGCAGATTTCCACAGGGTTTGGTCTGGGAGGTCCAGAATGCTTCAAGCTATGGAAAGTATATGACTCTGGAATGAATCAAATGACTTCTAAATTTACTTGAATCCAACCTTGGAGGTTAAGAATTGGCAGACATTATTATTAAATATTGTGATTGAATGATGCTGTTATGTAAGGGACCCTCTTTAAAGAGAAGAATACAGCTGGGGCATCAAACAAGGGCCCATTACTCTCTACAACAGGAGATAGCTCTTCAAGCTGTAGGGTAGGAATTGGGCAAGGACCAGGAAGGCACAAGGTAGCTGGTCCTTGAGACAGGAAAAGTCAGCATTTAAACTGTCTATATGTAACATCCTCCATGTTGACAATTCCTAAAAAATATTTTTGTATTTTTATTGAACATTTATTGATTTTTTACCTTAAATAATTGTTCCTAATGACAAAAGTTTAATTTGATTTTAATCTTCAAGTCTAAGTGAAATTTTAAAAAAATAAAGCCAAAATAAAATTTGAGATTGCCAACATGGAGGATGTTACATGTAGACAGTTTAAATGCTGATTGTTCCCCCTGAGACAGGATAAAAGACAGGGATAAAGAGAGCCAGATGGTAACTAAGGACCACAAATGGGATATTATAATTGTCTGCTCTAAGGAGATACTATTTAACACTCAAGTGGATAATAGGACAAGATTGCTTTATTGTAGAAATAAATGTTAACTGAACAATTAACTTGGGATTTGGATGGGAGTTCTTATACTAGGGAGTGAAATTGGGAGTATATACTTAATGAGTTTGAAACCCAGGTGTAATGCTTCACATGCAGTGGCAGGAATAATTATGCAGCCTATTTTTAGATACATTATAGTTCTGAGTTCCTTGAAGGTTTTACTTGCATCTGCATTGCTGTGGGGCATAAGAGCAATTAATTGACAATTAATTGAGTAGCATTAACCTAGATCATCCAAGTTTGGAAGCTGGAATAGGTCTTTGTCTATTAGATAACTGTTGTCAGGGAAGTATTTCTGACATGTTATAATATAGATATCATGTTAGAAATATGGATTGTATTTATCATAGGAGGAAGTTTCAGCCAGATATACCCTAAATGATAAAACAGTGCTATAATCAAAATGATAATTAAATATCATTGTTGAAAATTATCACTTTCACCTCAATCTTTGAATTTAACATGAACTCTCTTCTCACTTGGACAAAATCAAAGTTTGAAGTGAAAAAAGGAGAAGTGATAGGTCTTTGTAAGAGGATCTCAAAGATAACTGTGGAGGACTCTTGGGGGATCTTGAAGTTGCTAAAAATTATTCTGAGAACTATTGAGGATATTAGGTAGGTAAATTATGAGTTGTTTGAGGACTAATCTAGAAGAATGTTTAACAGCCCAGAAACCCAGATCTCTTATGAAAGATCATTTTCAATGATGCAATCTCTGAATACTTCAATCATATTGATAATTTGGGGTACCAAACAGAAGCACTAATAAGGAATAACATTGGTTTAATTGATAATGGACTTAGAAATCCTACCTTATACAGGGATCAAACCTGGGATCCTAAGAAAGTAACTAGCATTAGTTTTCAAACTTTTTTGATCTTAAATTCCCTAATTTTAAACAATCTATTCATTTAATTTGTGCAAAAGATGTAATCAGTATTAAGCAGATCATAAACTATAAACCTATGCACTTGGGATTTGATTGGCTGGATTGGCAGCAGTTGAAGGCTTTAACCAGCTTCTTAAACTATGAACCTAGTCTAACCAACACCGCTCTTGTTATTTCCATATAGATAAACAATGTCTTGATTTTACACTTCAGCCCATTATCATGATATTTGCTCCTCTGTACATCTATCTCCACCTGTATTGATTCCCACTTAAAAAGCCTTATAGCTTATCCCCTCCTTTTAGCCTCAGATTGTAAAAACTCTTGCTTCCTACCCTCTATTTTTAAAGGTTCCACTTAAACTGTTTGCATATTATAATTAGGCATTTAAGTGAGCTTTAAATCATTATCTTCATTTTTTCTAGCAATAAATACCTTACTTCCTTACTCCTTATTTTGTTCATAAGAACTATCCTTTACTTAACACCCACTTATTACCATAAATAAGATTCTTTTCCTGTTCTGGGTTCTAATCCTCTTTCCCTGGTTAACCCTGTACTCAGAAAATACACCAGAACCACTGACTGGCACAACTCTTCACCTGACAATGCCCACAAGGAAGATTCCTTAGCCAACAGTTGGTTTCAATATTCTCAGGTCACTGAGGATGAAAATTTAACTATGGCCACTCTTCTTATACTCCTACCAAGGTTGATGTCTCCTTAATTTGATCCAACACATCCTTTTAACTTTTAATCTACTTGATAAGGTACTATATCCTAGGAAGATTCAGCTTTTTGATGAGGAGATTTGCCTTCCTAGGACAGTTCAGACATCCTACAATGGTGATGGTTCCTATAGGTTCTGTTTTAGCAGAACTGAATTTGGAGTCCCATGCCCATACAATTGTAAGTCTTTCTCCTCTCAAGTGGGACCCTGACAACTATAATCTGTCTCTGGCAATGAATGAAGCATCTTTCACTGAAAGCCCGCAACAAAGCAATAAAAAAGAGAGTCTGCAATTAAAAAGGAAGATAGTATAAAGATGATCACCAAATGACATGGGAATACCAAAGTGCTTACTGATGCCAACTTGGGACTAAATACCATAATTGCTTGCCCGGAATTTAAGCTAGCTGGAAATTAAAGTAAAGGTTCTCCATACTTGGTATTCAAGCTGGAAATAAAAAGGGGATATTTTTCAGGGATATCCCTGACAAACAGTGAAAAAATAGTAGACTTTGAAGCACTCTATTAGTGAAGAAGGATAAAAAATATTTTCAGCATTTCTCCTGATTGGGAAACTGTTGCAGAAAAAACAACCTTGAGAGAAGAATTTTAGATTTTAAATTCAATGAGTCAGGCCTTTTATAGCCCGCCTGCAGGCCAGCCTCTCATTCAACCAGTGGGCTGTCCACCCCACCCAGCCAGCCTCTGCTTGATGAGGAAATTGCCAAATCAGGAAACCAAAAAAAGGCATTTCCCCCAGATTCCAATTTGGGGGAACTGCTGCCCAAATTGGAGCTTACTAAATGCAGAGAGGCCTGACAAGGTCACCAGCAATATAAGGTCTTTCCCAATAGGGTGCAAGATTATATACTATACTGTGCAAAGCATTTGGATTTAGGTTTAAAAGATAAAGAAAAGTTGGTAAAGTTTGTAAAAGTACCTTTAAGTAACCTGATAAAAACTTATAGTTTGACATAAAAGGTGTCATCTTGTTAACTAAACCTAAACAAACTACATAGAATAATGTATTGAATAAAGATTTATTGTTAACTAAAGGGATATCCACATTGGGATATTCCCTGTGAGAATATCTTAACCTAAAGTTAGTTAGACTATCCTTGATATTAAAAAATGGTGACAACAAGCTAATTGCCTTTTGTCTAGCTATCTTCATCCTAATTATACTAGATTTATAACTCTAATAAATCTGGAAGCAAATTGAGACTTAGAAAATGTGTATTTTACTACAACCCTAAATTTAGGAGAGATAAGATCCTAAGTAAATTTTGAAGTTAAATTGAATATTTAAAAAGGAAAATGAAAAGATTGAAGAAAAAAACCTGTAATTGTGATTAGGGAAAACCACTTAGAATTTCAGCTTAAAAGCTTACTCTTATGGTGTCTTTATTTTTATGGCATAAAAGCCAAGTCCTGGAGAAGATCTTCATGGTAAAAGAGAGGGTCTTGACAGGTGGGTTTGACAAACAAAAGGGAAAAACACATGGTGGTGGGGAAAAATGCTGGCAACAGCAAGCCAAAGATTGGCATGCTGCAGGGTAAGAAAACGGCAGTTGTGTAAGCAGGAGGATAAAAGTAAAAAAACCTATTTTAGGGTAGAAATTATTATAGAAAGTGAATTGAAAACAGTGTATAAGCACGCAAAGCAAAACCAAAACCAAAAGCAAAGAGCAAAAACAAAAAAAGAAGTGAAAACCAAGGTAACTCTTTTATTTAAAACTACTAAATATTCCTAATTCAAACTTAAGTTTGATTCAAACTTAGTTGTTCTAAAGCCTGCCCTTTTGGGCAGGGCTCTACAATCAATCCTATTCATGCATCAAACGCAGTAAGTGAATTTGGGTGATGAAGATGGCCCAATTACCACCATGTCAATGCAAGTTGGATTTCGGTCAAACATTTGCACTTGCCAACCAATGATGCCATCCAGGAAAAAGAATTCCAGGGACCACCAAGTGTCTTGGGTTTTCTATCCAATGCTTCCCAATATTCTTGCCACAAAAAGGCACTACTATATAATAAACATTGATTCCTTGGTGATAGGTTGTGCTATCATTGAGTGAAATTACCCTCAATGGTATCACATAAAACACTTACAAGACTCATCTAAAAGAAAAGTCAAAGAGACTAAGCTTTGTCTGCCCTTTCCAAGAAGATAGAAGACAAACCATCTTATCTTCTCTGCTGTCATTACAGCCTGCCTAGAGATTGGGGGCCACCAACACACCTTCAAATCATACCGGCCTTTCCAAGAAACCATCAACCAGTACTACTACAAGAAGCTCACACAATTAAACTTCTCCCAAGTCTACCACTGTGTTACAAAAGTAACAAGTTTGAAGCCCTGGGCGGGAATCAAACCTGCTCCTAGCTGCCAGGCGGGGCTAGTGGGCGGAGGAGATTTGCCTGCACCTGGATTTGCTTCAAAAGCAAAAATCCAGGTGCAGGAATCATTCCTACCCTGGTGGCAGCTGTGGGGCTTGTTCTGGGCCCTGAAAGCTATGCCCAAGCCTTGGTGGGTTTGGCTGTTCCTGGGAAGGCTAATTTTAGCTGCCTAGTAAACCCAGTTCAAGCCCACCCTCCATTAAGTAATTTGGGGTCCCCAATTGGGGACCCCTTTTTTAATCAAGTTCTTTGGCCTCAAGAAATCCTGTCAAGCCAGTCCAAAAATGGTGATCAAATTGGGAAACCCCACATAACCCCAGAAGCCAAACCTGCTAGAACCAATGGCCAGCCAAGCCAGGATGGACCACCAAAAAGCTAAACAACTGTTCCTGAAAACCCCAAAAATAACCATGAAGCAGCCAGCCAAACAGCAGAACCTGAGATGCCAAGCCCTGCCACAAAAATAGCACCAGAAGAATGCCCAGAGGCACTTGCATGTGAGTAAGTATATAAATCAGACGCACCAGAAAAAGTTCTGTATTGTCATCCTTACCAAATAAAGTTGTTATGAACCTTTGGTTCACCAATCTGTTTCCATACATATTTTTGATACTCTTTCATCTGCATTCACCCAAGCATCAGCACCCATCCACTGGGATAGATAGCCAGACTCTGGTTGATAGACCTGAAGCTTTTGACTACTACCATCCACTCAAAGCTCCATTTGGCCCTATGCATTTCACTGAGTATCCCCAAAATCCTTATCACAAACCCTGGACCTTGGAAGACTTTCAGCAATACACCCACCCAAACGCCCCCAAGGAACCCTACCAAATTGTATGTGACAGCAAAGCAATCACCATCTACCATTTGATCTTCAACAGGAAGTACAACAATCTTGCTGCCTACCTGGTCCCCATGGAACCACCCCCAACACTTAAACCAACCATCTCAACTCCACCCACTTCTGATGCCACTGGCCAGAGTAGTCAATTCCTGGGAGTGCTTTACCTGGCGCTCACAGGATTGATTGACTCTGCCTTGCCAGCGGCTGGACCTTGGGCTGTGGCTGGGAAGGCCCTTTCCTACCTGGTAAAGTTAGGTCCCATCATCTGGTGAGCCATGTCAGTACCTGCTTTGACTCCTCTCTCTTCTACTGGAGCTCCACAGTACTCCTGGTATCCTGATATCCTGATATCCTGGCCCACATTGATTTTGCCCCACTCTACCTTGTCCATAGCTTTATACACCTTTATGTATTATGTGCTCATATACTTTGCCAGTAATTTCAGATGGTTTAACGTACATGCCAAGGCGTTCTATTGGGTATTGCTGGCATACCCAATTGTCACCTCCTTACTGGGTTCCAAGTATAAAGCTTGGCACCCTATCTTTCTAGAATACTCCCCCACATGCCGGGTATTTACAATATCGAATCCCAAGCCTCTACGCGGGCTTTTTACTTATTAGCTGATTACTTTTAAATCATTTGCCATCTGGAACTCACCCCAGTTTTTTTCGCTTAAGGGTGAGTTCATTCTGTTTGCAGATAAAACTTACAGTGGTTTTCACAGCAGTGATGCTGGTGAAATCCATACCCCAAGCCCTTCAGCAATTATGAGTAGGTGTGGTTAGGGTTAAATAGCATGATGGATATGCATCGCTCTCAGAATTTATATCGGAAGAAGATACGAGCCTTCTTGATTCCAAGTAGATTTGTAATAAACATGGATCGTTCTGATTGCCGATGTAGTCATGTTAGCGGTTCGCGGCGCGTTGAGTGCTGTATAGGAGCCCTTGTGAGATGGTATATCTTCTTTGGATTTATATCTTGAGGATTTCAGATACTTGGCTTAATACTGTCAAAAATAGTAAGCTCTTTCTGAATAGGACTATTTTAAACATCTCGATCAACTCAATATCTTACTTCTAGGGAAGCTTAGATGGATTGAAATTTAAATGTAAGAATCAGTCCAAGTTAAATAGTCTCCGCAGCCTTTAAATAACATAATCACTATTTGTAAGCTCGGTTGCAGATGCTTGAGCTTAGATGAAACTTCTATGAATAGATATTTGTTCAGGCGTGCTATTTGAGATGGGCCAAGAGTTCGAGGGGATTCTCAACATAGGATCTCCAACACTCCGAGAAGCGAGCCATGGTGGCACCATCTACCACTCGATGATCGGCGGACCAGGATACGGGCATAATGGGCTTAGGGAAAACGGTGTCTTTGACGTAGCGGGGAAGGGTTTGAATCCGGCCCAAGCCGCCAATGCAAACCTGAGACTTGACAAGTACTGGGCTGAGATAAGTTCCGCCTATGTTGCCAATGTTGGAAAGAGTTATGGTTCCGCCATTCAAGTCTTCTGCCGACATTTTGCCAGCGGTGGCTTGGAAACGTTTTAGCTCGGCTCCGATCTCCAAGATAGAGAGGCTCTGGACATTCTTAATGCTAGGGACCATCAATCCAAGAGGAGTGTCCATTGCAACTGCGATATTGTGCTGAGGGCGATAGAGGAGAGATGGTGAGCTGCCTTCAATAACCTGGGCATTGAGTAACGGAAATCCTTCAAGGGCTACTGAAAGTGCTTTGATAAAGATAGGCATATATGAGACCTTATCCACAATTGGATTTTTGGCATGCACAAGGCGCTGGTTGATCTCTTCCCGAAGTCTTCGTGCCTGGCTCAAGTCAACCTCATCAGAATATCCAAAATGTGGAATTAAAAGAGATTGTGTCATTGCTTTAAACATCGCGCGTTGTACGCTGGTGAGGGGCTTCAGCTTTTCTTGTGGTGTTTCCTCCTGCTTGATTGCCTCTGGCTCTTTGATAAAGGATAGAATATCCTCTTTCAAAACTCTGCCACCTTTACCCGTTCCGGCTATAAGTCGAATGTCAATGTTAGCCTCACGTGCGATCCGGCGTACAGCTGGTGCTGCGTATGTTAAATATGTATCGACTTCAGCCGGCATTGAAATTTTGAATGTCGTTGGTTCACTTTGAATAGAATCTGGTAGTGTTGGTGCTACTTTGATCCTTGTTGGTTCAGATTCTGACACAGCAGGTTCAACTTCTCCTTCTGTTTCGATATCAACCAGAGGCTTCCCAACTAACGCCATATCACCAGTATTGTAATGGAGCTTCTGGACTGTCCCGTCAAACCTAGATGTAATTTCTACAGAGGCCTTATCGGATTGAACCTCGCAAATTTTATCAAACTGGGCAATCTTATCTCCTGGTTTAACGAACCTAATCTGTTTTATAATCAAGTCCTTTTTTAAATTTACCATTGAACCAATTCGCATTCTGTTATGCCCTCCCCGATGTCCGCAAGGTTGAATGATACGATAGTACACTTGGGGCTGGTGGAATGGAACTCGTGTCTTTTCTGAAATACGCAGGACTGATATAATTAGTACGCATTAAATGAACTTTGAGCGGTTCAAGAACAGTGATGTAGCCGTTATAAATGCGTACCTGGGAAGCCAGGATTTTCGTGGTGCGCGGAAGGATTAAAGGTCCACAAAGTTGTTTCTATTTTAAATTAACAAGATGTTGGTTTTTAAGAAGTGATTAGTATATTTCAAGATCTAGAGAAAATTAAACTTGGGCTTTTTGGCTCGCTTGAAAAAATGCTTGGCTCTATGAAAATCTCATGGGAGTTTGCTTAAATATAGTTAAGCCCCATCCAGTAAACATTTTATAGAGATTTACAAAAAAAAACACTACATTTTAATATTAACTCTGTTGGTCTGTATTTACCCAATATAAATAACAAGCGTATATAATGATTGCTGAATAACTTACGTGGATTATTCTCCTACATCCTAGGCGGACTGGGACAAGAGCAGCTTGACGTAGCATTAGGTTCAGCGACGTGCCTTCACACTATAACTATGTGACTGACATTAATCTTGTGACTACTCTTTATGCAAGTTAGGTGCCACCAAATGTTTGGGACATTCTTGGCAAGTGTGTGACACTTGAACCTGAGTGGCTGGGTTTGAAGTGAAATACTTTTGCTTTTATTTGCTCACAGATGCCATTAAATGCTAAATAGACAAGAGGTAAATCTACGTAATTATTGTCAAATACGATATAAAAGTGGCGTATCCTTGTGTTCTACACTTAATTATGATTCAGCAAACTGTGATATAAATTACGACATGCTGCGTTGAACGGGAGAATTTTGCTGATAACATTCAGAAAAGCAACACTAATAAAATATTTTTGTCTCCAGCTCGACACTCTCTTTCTCGGTTTGGAGTAATTCCATTGTTTATCAATATTCCATATATTATCCCACACACTACCCAATCAGAAGGATCCATGCGCCGAAAACAGTGACGTTGGTCAGAGTGCCCATCTAAGCTTCATCTCACAAGTACTGCTGGCGAAAGGCACACATTAAAGTTGCAATGGTAGCAAAAGCCGATTGTAATTTTAAATGACTCAGTTTAAAAGACACCAAATCCCAAAGGATTCAAACCTACTCTGAAATTATTGGGTTGTTTAGAAAGTGAGTGGGAACCACACTAAGCCACTTTTCCTTGGCAGCATATCTTTTCTGCCCAAAAGCCTCAAAAATATTATCTCCTTTATTATTTTAATCCTTTAAATAGTTATGATACTTGAAGATATTAGCAGTGATCCAAGATCAATGATTGCATGGCAGCAAGGTTTCAAAAGCTGGGCTTCAATAAACAAGACCTATTTTTGGCAAGATATTGTCAAAACAGCAGGCTCGACCTGCCAGCAAGGTTCCAAGTAAGCAGGTTTGTGACCCGCAACCTGACTATCCAGTTACTTGAAGCCAAACTAGGAGGTTGTCAGGGTGAAGTAGAGTGAGAGCTTCTCATAATCAATCAAATGAGGAATGTATACCCAAACAAGGATGACATTACCAATGAGGAGGAGACAATGTGTGTTCACTTGGAAATGGTAACCCTTGAAGAGTGAATAAGAAAAGATGCGGCAGAAGATTATGCACAAGCACATCAGGAAGACCTTAATTTGGCTCAACGTCAAGGAATCAGTAGCATATATGGGCTCACATTCAATTTTGCGTGTTTCAGGTATCATTTCAGCAGGAGGAGGAAGATTACCAGGAAATCACAGAAAGCAGAATCCAGAAGTCTGATTATTAAAAATCTGATTGGGAAAAATTGAAATAAGTGAATCATTGAGGTAAGATATTTATTGAAAGTAAAATATCAAACTACTAAGGTAGTTTGGTAGGGACAATTGTTACTTAAGGCCTTTGGGAAAATCTTGATGAGGTGGCCTCCTTGAATACAATATTTGGGCAGCTTCCAGATACCACCAATGATGGTTCTGTGAGCTGTTACCTGACCTCCTTTGAGGTCAGAATTTGTTGACCAGCAGGTCAAGGAAGGAAAAATTGGGAGTGGGGTATCTGCGCCCCATTTAGACTCAATTTTTTTGCCACCACCCACTTGCAATTGATCTTTAGATTTAAATCTATGATTGCCACAAGCAGGTGGAGCTTCAGGCTGGGTTTTCCTGGGTGGCGGCGCTTTGGCTGAGCCACACCTGGGAAAACTATGGCCATGACAGAAGTCAACTCAAATTTTCAAATTCAATAACATGAACAGATGATGATCCCCTACAGTGGATACCTTGTTTTGGCGCTTGACTCATTACCAGGATAAAGCCACCCCCTTCTTTCATCCAACCATGTGATCAACAATCATGTTCCTGCTATTCATTGATTCACTATGACTATATAATCACTATCTCACAATAAAGATCATTATCTAGCTTCAAAATATTTTCCCCTTGTAACTCTGCTAAAACAGCACAGTTACAACATTGGTAGCACAGGTAGGTTCTCCATCCTACCTTATCTTGAAAAATTCTGCCTGCTGCCCACACACACTGCGGCCAAAAAATCCTCAACAGAATTATGTCTGGTCTCTCACCTGACTGGACCTCGTACACTCCTGGTGCCAAGATACCCAATAGTTTTGTCCTGTACCAGAATACAGTGATTCTACTACCCGCCTTCAACGCCATGTCAGCACAAGGGTTCTTCCAGGCTCCCTCCTCCATGCCAAAACCAACCGACAAAAGCGCCATGCCTGCCTACGTAGCTCAAAGACTGCAAAGCACCACCTTGGAGCCTTTTTCCAGGGCCAACAACAACAATGCTGCTGCATGAATCCAGTCTGCCCAGCGCAAGCTGGACCAGATGGAATGCCCACAGCGATTTTGGATTGCAAAAACCTCCATCTGCCTGACCCATGACACTGGCACCTGGTGTGACAAGTGGCACAAGAAACACACCAACAAAAACTGGGATACCTTCAAGCAAGACTTCCTGGCAAGATTTGTGCTTAAGGATACAGCGCTCATGGTAATACACCAAGTAAAGAACCTTACCCAGACAGGCACTGTGAAGGAGCTCACCCGCGCTTACAAGGAGCTCCAACTTTGAGCACCATCTGACATGGCCTTTGACACCCCAGCCACACATCTCATGTACTATAACGCCCTCAAGTTGCATGTGATGAGACACGTGAACCTGGACCAGGTGACTAACATGCAAAGCCTGTATTGCAAAGCGTAGAAAGAAGAACAAACCTCCAACACCCTTCATAAGACACAAACTGGAAAACAAAAAAGACCCAAGGATTCCCATCCAGGCAGGAGTTCCACTTGACCACCCCCTGGAGGCAACAGAAATAACACCAACCACAAACCCACAGGTTCAAATGAACATGGAAGTGGGAACAATGGCCAGTCAAATTGTACCCATTTCCATGTCACAGCCACGCAAGGCAATCAAGACAAGGGAAAAGCCCAGGGAGAGCACTAAGCAAGCCAAGCTCTCCCTGCGCAACTCCTGACTTGCCCAATGATGAGTACCAACCCAAGGACGTGGACCAATTCCCAATGATCCAAGTGCCCTCAGAGGACCCGGTACTGTACATCATTGCCAGACATCCCAATAAACTGATGTCTTATCCTTTCTGTTTTTGCAGTTACACAGGCTCAGCACTCCTGGATTTGGGTGCAGATCAAACCCTAGTCAACAGTAGCTTTGTGGACAAGTTCAAGCTGGCCACTAATTCTTTGCAGATTAAAAACGTGGTCCTGGCTGACAAACACCACATGGCTGTGACAAGAGAAGCCACCCCCTTCTCTGTCATGCTCAAGAACCTGCATTCCATCATCCAAGGTCCCGTCATCAACTTCCCCAAGTTTGACATTGTAATGGGGTTAGATTGGTTACAAAAGAACAATTCTCACGTAAACTGGGTGACCTCAGTGTTGACCATTAAGTGTGAAGGCGTCAACCATCAGATCTACCCTGACTCAGTGGACCAACTCCTACGCAACCACGTCTTTGTGTGCATCACAGAGACCCTAGACAAAAAGGATAACCTGGAGGCAATTGACTGAGACTCCTGCCAGTACAAGATCATACACTTCAAAGATCACCAGGATACCTTCACACCTCAGGACCGCAAAATTGTGGCCTGTCATCCAGAAATCTTCAAAGAAGCGCTACCCAGGCTGCCCCCTGAAAAACACATCCAACACTCCATCCAACTCAAGGGGGCTGCACTCAAATTTCGCCCTATCTACAGGCTGACCCCAAATGCAGACAACGCCTTATGTGCCTACCTCAAGGAGGCATTGGATAAAGGACTTATCCACCCCTCACAGTCTCCCTTTGGGGCCGCCATATTCTTTGTGGCCAAGAAGGATGGTACCCTGCATCTAATCACAGACTACTGAGCCCTAAACAAAGTTATCATCAATAATTGTTACCCACTATCACTTATTGACAACCTCTTTGATGCCTTGGGTGGAGCCACAGTCTTCTCCAAGATTGATCTGACTGCAGGCTACAACCAGATTTGCATCAATGAGGAAGACATCCCCAAAACAGCCTTTTGAACTAAATATGGCTCATAGGAATGTGTGGTGCTCAACTTTGGCATGACAAACTCCCCATCCACCTTTGTGACCTTCATGAACAAAGTATTTGCGCCACGCATAGGCAAGCATGCCCTAGTCTACCTGGACAACATCATTGTCTACAGTCCCTCAGTGAAACAGCACCACAAAGACCTAGAGGCAGTCTTTGCTACCTTGGCACAACACAAACTGTTGGCCAAACCCTCCAAGTACCAGTTTTTCCACAAGCAACTACCCTTCCTGGGACATGTAGTCTCAAAGAATGGCATCAAACCCTACAGTCAAAAGATACAGGCCATCTGCAAGATGCCACCACCCAAAGATAAGTTGGAACTCTGCACCTTCTTGGGGATGGTGGCCTATGTACACCGCTTCATATCTGACTGTGGTGTTTTGACTGTCCCCTTATCCGCCATAACAGGTGCCAAATCCAAGTTTGTGTGGACCCCCCAATGTGACTTCTGTTTTAGACGCCTCAGGGAGAAGCTCACAAAAGCTCCCATCCTGCAATACCCCAAACGTGACGGGGAATACCAAATGGAAACCAACGCCTCAGATGCATCCATTGGGGGAGGCAACAGCGCCCATGTTGACTCAAAACTCTAAATCTCCTATGTTTTTTGCTAGTTGCGCTAGCGTAATTCTTTTTTAAAGCGTTCAGGGGTGCAAATCCAGAAAACACGACAAAATTGTGGCCATCTTGACACAATTTAATATTAAGCTTAATAAAAAAACTTGATTTAATCAGATTTTTTCTTTACTTTTACTAATAAAAATTAGTCTATTTTTTATTTGTTTTTGCGACATAAAAGTGTCAATGTTGACACTTTTTAAGCCAAACTTATTTTTAATAACAAAACTGAAACATCTACAGTAAAAAAATAAGTGTTCATTTAAAAATATTTTTTCATTGAATTATTATATTGAAAAAGACAGTGCACATACATTTGATTGTTGAAATGTTCATGTTATAAATATTTATGTGACACTTATTATGGCTTTAATATATTAAGTGGATTGGTGGCTAACAGTGATCCAATAATTTAGGTGTGAGTTACTATGTAAGTTACTATAGAATTTATTATTAAAAATAATGCTGACACTTGTAAATGTTGTTTATTTGCTCATGATCATCCCCCGGGGTGGAGTTAAGCAAATTAGAGTGGCGCAATTAAGCCTAGATTAATATGCCACACCATATAAAGAATGTCGTAAGTGACGTTGTCAACACTTTACCCTTTTCAATACTTGAATACAACTTCTTAACAACTTCATATAAGCACAATGATAAAATATCATATTACCACCCCCAAAATATAATTTTTAATAAAGAAATAAAGAACCTTGCTTCTTTTCTCTTATTTTCATATGTTTTTTTAATTTTTATATTTGTAACAAAAACACACAGAAAACAGTTAATTTTTGCTAGCCTGCTTAAATTTAATTAAGCGTACTATGAAAAAATATAGTAAATTATTAAAAAAATGTCAAACGTGACAATGTTGTCAAAAATAATGTCTACAATTTTTGTAATAAACAGTGAGAATTCAGCTTTTTTTACTAATTGTCACTCATAATATCAACACTTTTCAGTTCTCACATATAAAACTTTATGTTTTACATAATAGAAACTTCTCATTTTTTGATATGTTGTATTTTTAACTTTCCTCTTTCATATTTTCAAATTTTTAAAATAAAATATATATCTAAATATAATACTTTCACATAAATATCTTAATCTTTTACTTTTTTATTTAAAACTATAATAAATTAAAACCTATACAAGTATTTTTTACCTTTTAAATGCCAAGAAAAGCCATCTAAGATTTACTTTTTATATATTATGGTTTTTAAGTTGTTTTGTTTGTTTTTAAATACATTGCTTTATTTTAAACCCTTTTATTTATTATTTTAGGACAAGAACACTTCCAAACAGCCCAAAGGAACCAAGCGTCCTTCAAAGCCAATCAAACCCACCAAAAAAAAAGCCTGTCTCATCAAAGAAGGCCACCCCAAACCATCCCCAAAGCCCTCCCCTGAGCCCTCTCCTGAGAAGAGCCCTTCTCACTCTACTGGGGGAGAGGAATCTGATGGCTCTCTTACAGAGCACAGTTTCTACAACTTGGCTTCTGACAAGGAGCCAACCAAGAAGCGGCAGCAAGGCAAAAAGACCCCACTCAAAGATAAGTCTCCTGAACATGAGGAGCACCACAATAAGCCCCCTTCTGCTTCCCCACCCCCACCAAACTCCCCCCCTTCAAGCTCATCTGGGGATGATTCAAATCCCTGCCCTGATTACTTCCCTGGCTTCTGCCATGCTCCTGCTGGCCCCCGGGACCCTCTGTTGGCCCACAACATCTGCAACATTGACAGCAAATTCAAGGTTCCCTCTTCCTTGCCCAAATACTTCCCAATCATAAGCGTAAAGGGTGGGCCGGCCATGGTGGCCAATGGGTATATCTTCAGCTGCAACAATGTCAACCAGGGCTTCAAGAGCCGCCATTACACCTGTGAGAACTGCTCCTGCCCAGTGCAGCTCAACAATGAGCGCTGGAACCTGGTCCAAACCATCAAGGGCAAGCATACCTGCATCATGCCCAACACCACTTTAGCCCGCCTTCTCAAGTGGTATCTGATGAAGGTGATGCTCACCTCCAAAGATCTTTCTGCCACCCAGCTGGCCATGCTTGCTTGCAAGTACCTCTCCCCAACCAACTTGAAGAGAGTTCCAACTCACAATCAGTTGGCCAAGTTTGTAAGTGATAGGCGTCAAGCCTCCAATCCCCTGTCCAAGAGTGCCACCAACATCAAGGACCTTATCCTCACAGATGCCCTCAAGAAGACAGAGGATGGAGAGATGTTCCTGCTCCATGACAATGGGCAGGAAGTGGAGGATAGTATTGTAGCCTACACCACAACCCAAAACCTGGAGCAGCTGAACACTGCTACCACCTGGCTATGCAATGGCACATTTTCTACTTGCCCCTCCTTATTCAAGTAGCTTTGGGTCCTGCATGGGAATTTCAATGACCAGGTTATCCCCCTTGTCTTCTTTCTCCTTTCTGGTGCCAAGACTAAAGTCTACACTAGAGCCTTCAAGATTGTCTAGGATGCTTTGAGCCCCCTTCCCACTAACCAGCTCCCCTCTCCCACTCACGCCATAAGGGCAAATTCCTCCTCTGCTGAGAAGGATGAGTCCACCATAGCCGCTGAGCAGCTAGCTCATGCGCGCTCACTTGGGCCATAGGTTATCATAATGGACTTTGAGAAAGCTCAGTTCAGAGCCTTTGAGGCCACCTTCAATGGAGAAATCCAGGGCTACTTCTTCCATTTTAGGCAGGCCCTTTTCAAGAATCTCAAGAGTGAGAAGGACCTTTTTGAGAAGTATCTTAACAATGGTAAGAGAAAATGCTGCTTTGCCCTGACTCAGTTGCTGCCTTGGCTTTTGTGCGCCCAGAGCAAACTGGGCTTGGCTTTGAGGTCCTCCTGGAGGATGCTTACATCAAGAAGCACTCCACCATCTTCACAGGCTACCTGGATTACTTTGAGCGCCAATGGGTGGACAAGAAGGTGACTGCCTGGAGAGGTAAGAGTGGGGCCACTGCTCCTTGGAACTGTCAAGGCGCCTGCCTCAAGGGGGAGATGAAGCCCACCTCTAGCCTTGAGGTTTGGCATAAGCACCTGAAGGTGAAGTTTTGGATCAACTTTCAGGGATCCAACCAGTGGGGGGTTCCTGAGAACTCACGGGCAGACAGCCTGCAGGCCCAGCAGCAAGAGCCCACCACAAGATTGGGGCTAACTTTACAATATAAGATAACAATTTTCCAAGGACTGCCCAAGCTCTGCTTACAGGCACCATAAAATCAATCAGCCCGGTGAGGGTGATATACATCACTCCAAATATCTGGGTGGAAGTGGATTCATTAGTGGCAACAGATTCTTGCGGGCTGCAGGGTGAGGGGTGGTGTCATTGGAACCAAATATGTGGGCCGGAAATTATACTTGTCTTGGAATAGCAGAGGGGGCCAGATGATTTTAGTGCCTTCTCTTTAAAGGACTTCTGTCTCTCTAGTTCTAGCTTTGGGGTTGTGGATCAGGATTTCCTCCAGAGTAAACTCAGAATATGCCAGGTTGGGTGGGTACTTGGTGAAATTTACTGGGCCAAAGAGAGCTCCTGGTGGACAGTAAAGATCAGGCAGCTGGTCTGCAGTTTCTTGGGGTAGGTGAGTGTGGGGTGCAGAGCCGCAAGACATAGGCTGTAAATGAAGAAGAACTAAAATCAAGTAAGGTATGATCTGGTTGAACCAAAGGTTCATATCACTTTATTGAAAGAATGGTGATGGGCATCTTCCTGGCGGTCCAGGGTATAAGTATGCTCATCTGTCATGGTAAAACTTTCAAAAATTCTGTGGCCCAGGTTTTCCTGTTCACCAGGTCTTCCCAGTCTTTGGTGGCATCAATTGTGGGGGTTATTCAATTGGCTGGCTTGAATTGAGAATGCTCAAATTTCCTAGTCAGGTTGTGGGATTGGTCATCTCTGGGTGGCCCGTGTTCTATGGGAAGGTTCTCTGTTTCCCCTTCTGCGTGGGCCTGAGTTATTCTGGGATCTGTTGCTGGGCCCGTCCGCTGATTGGTTGAGTTGACAGGAACCTTTAGCGTGGGTAGTATTGATGTAGGTGAATTAGATTTATCAAGCTTCAAAGTATTTTCCAAATTCAAATCCTGCTCTGGTTCAAGCCCAAAAAACTGCAGGCGGCCAGGCAGCTGGCCCTGCAGGCTGGCAGCCCGCAGGGAGCCAGGGTTCAAATCCCATAGTTGAGGCCTTTCAATAAGCATAGTGGATAAGAATTTGTCACTTGTGACAGTTATTCCTTCACAATCAGTCCATCCCCAGCACAATATCATATTTGGGGAAATTGATGACAGGGCCCTGAATGGTGGAATGCAGGCTCTCTAGCATGACAGAGAAGGGGACAGCTTCCCTTGTCACAGCAATGTGATGTTCATTGGCTAAAACCACATTTTTAATCCATAAAGTATTAGTGGTCAGCTTGAACTTGTCTACAAAGCTGCTGTTGACTAGGGTTTGGTCTGCGCCTGAGTCCAGGAGTGCTGAGCCTGTGTAACTGTAAAAGCGGAAATGATAGGACATCAGTTGATTGGGATGTCTAATAATGATGTAAAGTACTGGGTCTTCTGAGGGTACTTGGATCATTGGGCATTAGTCCACGTCCTCAGGGCAGTACTCATTGTTGGGCAAGTCAGGAGTTGTGCGGGGAGAGCTTGGCTTGCTTAATGCTCTCCCTGGGCTTTTCCTTGTTGTGATTGTCTTGTGTGGCAGTGATATGGAAATGGGTACAATTTGACTGGATGTTTCTCCTGTTTCCGTGCCCATTCAAGCCTGTGGGTTTGTGGTTTGAGCTGTTGTTATTATTATTCCCAGGAGGCAGACAGTTTGTGCGTCCAGTTGGGCGAGAGTCTTTGGGTCACTCTCTTTACCCAGTTTGCATCTTGTGGAGAACATTGGACGTTTGTTCTTCTTTCTCTGCCTCACAATACAGACTTTGCAAGTTGGTCACCTGTTCCAGGTTTACATGTCTTATTACGTGCAACTTGAGTGTGTTGTAGTACATAAGATGGGTAGCAAGGGTGACAAAGGCCATATCTGAGGGGACACATAGTCAAAGCTCCTTGTATGCTTGGGTGAGCTCCTTCACTGTGCCTGTCTGGATGAGATTCTTTACTTGGTGTATAATCATAAATGTGGTATCCTTCAGCCCAAACCTTGCCAAGAAGTCCTGCTTGAAGGTGTCCCAATCTTTCTTGGTGTGGTCTTCATGCCACTTGTTGCACCAGGTGCCAGCGTTGTGTGTTAAATGAATGGAGATCTCTGCAATACATAACTGTTGTGGGTATTCCATTTGTGCCAACTTGCTCTGGGCAGATTGGATCCATGCCGTGGTATTGTCATCATTGGCTTCAGCAAAAGGTTACAAGGTGGTGCTTCAAAGTTTCTGGGCTATGTAGGCTGGCATAATGCTTTCATCAGTTGCTCAAGGAGTAATGGCAGGTGCTTGGAAGAGCCCCTGTGCTGACAAGGTGTTGAAGACAGGGAGCAGGATTACTGTGTTCTGGTAGAGCACAAAGCCGCTGGATATTTTGGCACCAGGTGTGTATGGTGCTCAATTCAGCAGGAGGCCAGACATGATTCTATCAAGGATTTTTTTGACTGCGGCAAGTACAGGAAACAGGCAGGATTTTGAGGGGAAAGGTAGGATGGAAAACCTACCTGTGCTACCAATGTTGTAACTGTGCTGTTTTAGCAGAGTTAAAAGGGGGAAATATTTGGAAATTAGATAATCTTTATTTAGATATAGTCAATTTGAATCCAGGATAACAGGAACATGATAGTGTTGATCATACGGTAGGATGGTGAAGGGGGTGGCCTGATCCTGGTAATGAGTCAAGCGTCAAAACAAGGTATCCACTGTAAGGATTATCATTTGTTCATGTTATTGGATTTGGATCTTTGAGTCAACTTCCTAATTTAGCTTTGAGTGACTGAAAAATTGGATTGCAGGTCACAAACCTGCTTACTCAGAACCTTGCTGGCAGGTTTAGGCTGCTTTTTTGACACACCAATTCCTGAAAATTTACTTTGAAAATTCAAGAAGACCCTTTCAGAGTCCCTGATTGTCTACTTTTAAATTATTAAAGAACCTAAATGCTACTCTGGAGTCTTGTAGTTCTTCTCCGAAAAGATCTAAAAAAATAGTTCAAGTTTATCCTTACCCTTTTCTTACCTTTCCCCTTCTTGCTTTCAGGCCCAGGAGTCAGTCCCCTAGACAGATTGTTAGTGGTTTTGCTTAATGGTGCCTCTTTCAAATCCGCTTTTTCTTTTGAAAATGAATTTGGTTGTAGTATTTAATTCAAATACCTACTTTAAGTTTTTAATTTTAAATTCAAAAGCAAACATTACCTTTGAAGTTAACTCTGAACCTCTCAACAGTCTCATCAGAGTTTCCCTGCCCCTCAGCAAGCTCTCTCCACCTGATTTCACCCAGAATTTATTTTAGGGACCTGAATTTTGTCTTCTTATTCAATTTATAGCTTCTGTTTTCCCTTTGGAGCTTGAAACTGTTGAAGGATTCCAGAAAAACACCCCTGGTTAGCCAAGTTTGTGTCCTTAAATATTCTGCCAGCCCTAATTTTGCTCTATTTCATGTCCCCAGACTTTCAGGGATCAACTCATTGGGAAGTCTTTCTCCAATTGAATGAAGAGCTCCCAAGTTGAATTTGATCAGAGTGAAACCTACTGGAATCCCTATCCTTAACATGTGTAGAAGGTGACCAAATAGGCGGAATCTTCCCAAGAAGGGAATGAAGTGGCTGAGGAGATAATAGACACTGGTGTACCCCAAGACCAACCAGGGGGCCTTGGGGTGGATGATAGGTGGGAATCAAGCTGTTTCAATGTAAGGGGCATGTCGTTGACGCGGACCAAAACAATACCAAATTGAGTCTTAAGATTTGTCAGTAGGGGTTGGTTTGGGGGTTTCAAAGTTAATATTTGCTTGCCCATAACTGATTAACACACAAAAAGTCCATATAAGGAAGATGAACTTCATGCTGTTGGGAAATAACCTTTAGAATCTACTAATCAAGTGTTTATAATTGAAAATATAGATTTATTGGTTGATAGGAATAAAGAAATTGTTGGAGCATTTGGAAGGGAAGAATTGGTCAGTTTAAATACTGACTTCAAGTGAGGAAGGGAACATTGTGGTTACCAGGTGGATCTGCAAGAGTGATTTGAGAAGTATTGCCTTGAAGGACTGCAGCAGGCTGCAGCCTGCAATGCAAGAAGAGGCAGGTTGGGATATTGCATTGCAGTATTGTACCTCACTATGGTTGGGGATGGTATCTGGGGCTGGATGAGCAGTATTTCTTTGGCTTGGGTGATTCACTGGGTTTGATTGGCTACCTGGGTCCCTGAATCTCTGGTGTAGACAATCTTTGCATTTATTTTCTGATTGATTGGCTGTTTTATGATTATCAGAGCCAAATTTAAATTTTGAATTAGAATTTATGTTTTTATCTTGGTTTTCACGTTTGCTTTTGTTTTTGCATTTGGAATTGATGCTAACATATTCATTTATCAAATTTGAATGTGTTTTCAAATTGATTACATTAAAGTATTCAATTTTGTCCTTGGCTTCTGATTTAGCATTTAAAAATGCAACTTCTGGTTTCTCAATAATTTTAAAACAATTAAAGTCTGGTTTCCAATTTGTGTTAGGGCTGGGATCCCTTACACAGACCTATGGAATTGCCTATCCTCTTCTAGCATTTCTGTGGGAGGAGATCCTACTTGATTTCTCTACCTTTTATATAACTGGTCAGGTCTGGTTCAGGGGCTAGTGAAGAAAGGGGAGCTTGTAGTGAAGAGTCTCACCTCAGATGATAGGACTCTCCTTCATCCTGTGCCCCTTTGGTTGCCCTCTACCTGTGGTTGTTTTGGTTTCCCTGGTCACCTGTCAGGAATATTCCTGACACTTATGGTTGTGTAACCAACAAACCTTCACCTGCCGTCAATGTGAAGTTGCCTGCCACCAATGTGCAGACATCTGCTGCCATCAAGCAGATACACACTGCCACCATGCGGAAGCCCACCACAACCAAGTTGTAACCTGCTGTCAACGTGAAGGCACCTGCTGCCACCAAGCAGATGTCCACTGCCACCGCGCGGGCTCCTGCAGCTACCAAGCAGATACATGCTGCCACCATGTGGCAGCCCACTGCAACCAAGTTGTTGCTCACTGTCAACGTGCAGGCGCCTGCTGTGACTAAAATTGCAAGATAATAAGAAGCTGTCTCCATGTGGTGGGGAATCACCCACCAAATCCACATAGAGTTAATGATTAACCACCAACACAGCTTCAGATACTGTTTTTTGATATTTCTAAACGAGATACTTGGGTTAAGTAAAAAAAATTAACCCCTTAAAAAAAGGCCTAGATAAATGGCCTGCAAAAGAATCAGAGTGTCTTCAGCATAAAATTAAGGACATTGAGATAGCACAAAAGCTTCAGATTCAACAGTAGGAGTAATGGCTCCAAGATTGACAGGCATTGAATTAACATTTGGCGGCAACAACAAAAAAGTGCCAACAGCAGGCCCCCATCTTTCCATAATAATCCGGCTAAGGATTAAATTGTAGGGGATGTAGTGCAAAAGGCCAACTATAGGATGCATTTAAAATAAAGATTAGATCAAGGGATAATTGATTTTATTGAGTAAATTTTTGGGAGGACTTAACTCTTAAGAGTTGAAACAGTGAAAATTATTCAATATATATCAAAATTAACTAAGCAATCCCGCCTGGATCCTGGGCTCCTATTCCTTCCACATTGTCAAGTGATTATCTAGTCCAGGCTGCAAAGAACCCTTGATTGACCAACTTCTGATGACTATGCTAATAAATAAGTTCATATCTGGTGACCCTAAAATTATGTCAATTTATCAACGTCAACTTACAGGGGGAATTGGATTTGACCAACAAACTGGAGCAGCTGTAATCCATTTTTGATTAACTGTTTGATTCAAGTCTATTGAATCAGTCAGTTTTGTTAAAGGATTCTGGCTTTCTGAGCTTTCCAACTTGGCCAAATAATCCCTGGCATTATGGAACTTACCATGACACTTGCCTCTGCCAAGCAGATGTCCACCGTCAACGTGAAGGCACCCGCCGCCACCAAGCAGATGTCTGCCGCCACTGCACAGGCCCCTGTTGTCACCAAGAAGATACACACCACCACACAGAAGCCCGCCACCATCAAGCTGTTGCCCGCTGCCAACATGCAGAAGCTCACTGCCATTGAGCAGATGCTCACTGCCACTGCACAGGCGCACATCACTCTTGCCAGCCCCATATGCAAGCCATCCTCAAACCAGGTACCCATGAGCCAGTCAGTCACCTGCCAGCCTTTGCTTTCTCATGCCAGAAGGCCAGTCCCCATCCACTCCTTTGGGAAATAGCCAAATTGGGAAACCAGGAAAGGTAATTTCCCCAAAGCCAAACTTGGGAGGAACTGCTGCCCAATTTGAGAGCTTAACAAATGGGGAATGGACTGAAAAGCTCTCCAACAACAAAAATCATGCACCAAATTCAGTGAATGACTTTGGATGCATGAAGAAGGTCCAACTTGCACTATGCTAATGCAAACTGGGATCCAGCCAAACCTTCTCAATTGCCAGCCATCCAAGCCAATCAAGAAAAGGGAATAACAGATACAACTCAGACTTTTGGTTCCCTAATTCTATGCTTTCCAATAATCATGCCTTGCAGTTCCACTAGTATAAATAAAGACAACCCCCTCAATGATAGTCTGTGCTATCATTGAGTGGATATCCTTCTCAATATTATCACATTAATCAATCCTTTACCTAGGCTAAGCAAGTAACCTTACTAAACCCTAATCCCTCCCCAAGTCAGAAGATGAACTACATCATCTTCACAGCTGTCTTGACAGCTTAACTTGTAATAGGGGGCAACCGGCCAAACAATGCTCAGTTTGATCCTGAACCACAGGGATCAAAAGGGATATTGTACAATGAGCCAACTTGCCTCAACTCAATGGATTCAAACCCGTGGACACCTCTGGCGTCATCTCAACCAACTCCCAACTTGGCTGTATATGTGGTCCCTGCAGTTACGCTACTGTACCTTGCTGACAGCCTTATATAATGCAACATCCTTGCCAACGCCTTCTGCCAGGCAATAAAACTCTATCCAATTGGGTCATTATTTTTCTTGTTATGCCTAGGCGCCAGATTGATTATTTTATAACTTAATCACATCATTTGTAATCAAATTATTCAGAAAGCTTAAAATACAATCAATCCCAAAACTTTAATTGATCTTGGGCTTAGATGATTTTTTATAAAAAAAAATAAGTCATCAATTTTAGAATTTAAAATTGCAACTTATAGTATTACTGAAAATATCTTAAGTGCTACTACAAACTACAAACCAAAAATATTTATGATGAGTTGCATGGGAGAGTAATAGCAGCCCCAAAGCTATGAATGCTGTTACCCTATCTTTTACTCATCATAAATATTCTTAGTCCGTTTCAGAAAAAAAGGTTGTTGTTTTTGAAAGACTGATAACTCTATTTAAAATACACACTCTAGTAAGTTGCCCTACTTCATGGACTTGCCCCAATACATCACTAGCATATTCTGAAGTTTTGTTTCTCTGGTATCATCACGTGATTTCAAATGATAAGTTATCTCAGAATATTCTGATAAACTTTCAAATGTTAGAGGTGAAGTATATGACTTCCCATCTTTCATCAAATATGAAAGATTAATGTGCAGATTTTTAACTTCAAGCTCTCTTTTTATAGGCCTAAATTTTCTTTCATACATATAAAAGAATGACTTTTGAGAAATATTTGAGCCTGATAGAACTGACTTTATAATTCTTTTCTTTTTCCTTCTTGCTCAAAAATATTTTTAAGATCATTAATATTGTTAATATAAAGCTCATTTTCTTTTTCTTTCAAAATTTTTGATGTTACACCAAAGTGACCATCAACAATGCCTTTTTCATGACATTCAACAAAATAATTATATTTTATAGAACCCTTAATATATTTAGGTGCCTCTTTAAATAAGTAATATAAAAATTCATATGATCTAAAATGATTTCCATTATCAGTCCACACTTTTATACTTTTTATTTTTTTAAATCTATCTAATTTAAGAAGACTTATTAGACATTCACCTAAAAATAACAAATCATGTGATGATATTTGAGACAAAAAATCATGATATTCATATTTAATTTTATTGTTTTCTTTAAAAACTAATGCAACCCCTAATAATGAGATAGGTTTTTTGAATAAAAACAATTATTGGTCTCAATTGGACCACTTCCAACCTTTAAGTTTTCTTTATAATCTATAACTACAACACAAGACTTATCATCTAATTTGATAATATCTTTTTTATATTCCCTATTTTGATGAACATAAAAGTCTTGGTGCTGCTTAATAGTCTTTAGGTCATTGTCTATAGATTCTGGTAATGGTAAGCTTTTATTTCACATTCTCCCTTCTTTTTTTCCGGTGAATTTTTTAAATTACAAATATTGCACATATCAGTTTGTTTTTTTACTTTTTATTGTACTTTTAGGGATTAATTTATAGTAAGTAGAAATTGAAACTGAAATTTCATTTTTTATTTTCATATTTTCATATATTTCTTTTTTTGTTTTTAAGAGAGAGCATTTTATTGCAGTTGAGTATTCACTCATTTCTTTTTCAATATCTTTATAGATTTTTTCAGGCACTTTTTTTGTAAACTGGCTTGTTTCAAAAGAATTTCCCAGCAGTTTTTCAATTATTTTTTTGATTATTTCTTTTTTTAATGAATAGTTCTTATTTTTGGCTTTTTTGTTTAAGCTTACATTTTTATTTCTATTTATTTTTCTTGAGTATTCAAACTCACTTTTGGTTATATTAAACTCCATATCATTAAGCTTTTTTAAAGAGTAGCTGGAAGGAAGTAGAGATTGCAAGGCTGGGAGATGCTTTTGGGGAGAAGATTTCAGGAGATCCTTTAAGTTTTCAATGAACTCATTGCCTTTTTGATTTTGAATAGTTGGAAGAAAATGAGATCTCTCAAATTCAGTTTGAGTAAGGAAGTGCTTGATGAAAGTATCAAGATCATCCCCAGCAATAAAGAGGAATGCATTTTTTAACATTGCAATTCTTTCTCTTTTTGTTGAAGCTCCCAAGGAAAAAAAGAATATCATGGAAGAAGTAAATTTAACTGAAGACATGGTAGTATTTTGAATCTGTAATAAGGTCAGATCTCTTAAATGTGCCTTAATGATGAAGTAGTTCTGATCAGAGTGCGGCCTTTGAATGAGATCTTTTGGATCAGAAGCTTTGTGGTGCTTTAGTTCTTATAGACCAAGCTAAATGACACCATTCTGAAAGGAATGGTTTGATAGCTTTTACTCTAGTTTGAACTTGAATTTATGTTTGTAGAATTAATTAAATACCCAGTTTTTATGCACAAGATATTCATGTGAAGCAGCTAAGCATCATTATTACATCATATCATCTTTGTAATCAATGAAAATCAATTAAAATGATGTATTAACTTAACTGTAACTCTTTCACATATTTTTAAAATGATAAAATATTAAAGAATTCCATTCAAAGAATGCTTAATTTGAGATTCAAAGCTCACTTGAGCCTTAAAATCAATCTAAACAGTGATAAAAACATTCTGACTTCAAACTACCATAAAATCCTAAAGAATTGAGCTTTTTGAAAAAAAATGCTAAAATAAAGTTCTCAATCTTATCTTTAATTTTGTCAAATAAAAAGTATACATTAATTAATAAAAAATTAGCTTTTTTAGCTTAAAGCAATCTCTTATATTTTATTATCAAAATAATATAATAAAATCTGAAATATGCTCTTTTAAATTACTTTTGCTTTAATATTATATATAGTATACATATTAATATTTTTGCGCCAATAAAAAGATAAAATTCTTAGCTTCATTTTGATAGCTTACAGTGTGAAAAAATATTAAATATTTGTTGAGTTATTACAGTTTTAAATATAAACATTTATAATTTGATTTTTTTCAAAATTGAACTGTGTTATGTTGCAACTTGAGCAGCATGTGTATTAGAAAATGGCCTAACTCCTAAAATAATGACCCAATTGTTTACGCCTTGAACAGCTTTGAGCTGCCTGACCTGCCATCTTATGTTACTAAAGTTTTACCCTCAATACTTGGGTATTACAGGAAACAGCAGCACAAAACAAAAGATCAATCAAGCTGTCTAATGGATCCAAAGAAATTCCTATCATTAGCTTCATGAGCTTGAAGTTTACACTAGTGGCCAATCAAGAGCTATCCCTGGAAGAAAACACAGGCCAAAAGCCTGCTTCCATGAATACACCTCAAGAACAGAAAAAATGAGTGACTTATTCTGAAGCTGTGATCAATAAGAAAACATCCAGCAGTGTCATGAATTACATTTCAATACTTGTATTGAAAACCTGGAAATTAAAACCTGGGTCTCAGGGAAAGCCTTATTTTGACCAGAGTGGACAGGGAACCGCCTTACTGCTAGTTGGGTCAAGCCCTGGACCACCAGAGATAGATGACCCCAAACAGAGGGAACGGAAACCTGCCAAGCATCAATACTGGAGGTTTGAAATCAACATTGGAGACCCTGGAATCAAACCCTGACCCTCCAAAGACTACTCAAATCACACAATGTGGACAGAAACCTGCAAACTTGCTAAGTTGCAGACCCAAGTTGTTGAATTACTCCAAGACCCACCAGTCTCCAAAGGACAATTCCCAAATGGTGTCACAACCTGGTTGACTCCCAGGGGAACTTTTGGTTGAGGGGAAGGGTCAATCCTGGAAGGCCCAGTAGATTATGGGTGCCATCTGCATCACATAATTGGCAGAAGTAGCCCAAGGATGCCACACTCCCATGTGGGGTATCACTTGCTCAGTGAGCCCCAGCATGGTCAAATAGGCGAACCCAAGCTTACTTTAGCCATATGATGAAGCAGAAGGAACAAGAGGAAGTTCTCCTGTGGCGGCGCTCATGATCAGGCTTGGCTGGGCAAGTTGTTGAAGCAGAGGAACACCAGAAAAAAAGGGGCTCGGTGCAGGAGCAGGAATTATTTCTTGGTCTAGCACTCTAGGAGATGGGGTAAAGGCTGGCGGTGGTTGGCTGGAGGCAGCTAGAAGTTGCTCTGTTTCCCAGTGCTAGCATTGGTACTGGAGGTACTCTCTGTTTGAAAGCACCAGCAGTATAAAATTTTTAATAATGCAATAAACCCCTGGAAAGTATAAATGCTCAGTTTTCATTAACCAACAAAGTTTATTAGGTGAAGATATCAACAAAGAAAGGGGATGCCAGTGTTCCCAGCTATATCCTTCTGGGAAACTGCAATTGGAATTACTGGAAACTTCTTATTGGTTGTCAATGGACTATTCTCAAGCTGGGTTTCATTGGTGACTCCTGATTTGTCAGTTAGATGGATCCTTTCATTATTTTTTACCCTGGGGAAGCTGGTAGGGGAATTTTGGGCCATTTGGCAATCCAAGTCCCCAATTCTGGGTTTCAGAAGGTGTGGGCCAATTAAAATCTTTTTTGCTTGGCTTTAGGACGGTTCCCAATTGCCCCCAGGCTTGGCCTTGACCAGGGTTCTATTCTCCACTTAGAATTAAAGTTTTCTTTGGGTTAATCTTTGTAATTGACAATGCAGTTGTTTGGTTGTGTGATTGCTCAATTGCAGGTGTTGAACCTATGTAACATAGGGTTTTGTCTGGCCCATTCTGGGCCCTGACAAATGGTCACCAGATTGATGCCAACCTTGAGCCACCAAAGATCCAGACCTATGCAGAGGTTGTAGCTTGCCTTAAGGAGGTTAAAACAAAACCTACTGTTAACTCTGCCAATGACCATCAGCAACTGCCAGTCTTCCGTCCAGAATGGATAGTACAATTGAACTACTCAGGTGACATAGTGAACAGTGGCAGCAGAACAAAGCATTGCCACTTCTATTCAACAGAGCAGGCACAACCTGGATCTTCCGCCCTCAAGACTCTAATCCAAGATCCATGCCCTGCCAGTACCTTGTCTGCAAACCTGAACCCTGCAAAAATTGAAGAAGCAAAGTCCCATGGTATAAAACCCCGGTGTTATGGTGATGACCACACTGTGATTTTTGATAATAAAGTTTTATGAACCTTTGGTTCAAACAAATCCTACCTTATCTAGTCTTAGTGATCTTTGCTCTTAACTCTGGCCAAGTAGACCATCAGGCAACTGCCCCCTCTGGAGACCAACCTGCTGATCCTCCCCAGGCACTTTATTGTCCCCCAGGAGCCTCTTTTGGACCTGTGCATTTTACCAAATACCTGCCCAACCCTGCCTACGCAGAGTACAACTTGTAGACCATCCTCATTGCTGATACCTTGGCAAGGACTAGAGAAACTGAATACATAGGACTTGAAGGAAAGTGGTACAAGAGGCCGCTCAGATTTTTCAAAGACAAGTACAATTATCTGCCTGCTTACTTTGTTCCCATGACTCCGCCCTTAACCCCATGACCCAACTGCCTAATGGAGACCCCCACCGCGGCTGAGACTACGTCCACCCAACTGTTTGGAGTAATTTACATTACTTTGACGGGAATGGTAGACACTATGGTGCCCAATTAAGGGCCCTGGTCTTTGCTTGAGCAATTTGTTTCCTATATTATCAAGTTAGCACCCATCCTATGGTGGGCATTACCCTCTGGGCTGGCTGTATTCTGACCTGAGCCAACCAATGCCTCTACCTATTCCTGGCTTCCTGACAAGCAGCATAGCCATTTTGACGCCTCTAAACCCAGGCGTACTGGCCACCTGACCTCATATTTCCTGACCTCATGATGAACCCCAGTTGGAAAATGTAAATTTTGACAGCAGGTATTATATAGACTTGTAGATCCTGCGCTAAGAATTTATTGCCATTTTTAAATAAAAGGTTGTGAGACTTTGGTTTCCCCATTTATTACCCTGCTTTATTCTTGCCATTTATCAGTTCAGCTCAAGATCTTCCAGACCTCCTGTTCCTCTGCCCGCAGTTTATTGTCCACCTGGTGCTCACTTTGGTCCCGTCCACTTTACAGAATACTCCTTGAAGCCCAAATACAAGGAATTTACCCTTGATAATATACTTGAGCAAGATCCCCTGGCCTGGTTAAATTTGCAAGTAAGATACAACAGACAAGGCCCTTGGCATCATACAAGCCTTGCCTTTTCAAAGACAAGTACAATTTTCTGTCCACATATCAACTGCATATGGAACCTATAATTACCCTGAAGCTAATGCCTGCATCTGCACCTGAACTTCCCTTGGACCACACAAATAAGCAGTTTGGAACTGTGTATATCACTCTCTCTGGGGTGATTGATACTATAATTCTGGCTGCCAGCCTGTGGTTGTCAGGATTCTCCTTTTTCATTACTTTATGCTGCTAGTATTATTTTAGAATATCAAGTTGTTTATTATTACATTTTGACCCCTAAAAACATCCTATCCACTTTCACTTTACTTTCCTTCACTTCCTCATATTTACAGTTTAAAATTAACCTATTGACAGTTAGTTTTTTAAATTCAAACTTACCTTTATGCTGTTAATAATTCTCAAACCAGATACCTATATGCTAAAGTTAGTTTAAACAAAGTCCAAATTTGATCACCTTTCACTTTTTGCTTGCTTAGGCAGCACTTCAAACTAAGTTTTTCCTGCTCTTCTGCTGTATTTGCTCTTCTTTTGGCTTAGCCAAACAACCAACCGCCTTTCCATTTCTTTCCCCTTTACCTTCTACTCAACTTTTTAAAGTTAAGAAGGTCCAAATACAATGTGCTTGTTTTCTGACCTACATTAAGCATACCTAACCACTTCTGGTTAGCCACATTCCCCATTCCAGCACCTCAAAACTCAGATTTTAAATAAAAGCCTGAGTTTAACCCAGTCTCTACTTAAGCTGAGATTTTTTGACTTGCACCCCAAAGAGGTACTTGTTAGGTTTTGTGGATTGTGTTTCCTCTTTAATTTTTATTCTTTTATCTTCCATCTTAGTTCCATGATTCCATTTGACTATATCTTTCATCAGTTAGGTAATTTTTATAGCGGTACTCACACTTTAATTGTTGACAGTTTTAATCCCCCAGCTAGTGCTAATCATTTCCCAGACTTGGAGATTGATTTTTCAACCAAATCTTCTGTCATTAAGACTGGTCTTTGCCTCATTTTCTTAGGTTTAATCAATTGTTTTAGTCCCTACTTCACTTCCTATAAACTTTTAGGAGCTCTGGTGAAGTTATTGTTGTAAACCTTACCTACCTTTTTATACTTAACAAATATAAATATTCTTGGGTTAAAGGCTTTAGTCTACAATAATTTACCCCAATCCTTCAGACCTTACAGTGGTCCTGGGTGGGAAAGTCCTTCTCATACCTCTTTAAGTAAGCTCTGATCTTGTGATGGGCTCTGCCCGCAAAAACCGCGGCTTGTGTAATCCCTGAAAATGACAGGCCAGCTGCCCAAACTTGGATCCCTGACACTTCTGCAACCAATCAGGTGATCTGCCTGGTGATCTAGAGGTGGATTCAAAATCATTGGGCGTAAAGCCAACACTGGATACACCTAGTTTTGGGTTTAATGTCCCCTCCCCTCCTGGGAAGCCCCATTGACCCTCCTAGCACTGATCCCAACAATTGTCACGGTAGATTCCATAATGCCAGGTATTGCCTGTCTAAGTAAGAAGGCTCAGAAGGCCAGAAAACCTGTATCAAAATTGATCAAGTTAACAGATTTAAACCAAAAAGTTGATCAAAAATGGGTCACAGCTGCTCCAGTCCGCCAGCTGAAACCAGCTCCCCCTTTCAAACTGACGTTGATAAATTGACATAATATGAGGGTCACCTGATATGAGCTTGTTAATCAGTATGGTTGTCAGAAACTAGTCACGCAAGGGTTCTTTGCAACCTGGACCAGATACTTACTTGACAATGTGGAAGGAATAGGAGGTCAAGACTCAGGTGGTATTGCTTAGTCAATTTTTCTGATATATATTGAATAGTTTTCCCTGTTTCAACTCTAAGAGTTGAGTCCTCCTAAATTTACTCAATAAAAATCATTTATCCCAATTTCTAATTTTTAATTTTTAAAAAAATGCATCCTGTGATTGGGTTGTTGCGGTATATCCCGTACAATATGATTCTGAACCAAATCATTTCTGGAAGATGGGGCCCTGCAACTGGAACTTTGTTGTTGGTGCCTCCCAATGTTAATTTCATGCCAGCCAATTTTGCAGCTCCTCCCCCCATTCTTGAAAATGAAAATTGTGTCAATTCTCAATGCCCAGAATTTTATGCCAAAGATGCATTGATGCTTTCCCAGGTCATTTATCTTAGACTACTTTGGTTAGGACTAATTGCTCTACTTAATCCTGGAGTTACAATTGGAAATTTCACAAAAAATATCTGAAGCCGCGTTGGTGGTTAATCATCAATTCTATGTGGATTTGGGTGGTAATTTCCCATCACTTAGAAACGGCTTTATATTATCCAGTGATTTCTGTCACATTACTCAACTCTTCTACTTATGAGTTTTTGGAAGTAGTTTGTCATGAATTTGTGTTTCTTTTCTCCTTCTCCGTTGAGATATCTGCGTTTACCATGTTTATTTGCATCAGTTCATTTCTGAGTTTTCAGTTTGGGCTTTTCTTTAATTTGTGGTTTCCATCTCTGGTTGCAGTTGTTGAGACTGGATCCTCTGTTTCCTATTTCCGTTGTGTCATGTCATTTTGGCGTCCAGATTATTTTCCTGCTCCACCCACTGATGAAATTTTGTGTGAAGTTTTGTCAGCATTATCATTTTATTCTGGCTCTAGCCGTAGTCACAAATCCCAAGTTTACCATGTGATGACAAAGGTTTCTGAAGATGCCCATGAATGGTTGTTGTCTGCGGTGGAGCGTAATCTACGTGTTTTAATTGAGAGTGTATCTTTATACCCCTTGTTAAAAAATTTGTGTGTATCTATTGAGGAGCTCAAAGTATATTGTAAGCTGTACGCCTTCCATCAGGGTACAACTCCGCTTTTGGTATTCCTTCCTCAGTTCCTTACCTACTGCTGTATGATTGATGTTCCTGAGGTGAATAAACTCTCAGCATTGTGGTTAGCAGTTGACCAGACTGCCCAGGATTTGGCGGTTTGGGATTCCCTGTTAACCACAACTGAGGTCCTGGCAAGCCAAATTCTTTCTCTGGTCTCAAATCTGTCTACTTCCAAACAAGGTACATTGGTAATTGAGGATAAACCCGCTGTGCGCTCCTGGTTCTCTGGTTCTTGCTCCACGGTAGTCCCTTCCAACTAAAGCCAAGATTGTTCTCCCCCTGGCTCTTCTCAGCTACAATTGGCGGTGGTGAACAAACCTGGTGATGTGAAGGAGGCCCCTGTAGTGTCTGGTCCTGATAGTTCCTTGGCAATGCTTCAGCACGTTGTACCTGCAAAATCTTCTGTGATTACGTCTGAAGAGTTGCCCCTTGTTCCTATTGATTGTGATAACCCTGTTTTTCCAGCTGCTGTCTGTACCGCCAATGAAAAACAAGACCCTGCCAAGATTGCTACCTTTGCTGCAAATAAATCTACTTCTGGTTACTTCTTGTTCTATGGTAGCATTGATAATGATCAGACTATCTATCAGTCAGCTATTTTGTTGGATACAGGTGCTTCCAAAAATTTCATGAGTGTGGAGACTGCCAACTTGCTACAACTCAAGTACCACCCAGGAATGCTTGTTAGGGGTGGGAACTGTCAGAATTTTCCCTCTTTCCAGCTGAAGAAGCTAGTTACTTTTGTAGTTGCAGGTCATCCTTTTACTGCAAGGTTTTCTGTTTTCTCTACCCTGATGTATCCTATCATTTTGAGAGTGAGTTGATGGAGAGATCATAATGTATCAACCTTACTGGAGAAAAATGAGCTGCAGGTGGAACACTCTTCTGGTATAACTATTTGTATTCTGCTATTGGATATGTCTAAATTAGAGCAATCATCACAGACCATACAATTGTTTCCTGTCCCTGACCCTGTAAGTTTGGATTTACCGGCATGTTTGCAACCCTGGTCTGCGGCATTCAACGCCACCAGAGGCAAGGTCCTTCCCAAGCACACTCAGTTTGACTTTGACTTTAAGGTTAATGTTGATCTGATCAGAATTGTGTCTCCTATTTACCCTTTAACCTTGAAGGAAGACACATGTTTGGAAGAGTGGACTTGTGAAATGTGGCAAAAGGCTACATTTTTAAGAAGGCTTTGTCAATCTGCTCCCCGTTATTGTTTGTTCAGAAGTCTGATGGGTCTCTTTGTCCTTGCGTTGACTACAGGAATTTGAATAACATTATAATCCCAAATCCTTATCCTTTACCCCTCAAAGCACAGATCTCTAGGTGTGTTGAGAAGGCCAAGGTATTCTCAAAACTGGATCTGTTGAATGCTTTTAATCAAATCAGTATTGCAGAAGAAATGGAATGGTTAACAGCATTCAGAACCAAGAAGGGTATCTTCCAGTTCCGTGTAATGCCTTTTGGATTGAAGAATGTCCTGACTTGCTTTCAGCGGTTAATTGATTCAGTCCTGGGGGATCTCTTAGGTGTTTGTACCATTGCATATATGGATGATATCTTATGTTTTCTCCAGATGAGGAGTCTCATAAGGCCCACTTGTTGGCAGTTGTAGAGCGCATTCTCCAAGCAAACTTGATCATCAAAAGGAGTGTGAATTCTTTAAATGTAAGGTTACCTTTCTGGGTAATATTATCTTTGAGGATGGCCATACCATTGCCCCTGATAAGGAAGCTGCAGTTTGAGAGTATGCTACGCCTGTGACAGTATCCCAACTTTGTAGTTTCTTGGGTACATGTATGTTCTAGAAGAAATTCACCCCCACTTGTCTGAGGTGGCTGCCCCTTTATATTTGGCTAGTAGAAAGACAACTTTAGTCTGGACGCCTGAGTGTGCAAGTGCCTTCTCAGCAGTCAAGGCTCTTTTGTTGTCCTCCCCAGTGTTAAGACATGTGGATCCTGAGCTTCCTTTTGTGGTTTCCACCAATGCATCTAAATATGCTGTGGCAGGTGTGCTGTTGCAGACAGCTAGTGATGGGATTGAGAGACCTGTAGGGTATTTCTCCCAGAAGATGGAGGCTCAAGAACGCAACTACATGATTTACGACAAGGAATTGTTGGCCGTTGTGGAATTGTTAAAGTATTGGCATCACCATCTCATGTTTGCATATCATCCATTTGTAGTAAGAGCTGACCACAAAGCTCTTCTATATTATTGACAACCCAGGGTTTTGTCGGGTTGTCAATCCAGATGGCATGGTGACCTGTCAAGATACAAGTTCTGCTACAAGTTTATTAAGGGATCTGACAATCACTTGGCCAATGCACTAAGCAGGAACCCTTCCCATCTCCCAGATGCTGGTATGGATGCCAAGTTTAACACACATATTATGATTCCATACAAGGCTATGATGCCTTTTGTATTGCCTCCACCGGCTACGTTGGCTACCATGTCCTTAGCTGAGGGCGCAGACCTGGACTTGTATTCCAAGGTCAAGTTTCTGCAACCTTTGTCCAAAGGCTATGATAGGCTATTAGAGCTAGCATGTGCAAACCCAGTGGGTCAGCCTCAGGGTTATCATAAGATTGGTTCAGTCCTATATCATCAAGGTTGCTTGTGGGTTCCTGAGGGTACTATTTGGGATGAAATCATGGAGGCTAATCATACCTTTCCAACGGCTGGTCACCCAGGGAAAAAAACAGTGGAACTAATCTGCCGCCAGTTTTCCTGGAAAGATTTAACTGTTCAGGTAGCAGCCTTTGTTTGAGATTGCCTGGTATGTGTTTGATCCAAGGCCAGTTGGAACAAGACAACTGGTTTACTGGTTCCACTGCAGCCTGCTGCAGGACCCTGGACGTCTGTGTTGGTGGATTTCATTGGTGGGCTTCCCAATTCCAATGGGTTTAATGCAATCATGGTGGTAGTTGATTGTTTCACAAAGATGGCACACTTTGTACCTTGCTCAACCACAATTGCTTTGGTGGAAACAGCTAGGTTGTTTGTGGATAGAATCTTTTCCTTACATGGTATCCCAATGGAGATTGTGAGTGACTGTGGGCCTCAATTTATTGCTCAGTTCTGGAAAGCCTTTACTGGAATTCTTGGAATCAAATTATGCCGTTCCACAGCCTTTCACCCCCAATCTGATGGACAAACAGAGAAGGTAAACCAAAGTTTGGAGGTCTACCTACGTTGCTACACTAATGCGCAACAAGATGACTGGTGTGATAATCTATCCATGGCAGAGTTCACATATAATAATGCCCCGCACACGTCAACTCAAGTATTGCCATTTTATGCCAATGTGGGTTACAATCCTTCTTCCAACATGGGTCCTTGTTTGGTTAGCAATGTGGAAGCTGAAACTGATCAAGCTGCTGCATTGAAGCAGGTCCATCAGGAGCTCCAAGTTACTCTTGCCGCCGCCATGACAACTTACAAGGAATATGCAGATTGTAAGCACCAGGAGGGTCCAAGATACAGGCCATGTGAGAGAGGGGGGCTAAACTAACTAAGTTTGGCTCCCATCCAGGCAAAACAAACCACCAGGATGCCGCCCAGTGGAGAAATGGGATGGCCGCTCAAAGGGGGTACCACAGGGAGGACACAGAGGACATCTGAGGCAGATATGCATTCAGTGCCATCAGCGCCAAGCCTATGAGTAACCAGGGTGTACAGGTAGGGTTGGGAAGAGACACCACAGGAGCGTGTAAAGACGCCAAGCTACTCTCCTCCAGGCCAGGAAAGGAGGGCATTGACACACCTTCACCCACAGGAGCAAGAGGGGCATAGTCCACGTCACCCAAATCTAAGTCATCACACGTCAAGCTCTTCACCACAGCCTCTCCAGAATAAAAGAGGCTACTGGGAAGACTTAAGAGGCTGGGAGGGTCTTTGCTCATGAGGTGCGCAGAAGAAGAGATTCTCAAACACAGGTCTGGGGAAGTCAACCACAGGAGGAGTAAAAAGGGACCCAAAGAAAAAACAACAAATTTAACAGCTGGCAGTATCATGGTTGTGTTCTCCTTGAATTTTGGAGTAGGATGGTATGATTTTTGGCTTAAAAATTATTAAAATAAACCCCAGTAGGGGATATCACAAACTAGATATTTAGTGCAACAGCAGAACGGGTCTGGGGGGCCTTGAGCGTGTTTGCGGGTGCCCAGGGAAAGGGCAGAAACAGAAAAGCGGGTTCAAAGTGGCAAATTTAACTGAAAACTCAAATTTAAAGTAAAGATTATATTGAATTTTAAATGAAAACTCAAGTTTGAGTCGTGTTTTTTTTAAAAAAAGCAAAAACAAAGGAACTATACACTCAAGCTTCTGTAAAGAGAGTCAGAGGAGGAGACAAGTTCGAACCAGGCTGCCACAAGTTAAGCTTATTAACCACAACTAACACTTTTAAATTTAGAAATAGAGAGGCTCCAAACTGGGTACCCCACTACTACAAACTTTAAAGATTTTAAACTGAAATCAAGCCTTTAATCTAATTGAGAATAGACAAGCAGGGGACTGAAGGTCCCCTTGCTGTGTTAAAAGGAGGGGGGTTGATCACATAATTTTTGTAACTGAATCTGATTGGCTGGGGGAGAATTTTTGTGGGCAGAACCAGGGGGACTGGAATGTTTCAATCCAATTTCCGCAGGGCTATTTGATTGGCTAGAAGGAGTCCCATGTATTTGCAATTCATTTGAGTTGTTGGTTGCCAATGTGGCCACATTTGATTGGTTGATTCTAATAGTTTTCAGATGTGGGCAACACCAAGCCAACAGGAAGTCCAAATTAACCAGTGTTTCTTCCCAGGAAGGGACTGCCAAAGGCAACAAATCCGCAGGGTAGGCCAACACAAACCTCTCGTCAACTGTATGCGCCAAATCCTCTAAAGAATTAAGAGGTTTGGCTGGGATTTTGGACCTTTCTTGGTGCGACAGGGGAAGATTTTGCAATCCAATGCCAGGGGTGGCAGTGAATTTACAGGCCAGGTGATCTAGTCATGGTTGATGCTCGCAATATGAAACTTAAGGTTCTCTGCCGTAAATTAGGTCCCAAGCGAGTTGGTCCCTTCAAGGTAGAACGTCAGATTGGTCCCTCTGCCTATCAGCTAGATTTATCTCCTGCTTTCAAGATTTTCCATACCTTCCATGGATGTCTTCTTACTCCCTTCAAAGGAACAGAGACTCCCTCTTCCCAACCCATTCTTGTGGAAGGTGAACCTGAGTGTGAATTAAATTGTATTCTGGCTTTCTGCAAGAACCGCCGCCGTTTGGAATATTTGGTGTCTTGGAAAGGTTATCCTGATTCTGAAAACTCCTGGGTTCCCCACTACAATTTTTCAAATTCCTCAGATCTGATCTGTGAGTTCTACAAGCGCAATCCCACTGCTATTGGTCACCCTGAACTTGCCTTAGCTGCAATGAAACTCCCACCTGCCCATAAGAATTTCTCCTTATCCCATCTCCCAGATGGTGGTATTGTGCCCAGGGCTAAAGCAGAGAGTAATGTCACGGTAGATTCCATAATGCTGGGTATTGTCCGTCCAAGTAAGAAGGCTCAGAAGGCCAGAAAACCTGTATCAAAATTGACCAAGTTAACAGATTTAAACCAAACGGTTGATTGAAAATTGGTCACAGCTGCTCCAGTCCGCCAACTGAAACCAGCTCCCCCTTTCAAACTGACGTTGATAAATTGACATAATATGAGGGTCACCTGATATGAGCTTGTTAATCAGTATGGTTGTCAGAAACTAGTCACGCAAGGGTTCTTTGCAACCTGGACCAGATACTTACTTGACAATGTGGAAGGAATAGGAGGTCAAGACTCAGGTGGTATTGCTTAGTCAATTTTTCTGATATATATTGAATAGTTTTCCCTGTTTCAACTCTAAGAGTTGAGTCCTCCTAAATTTACTCAATAAAAATCATTTATCCCAATTTCTAATTTTTAATTTTTAAAAAAATGCATCCTGTGATTGGGTTGTTGCGGTATATCCCGTACAATATGATTCTGAACCAAATCATTTCTGGAAGATGGGGCCCTGCAACTGGAACTTTGTTGTTGGTGCCTCCCAATGTTAATTTCATGCCAGCCAATTTTGCAGCTCCTCCCCCCATTCTTGAAAATGAAAATTGTGTCAATTCTCAATGCCCAGAATTTTATGCCAAAGATGCATTGATGCTTTCCCAGGTCATTTATCTTAGACTACTTTGGTTAGGACTAATTGCTCTACTTAATCCTGGAGTTACAATTGGAAATTTCACAAAAAAATATCTGAAGCCGCGTTGGTGGTTAATCATCAATTCTATGTGGATTTGGGTGGTAATTCCCCATCACTTAGAAATGGCTTTATATTACCCAGTGATTTCCGTCACAGCAATGGGAGGATCAGTTGCCAATATCCTCAAACGTTTTTAATAACTCTTTGGGATATTAAGGGGGGACCCATTAACTACATGAATTTTAAATAGCCATTTAAAAGAGACATGAGCTTCTTTTGTTTTATTGATATACCCTGCCAAGCTCCCCACATTGGCTCCAAAGTTCTCCCAACTTCCCCATTTCTCTATCAAGTCTCCATTACTCTCAGCTATATAAGCCTGTGCTATTTACTTTCAAAATGTCCAGCCAATAAAGTCTTTACCCAAATTTTTTTTGACTGCTTGCACTTGCCTTCTCCATCTTTCCAAAGAACCATGGTATTACCCAAGTTCTCCCAATGGGAGCTCATTGGGTATAAATGGTTGGTTTGGCTACTCCTGCTGCAGGCCCTCAGGGCCAGCATTTTGTTAGGGACTAGAGCAGACTCTAGTTCTTTCACTCCCCTCCCAGTACTTAGAAAAGTCTTGGTGTTGCGTAATACCTGGTGTATGGTATATCACCACTTCTTTATCACACAATCCTCCTGTTACGGAGAAACAACCAATGTACAAGGATATCCTCAAGGCTCCAACTTCAACCAAATTATATCATTTGACGTCAGCCTTCCTGCTAAGTTATATTGGAGCCTACTTCTTCTTGGGTAGATTTAATCCTCTTCTTGGATGGTACTGCCTCCCTGAGGAGACCTTTCATATGGGAATGGTCTCTGTTCCTGTAGACACCTTGGTTGCTGGTCTAAATTCATCAGCAATCATACACTATATTGATGGCATGTTCCCCAGCGGATGAGTTCCTGACAGAAGATGTTGCAGTGATATTAATTCAATCTGCTAATAAGTAGTGAAGTAGTGATGATTTTAATGTCAAGCATAGTTTAGTGATATTTAAAGCTGCTATGGATATAATCCTTTTATTTTACTTGACTACTTTTTTTAGAGGGTATCTATTTAATTTGCCATGCTATTGTTGGGAACATCTGGTGCCAACCAGGTCTGCAGAAATTTGGCAGGAATAGCCCCTCCCATGGACAGATCTTCTGGGAACATAGTTGCCAGGCATGAATTCAAAAGTGATGCTGGGATCATTTCCTGTGCACAATATTCCCGGCAGGGTGGAGAAATAATTCCCCATGCATGGATTGTTCAGGATGCCCCTGGAACATTTGTGCCAGAACTGTTCCCTAACTGTGGCTTTGGGAGCAGGTTGCAGAATGTAGTAGTTACAGTTTGACCTGGCCCCTATAGTTACAGAATTATTTGTGACCAACCGTCAAAGTCACAAAACAGATTGTGACGGGTGAAGCTTGGTCACGGCATAAATCCTCATACCTTGGAGCTTGTTACTGCTCTAGTTGCAGAAAACTAGCTGCCAGAAAACTTTTGTCCCCATTTTTCACCGCATTGGATATAAATAAATATGGATATAAATAAACATGTATATAAATAAGTATATCTATGGATATAAATAAATGTGTATATAATTAAATAAACATGGATATAAATAAATATGGATGTAAATACTAAAGTAGATCTTGCTAATTTTTGGGTTTTTATAGTTCACTACCTCATCGGAAGCGATACACATGACAAGGGCTGCGTCGTCCCACCCCCGGACAAAACCCGGATTCTGTCCGAAGTTTCGGAAAATGTGGAAGGTGATATATTTTCTATTTGGAGCTGATTTTAAATCCGATCTTCCAGAATGCCGGAAAAAAGAAGATCTTTGTCTGGGGGTGGGACGACGCAGCCCTACACATGACATATCTATTCGAAATACATGCACTTTAGCTCCACCTGCAAACCATTTGATATGTGGCGGGTTTAGATTAAGAATTGATTGGTTTTGTATTGGAATGGGGATCAGCATCGATTTAGGCTTGCAAAAATATCTAACTCAACAACCAGGTGCAATGGTATACAAATACGAAATAATCAAGATAATAAGGTAAGGTTTATTTCGGTTAAGCTTGGGTTTAAATACTTGTTGACAATTACGTCAATAACGATTATATATC
The DNA here is from genome assembly GCA_014839935.2 of Entomophthora muscae. NCBI lineage: Eukaryota > Fungi > Entomophthoromycota > Entomophthoromycetes > Entomophthorales > Entomophthoraceae > Entomophthora > Entomophthora muscae. The sequence goes on from QTSX02003635.1 coordinate 285,546, forward strand.
GAATATTCGAATTCTCTATTGCACAGGTCCAGGGTTAAGCTCGGCTTGAAGCCTACGAGCCTCTAAGACGTTTTGAAGGATATAAACCCTTTATAACGAGCCTGGTCATTCAGTTCCAACCCCAACTATTCTTGAATTTGTTCGAGATTACTTTTTCGGCCTAATCGGGCTGAGCCACTTTTTTAACTTGAGCTTTATACACTGCGGCCTTCAACTGGGAGCCTTGCAATTCATACTCGAAATTGGAACTCGCGTGTTCTTAAGGGACGAAGCTATGAAATCAAGCACCCAGATTAAACGGTTCCAAGTTTAGCCCCCCCGATTTATAAATTTAAATAGTGTCATATGATCCAATAATAATATCCTTTTCTTACTGCGAAGAGTTCCGATTGGATGTGAAATATCTGTTTTCTCCAGGGCTTCTTTTGAGCGGCGGGCTGGGAAAATCTGGCCGTTTTCGCTGTAACTGATAAGAATGATATAAAAGCTTCACTTGTATAGAATGTGAGCTGCAAGGATACTTGAATGAAGGGATGCAGAATTTAATACAACTACATTTTGAAGATTAGGGAAATAAAGTGGGATCACTACAAAATGTAAAATTAGTTTGTTGGTGAAACATTTGAATTGGCAATCATTTGGGTGCTCCCGTGAAAAGGGGTCAATGATGGAAATCGGAAAAAGCTATTTTTGTTAAGAACCAGATGAAATCATAGCTGCTAAGCGGAGTAATTGTTCGGTTTCACCCAGCTTAAAAGTGCCTATTGTTTCGTCAAACAGGAATATTGATCATTAGCCTAGCAGGCCTCGTCTGAAGGGACAGGGAAAAAATGTAAATCTCAAATGATGCAAAGCTTATAAGTAATTTCTTCAAAGATGGCTTTTAGAACCCCTTTAATGGGGACTGAGTATGTTAGAATTGATTAGATGTGAAGCTTTTATTTCATATTTATTTCGTTTATAAAAGCCTTAAACCTGATCAGCCTCCTTGGTTGATGGGATTATGCAATGGGTTTATTCCGGAATTATGTGAATTCATTTAAGATTCAATAGACAATAGCAGATTTTGTAGCTAATGATGGCTGATGGGTAAGCTATGATTTTTATTGATTTGATTCATAAAAATGAGGTTAAACTTGATATTTATGTTTGAAACGGTAAAAATCGTGGATGGGACTTTGTGAGCAATTAAAGCCTCAAGTGGATTGAGCGAACCCCCAACCAAGTTTGCCAGTCAATTAACCAATCAACTCCTGACCTCGAGTCTTGTTCTCTAATTAAAATCAATGTTTGTATCGCTACTAGGGATGTTTGGCCATTTTTAGCATTGTATCACTTGATTCAAAGATTTATCTTAAAACATTTAAATATTAAAATCCGGGTTAGTTGAAGCGGCCCGTAGCCGGAAGCTAGCCGAAGTGAGCCGAAGCATCCCTAGTGGCTACTGCCATAGCTGCCTGTTTGTCAACGTTGGTAGCTGACAGCTATAGGCATTCGTTTTAGTTATTAAAATAAGTTTCGTTTAATATGCGACGAAGCGCAACTTTGAGTAACATACGCAAGCCTGGTTCGAGGAGGTTTTCACTGTCGGTCCACGGTGAGTCCAGTGATGTAGGTCACCGTCTTCCACTATCTCCTTTGGTAAGTCTCCATTTCTACTTTAGGTTTCCGTTACAGCCAGTTGGCTTCAATTGTTAAAGCACGGTTTTCTTTTCGGCCTTGATAAAGCCACCCTTGAGCTTTATTTTCTTACTTCCTTTTGAAATGGGGCTTTTTACCGGTGGTGATAGATTGCGTCTTTCGCTTTCAGCTCTAAGAGCTTCCCCCCTTCTATCTCCTCCCAACTCATCTTCTTCTAGGCTTCTTAATTCTAACTTACATCTCTCTTTTAAGCAGTCCAGAGCCCACTCAAACCCAATTCTCTCTTCTACGATTCAGGAGTACGATGTCCTTTATGAAAACCAAAGAGGGTAAGTAGTTTTCAGGTGGTTTACTAAGTCCATAGTTTTTATTTCCTTGGTATACCAAAGTTCAGTGCCAACTTGTTGAATCCCCTTGACCCACCAGCATGGTGTGATCGGTTTGGCAAGGGTGTCTCTACAGATATTCAAACGTACTCTCTCCCTGATCCTACCTGGGAATGGGTAACCGATAAATGGCTTGTCGATATGTCGGGGGATGTCGATCCAAATGGGTGGCAGTATGCGTTTAGGTTTCGCCAACGTAATTGGCGTGGGGATGCAAAAGCATTCCATAATTTTGTTCGCCGCAGGCGGTGGATCCGACTTCGACGCAAAAAACCTAACCATGATGTAAAAATAACCAGCTTTTCTTTCATAACACCTACTAGAACTTTATGGGTAGCTATGGTGTTCCTGACAACATTCTAGAGCACCAACCCATGACTCCCTCCTCTATAAATAGCATAGTTGTAAGTTCCGCTGGGTTTCTCCTCTAAACCTTAATAGACCTCCGGCTCAAGCAGCATTGAACCAGAGTCCACCGGAAAAGCACCCTCAGATCTGACACTGCATTTAATGTCATCTCGCGTAGATCGAGAAAAACTAGCTATTATTCAAAAGGAGATATCGCAGAGAAAGACGCCATTTACTAAACTAGAGGTACAAAGCCATTTCACCTGCTATTAATCCACAGATCGAGGAAATCCTAAACTGCATGGAATATGAATCCAGCCGCAAACGGCTGCAGCAGTTGATCGATGAGCACACTGCCGAATGTGCCGCGCTTCTCGACTTAACTACTCAAACCACAGAGTCTCCCTCTTTGGAATATTCTAACCTCTCTTCCCAACTAAGGCTCCCTGGCTCACGTTTCAAGGACTCCTCCTCTGGCACCAAAGTCTCTATCTACTTGGATGCCAGATCTTATCTTGAATGATTTGTGTTAGTAAGATTCTTTTGTTCGTTTGTTTCCAAATGTTTAATTGTCCCGAGTGAGCATGTATTCTGTAAATTTCCCGCCAGCCCACCCCATCAAAGCCTTTCAATCTAATCCCTTAAAATAAACAAATAAACCTTTCCATGCTCCACTTGAATGGCAACTTCTATACAAGCGCATTCGACCAGGCAAAGGAACCAACAATTTAACAGCCCCAGCACCCTAGCCTATCTATACATCACGTAAGAGGCACCATCCCAGAGCAAGCATAATTTGCCATCGCAAGAAGTTCAAATCAAATTCACCTTCGGGTTGACACCGGTAGGGTGGGCCAGAGCTTTTCAGGGGTATCCTTTAAGCTTCCAGGGATAAATCTATCAGCACAGCTTATGTTTAAGTTATCTACCAAGGATATCATTATAGATGGGTAACAAGTGTCCCAACTTTCAAAAGCCCAAGCTATTTGCTGTCAAAACAGCGGGTCGAACCCCCAGCAAAGTTCCGCACAGAGACCCTGTGGCACTCAAACCAAATTACCCATCACTTGAAGCCAAATGTGGAAGTCAACTCAAACTTCTAAATCCAGCAGCTGTGACAGAAATAGCCGCATAGTAAGAAGCTGTCTCCAAATGGTGGGGAATCACCACCCAAATCCACATGGGGTTAATGATTAACCACCAACACAGCTTCAAATACTGGTTTATGAAATTTCCAAATGAGATACTAGGGTTAAGTAAAATGATTAACCCTAACCAAAAGAGCCCAAGATAAATCGCCTGCGAGAGAATCAGAGTGTCTTCAGCATAAAATTCAGGAAATTGAGATAGAACCAAAGTTTCAGATTCAATGGTAGGAGGAATGGCTCCGAGATTGACGGGCATTGGATTAACATTGGGTGGAGGCAACGACAAAGTGCCGACGGCAGGGCCCCATCTTCCCGTAACAATCCGGCTAAGAATTAGATTGTAGGGGATGTAGCGCAGCAAGCCAACTACATGATGCATTTGAAAATAAAGTTAGACCAAGGGATAATTGATTTTATTGAGTAAATTTTTGGGAGGACTCAACTCTTAAGAGTTGATACAGTGAAAATTATTCAATATATATTGAAATTTGACCAAGCAATACCACCTGGATCCTGGGCTCCTGTTCCTTTCACATTGTCAAGTGAGTATCTAGTCCAGGTTGCAAAGAACCCTTGAGTGACCAACTTCTGATGACCATGCTGATTCACAAGTTCATATCTGGTGACCCTTAAATTATGTCAATTTATCAACATCAACTTATGGGGGGGATCAGATTCGACCGGCAAGCTGGAGCAGCTGTAAACTATTTTTGAACAACCGTTTGATTCAAGTCCGTTAAATCAGTCAATTTTGTTAAAGGTTTTCTGGCTTTTTGAGCCTTCCTACTTGGCCAAATAATCCCTGGCATTATGGAATTTATTGTGATAGCAGCATGACCAAATGACAATCCCTGTACAGTGAAGAGCTCAGTTTAGCGCTTGACTCATTACAAGGATCAAGCCACCCCCTAACCGCACAACTGAGTGATCCTCATAATAATGTTCTTATTATCCTGATTCACAACAACTATATAATTTCTATATTCCAATAAAGAATGTTATCTAGTTCCCAATTATATCCCCCCTGTAACTCTGCTATAACAGCACAGTTACAACACTACTGTTAGGATTTCCCACTGTGTCTCTTGGCCACGCCCAAGTGCACAGAAAAAATGGTGTTCACTAAAGGGGCTGTGAACCCCTTGGGTACCCCTGATTTGGATCAAATCACTTCAGTGGCCCCTGGGCTAGACTGTAGGGGGCTGTCCCTAATCTACAAGTCCAGTTCAATTCTACCAAGTATTATAAGATTATAGTTGCATTTTGTAGTCCATATCACCTCATTTCAGAAGCTGACTCTGCTACTTGCTTGATATCTTCCTTTGTCTAACCTGCTTTGGTCCATCATCAGATGTTACTGGGTGTTGTAAGAATCAGCCCTTCTAGTCCTTCTGGTTACTTCTTGGTGGGTTGCTTGCTCGGCAAGAACAGAAAAGACTGTATTAACAATGGCTTACCACTGATAAGATGACCTTAAGTCTTTACCTATCCAGTGTAGGTAACAATTGAGAGTAGCCAAATGTATACAAGTGGTAAGTGTAAAATTATATCTTTATTGATTAAAAAAGGAATTTATATACATCTTGGGCTGCACAATGGATGCAGAGGTGTTATTAGTACCTACCCCATTTTTAGGAACATCCTGTCATGTTCTGGGAATCAGAGTGGGGCTTTCATCCACTTTCTTGCCATATTTAGTGATCTGTACAATCTAAAAACAAATGAAGAAGGATAATATTTTTCAGGATTCTCCTTCTTCAATTTAGCTGCTAGCATCTTCAAGATCATCAACACCACTTTTCTAGCCAAAGCCTTGGGCAATTCATATCAATTTTATTTTTCAACATCTTACCCTTTTATTCCTTGCTCTACCATTCAAATTTATCTACTTTAATGATTAAATTTTGTTTTTGAAGTTACCTTTAATCCTGGAAAATTCTTGAACCCGGGACCTAACGTTGGGTTTACTTTAAACTAGTCTGAACCTTCTTACCTTTTTTTGCTTTGGCTTACGCCAGCAGTTTGGATCTTGTTTTTTCATCCTCTCACTTGCTCTCTTGCTCAATCTTGAGTTTTCCAAGCAATCCACCGCTTTCCCTTTACCTTGTTACTTAACTTTTAAAGGTTAAAGTAATCAGAAACATGTGTTTGTGTCTCTTCTACCTTCCAAGCCATTTAACCACCTTTGGTTAGTTGTTTCTCCTCTATTCATCACCTCAACAACTAGACTTTAATAAAAAGCCTGAGTTTTATCCAATCTTGTCAGGATTAACAATTCTTCCTCCCTGGAAACCCAGGCCCGGGAGCAGGAATTGAACCCTGACCCTGGACCCCCCCGGGCCGCCAGGCCTGTGGACTGCGGGACTACCCACCCACGCCTTTCTGGGATTGAGCCCCCACAAGCTGATACCAAAAATGTTGGCCCATGCAGTGAAATGAGCCAAACCAAGGAAATTATTGCACCAAATGGAAGACTAATCACAGCGCCTAATGGAGGTACTGATTTGGCAACTATTAGCTTCATAAACTTGAAGTCTACACCAGCAACCAATCAGGAGCCAACCCAGGAAAGAGGCATGGGCCTGCGGCACGGTCCCATGACCACGACACTAAAGCAAGATAATCAAGTAGCCAAATTGAGATTCTTGACCAATGAAAGAACTCCCAGGCCAAGTGCCATTTTGCTGCCTTTGGACCCAAGCTCCCAGTTCCCCTGGCCCTGCCTTTCCCAATGCCCTGATGAACCCCCCATGGAAAATGCTAAGTTTGGAGGTGGGGTACTATATAGACCAAAGGACCCCGCGCTCTAAACTTATTGCCATTTTTGAATAAAGGTTATGTTATTTTGGCTCACACAGCTATTGCCTTATTTTGTATTTGCTGTCTACCAATTCAGTTCAAGATCTCCCGGCCCACCTTCCCCACCACCCGCTGTTTTCTGTCCTCCTGGTGTACCCTTTGGACCCGTCCATTTTACCAACTACCCTCTGAAGTCTGAATACAAGGAATACACCCCGGAAAAGATACGCAAACTTGATCCTTTGACCTGCATACAATCTGCAATTAGATACAACCAACAAGGCCTGTGGATATTTTCAACATCCAAGTTGTTCAGAGGGAAATTCAACTATCTCCCTGCTTACAACCTGCCCATAGAACCACCTGTGACCCCAAAGCCTATGCCTGCCTCCTCACTCAACCTCCCAACTGACCACACTGACAAGCTGTTTGGGATTGCATACATCACTCTCACAGAGGTAATTATCACTATAATCCCGGCCGCCGGCCTGTGGTCCTGGATGGGAAAGTCCGCCTCCTACCTTTTAAAGTTAGTTTCCCTCTTGTAGTGGGCATTGCCTGCAAAAAAGCTGGCCCAAGTTACCCCTGAAAACGACAGGCCGGCCGCTGAAGACTGGATGCCTGACATTATGGCAATCTTTATTAAACCTGGTACCCTGAGCCCCAAGATGTTGTTATTTCTTGGGGCATATTGTATGCTTTTGCTATTGATAACCAAATATTACACTTATAAGATGACTAAAAATCTGATCTCTTACATGTGGAAGAATGCAAACCTGAATGACCCAAAGAGAACCGACGCCAATACCGCTGACGCCAACAAAGCTCCCTTCTCCCAAGTGCAAAATGTGATTGTGAATCAGTCTCTCACAAAGGTAGAGATACCTCAGATGGGGAAGCTCCCGCTTGAGGAAGCTAGAAGTGCCATGCCGGTCCTCTGCCTGCATTTCCATAACAACACCCCCTTTTACGCCAGTGACACCAAGAAAATCCTTAGGGTTGCTTCAATACTATCGGGGGACGCCTTGGACTGGTTCAGCAAGGCCATGGCTGAGGATGTAGAATTCTGCTTAGACTACGCCAAGTTTGAGGCTGAGTTAATGGCCACTGGGGAAGATTGCGACACTAGATACTACGCCCTGAACTCCCTGTTAGAAATTTGACAAGGCCCCTGACCCATCCAAGTGTATATTGACAAATTCCTCAGACTGAAAACCTGCACCCAACTTGGGGACAAACTGGCAGCCATTATCTTCCAAAAGGGAGTCAAACTAGCAATGAAGGACCTGTTGAAGCACCACCCGCCCACCCTCAGCCTAGACAATCTAGCTCCCCTGTGCAAGGGCCTCAGCATGAATCAAGAGAACGCTGGCTCCTCCCAGACCCGCTAAAACTGAGCACTGACCCCCAACAGGATGGGAATGACACCTGAAGAGCTCCAACAACACTACTGCAAAGGACTTTGTTTCCACTGCCATGAGGCAGGCCACTTGACCAGATCCTGCCCTAAGAAGAACACCACCCCAATCTCACTGGCGCAAATAAACACTTTTTTCCAGTCTTACAAATTCATCCAAGTGACCATAGAACTATTAGGAAACAAGCGCCAGATTGAAGCTTTTATTAATACAGGAGCTGATGAAAGCTTCATTGATGCCAGCCTAGCAAAGGAGCTAGGCTTGGTAGCTTCAGAGCGTAGCCTACAAGTAGTCATGGGAAACAGCTCTCTGGACACTGGCTATGAGTGTGAACAAGAACTCCCGTTGACAATTGGTCATAATGTGTACCCGTTGTCCCTGATCCTCTTGCCAGGAATACCCCACCCCCTTATACTGGGCAACTCCTGGTCCAACAGACATGGCCTGATCCTGACCTATCATGAGCAAACTGCCACGTTGGACCAACCTGAATCTTGTGACACCGTTCTCTTTTGCATGAGCCATGACTGACTCCCTACCAACAAGCTCTTGACCATGAAGATAGAACCTAGCGTTGGGATACTGCCTACCCTCTACAGAGATGGAACCATGTGTTTAGTGAAGAGGCAGCCACAAAACTACCCAGCCATTCAATCTATGGCCACACCATAGACCTGTTACCAGGGACTCAACCACACCACGGCCCCATCTACAGCTGTAACCACCGCAAGCAAGTGGCCTTGAAAGCATACCTCAAGGATATGATAAAAAAGGGTTCATCCGGGTGTCAAAAGCCCCCTGCTCGTCACCCATGCTGTTCTTAGGGAAAAAAGATGGTGGGATGTGTCCATGCGTAAACTACCAGAAGCTGAATGACATTAAAGTGAAGAACTGCTATCCCATCCCCAATGCTGACGGCCTCTGTGAGGTACTGACTGGAGCCCAGATGTACTCAAAAGTTGACCTTAGAGATGTGTTCAATCAAATCCAAATCAAGGACAGAGACAAATACAAAACAGCCTTCAAAAACAAATATGGGTTGTATGAGTACCTAGTTATGCCATTTGGCCTGTGAAATGCCCCCAGCACCTTCCAAAGATAATCAACACCATCCTAGGGGAATACCTTGACCGTTTTTGTGTGGTATATCTGGATGACATTCTCATCTACAGCAAGACTCACAAGGAACACCTGTACCACCTGGACCTTATACTAGAAAAACTCTCTCAAGCAAAATTACACACTAAGCTTAAGAAATGCAAATTCTTTCAGTCTGAAGTCAAATTCCTGGGATACATAGTGAAGACCAGTGGCTTTGCCATGGCACAGGATAAAGTAGAAGCAATAACATCTTGGCTGGTGCCCAAAAGCAGGAAAGATGTGAGAAGTTTTTTGGGCCTGGCAAATTATTGCAGGAATTTAATCCAAAATTTTTCTCACATTACCCTCCCCCTGATCTGCCTTTGCTCTAACAAGGTCACCTTTGCCTGGACTCTGGAATGTACCACCGCCTTTAAAACCTTGAAACTTGCCTTCACCTCCGCCCCTGTCCTGGCCATGCCAGATCCGTCCAAACCTTGTTCTGGAAACCAACATGTCAGACTTTGCGGTGGTTGGGGTCCTTCTTCAGGAAGGAAGGGATAGTATGCTACATCCTGTAGCATATTACTCCAAGAAGATGCTACCCGCGGAAGGGAACTACCCAATATATGACAAGGAGATGCTAGCCATAATGAAGACCCTGAAACATTGGCGCCAATACCTATGTGGCGCTGAATATCCAGTAAAGGTCCTGACAGACCATAAGAACTTGGTCTACTTCTGTTGAACCACACCAGCTTAATCAATGACAAGCAAGATGGGCCTTAGAACTGGCTGACTACACTCTGACCATAGACTACAAGCCAGGGAAGGTGAACATGGTACCCAATGCCCTAAGTAGAAGAACTGACCTGGTGCCTACCAACCTAGAAACCCGCAACCAAACCCCCAAGTCCTCTTGGACACAGCAAGCCTAGGCATTAACCTGGGATTGATGAAAATCAGAGCCAGAAAACTAGAAGTACCAAGGGCCCAAACACTAGACAAATTCACCAAAATCATGATCACTGACCTCTCCAAATCCTTTGATATTGTCCACTATCAAAAAGGCTACTCATTGAAGGGAACAACACTAATGCTCCACAACAGGATCTTTGTACCAAAAGGGGACATCAGAACTAACGTCTTGAGAGACTATCACAATTCTTAGATGGCTGGACACCCAGGTAGACTCAAGACCCTCCGGAGCATTAGAAGGAACTTTGCTTGGCCAAAAATGGATCAAGACGTAAACACGTTCCTGAAGGGGTGTGAGACCTGTGGGCGGATCAAAACCCACAGAAACAAACCTGAAGGACTTCTAAGACCCTTGAATATACCCCATGGACCTTGGAGATCTGTCTCCATGGACTACATAGTAGAACTGCCGCCATCCATCTTGTACAATGCAATACTGGTCATGGTAGACCGCTTCACCAAGATGGCATACTTTGTACCAATCACCTCCAATTGCACAGCCGCAGAAACAGCCCAACACTTCCACAACTGCATCCTCACGCAACATGGAACACCTGAGGAAATCATCACAGAGAGAGGGCCCCAATTCAAGTCAAACTACTGGACACAGGTGATGAAAGACTTGGGAATCAAGCAATGTGTATCTAACTCCTACCACCCACAGACGGACAGCCAAACTAAACAAGTAAACCAGATCCTTGAACAATATCTTTGATGCTATGCCAACGCTGATCAGGACAATTGGGCCAAAATTCTCCCCATAGCCCAGTTTGCCTAAAACAGTAAGGATCACGCCTCCACAGGCATGTCTCCATTCAAAGCCAACTATGGGTTTGACCCCACCTGGGACCCCCAGATTGGCAAAAAGGAATCAAACACCACTGGGCGCTCCTGGATTAAAAATATTCACAACATACAAAAAACATTCTTGACCAACCTGAACTGCGCAGTGCAAACACATAAAGCTTTTGCTGACCGCAAACAAACTCCAGGCCAACCCTTACAAGTTGGAGACAAAGTATACCTAGACTCCCGGAATGTACCCCTGCACATGCCCTGCAGGAAATTAGCTCACAGAAGAAGCAGCCCCCACAAGATCACCAAACTAGTTGGCAAGGTTGCCTTCAAGCTAGACCTACCCCCTCCTGAAAGATTCATGATGTGTTCTACTGCTCCCTGTTGCTCAAAAAAGATGGAAAGTTTCTCCCCCACCAACAGATTAAGACAGCCCTCCACCCATCCAAACAGGCTGCGCTGAGAAATATGAGGTTGAATACATACACAGCAACCAAACCCACTACCAAAAACCACAGTATTACATCAATTGGAAAGGATAACCACTAGAAGAAAGTACTTGGGAACCACTGAGCAACATGACTAATGCCCAAGAAGCTGTCCAACTCTACCTGAACAAGAAGAATCAGAAAGGATGGCTCTCAGGGGAAGAAGGTGATGGTGTCAGGATTGACAATTTTTCCTCTCTGAAAACCCAGGCCCAGGAGCAGGAATTGAACCCCAACCCTGGACCCCTGGGCCGCCAGGCCTGTGGACTGCCCACCCTCGCCTTTCTGGGATTGAGCCCCCACAAGATGATACCAAGAATGTTGGCCCATGCAGTGAAACAAGCCAAACCAAGGAAATTATTGCACCAAATGGAAGACTAATCACAGCGCCTAATGGAGGTACTGATTATGCAACTATTAGCTTCATGAACTTAAGGTCTACAGCAGCAACCAATCAGGAGCTGACCCAGGAAAGAGGCATGGGCCCGTGGCCTGGTCCCATGACCACAACACTAAAGCAAGATAATCAGGTAGCCAAATTGAGATTCTTGACCAATGAAAGAACTCCCAGGCCAAGTGCCATTTTGCTGCCTTTGGACCCAAGCTCCCAGTTCCCCTGGCCCTGCCTTTCCCAATGCCCTGATGAACCCCCATGGAAAATGCTAAGTTTGGAGGTGGGGTACTATATAGACCAAAGGACCCCGCGCTCTAAACTTATTGCCATTTTTGAATAAAGGTTATGTTATTTTGGCTCACACAGCTATTGCCTTATTTTGTATTTGCTGTCTACCAATTCAGTTCAAGATCTCCTGGCCCACCTTCCCCACCACCCGCTGTTTTCTGTCCTCCTGGTGTACCCTTTGGACCCGTCCATTTTACCAACTACCCTCTGAAGTCTGAATACAAGGAATACACCCCGGAAAAGATACGCAAACTTGATCCTTTGACCTGCATACAATCTGCAATTAGATACAACCAACAAGGCCTGTGGATATTTTCAACACCCAAGTTGTTCAGAGGGAAATTCAACTATCTCCCTGCTTACAACCTGCCCATAGAACCACCTGTGACCCCAAAGCCTATGCCTGCTTCCTCACCCAACCTCTCAACCAATCATTCTGGAAAGCTGTTTGGGATTGTGTACATCACCCTCACAGGGGTGATTGACACTATAATCCCGGCCACCGGCCCATGGCCTTGGGTGGGAAAGTCTGCCTCCTACCTTTTAAAGTTAGCTCCCCTCCTGTGGTGGGCATTTCCTGCAAAAAACCTGGCCTGATTTACCCCTGAAAAGACGGGCTGGCCGCTCAAGACTGGATCCCTGACAAATCTCAACTTAAGTTGAGATTGTTTGACAAGCACCCCAAAAGGGTACTTGTTAGGTTTTGTGGCTTTTGTTTTCTCTTTAACTTTAAATCTTTCATCTTCCCATCTTAGTTCCATGATTCCATTTGAATATATCTTTCATCAGTTAGGTAATTTTTATAGCAGTAATCACACTTTAATTGTTGACAGTTTTAACCCCTAGCTAGTGCTGATCACTTCCCAGACTTGGAGATTGATTTTTCAACCAAATCTTTTGTCCTTAAGACTGGTCTTTATTTTGTTTTCTTAGGTTTAATAAATTGCCTTAGACCCTACTTCACTTCATATAAGCTTTTAGGAGCCTTTGTGCAGTTATTGTTGCAAACCTTGCCTACCTTTTTACACGAAAAATATAAATATTCCTGGTTTAAAGGCTTTAGTTTACAATAATTTACCCCAAGCCTTCAGACCTTACAATATTTATGCAAGATTGTTAGTATGCAGCTACCTGTTTTAGCAGTAGCTATTAGTTCCCAAACCTGATCCATAATCAATTTAATAGCTCAGCCAGATTACTTTTAAATCATAATCCAGAAATCCACCAGATATGCCTTATCATACAGAATTGCAAGTGTAGTAGTATTTTGCATTACCAAAAGAATTATTCATTGATTTCCTATGACCATTCATATATTATCTAACTTACAACACTGGGGCTCCACGTCCACAAGATCTCCTCCCTTTTTGATGCTGTCTATAACCTCTGGGAAAAGTTTTCTGCCTACTAACAGTGGGTATATAATCTGTTCTCCCTTGTATCAGACAATCATATAGATTTAATTACCTCTCAGACCTAACTGACTAAGTCCATTGAGCCTATACATTCTTCTGTCCCCAAATATATCCACAAAAATCTCCAGGTGTTCCATCAGCTACAAAAACCTTGGAAGGCCCAGGTTTGTTCCTCTCTCAACACTCATAACACCAAATTTGAGCAGTTAGTTGAGCAACTCAATGAATTTTGTGTCCATACTGCTGAGAAATTTCATATTGTAGTCAATATTGTCTCAAAAAGTATGCAAGACATTCAGGATGAATTGCTATGGGAAAATGCTGCTGCAGTTACCATCATCCAGCAATTGCAAGCTCACTTAGATGATCTAAGAAAACCCTCTGATAATGCTCACCCTTATGAAAACCTGGTGAGAAAAGAGCAGGAACTGTGAAATATCATCTATGAATTACATGCCACCAAGCAAAGTCAGGTGCCTCCAGAATTTACGCCCCAACCTGACCCCCAGGTGGCCATACTTACCACTCAGGCAGCCGCACTCCAACAGGAAATCCTGGAGCTATACACAGTCATCACAGAGTCCATCAGCTTTCCAAGACCTTCTGATAATAGTGCCTGTTGCCTGGGGATGCCTGGAAAGCCTCATATTCATTGCGCTAAAGAGTTGATTGCTCTGGCCAACAAAGTTGACCACTTGAAAAGGGATCATGATGCCCTAGATAAAGACTTCTAGGAGATGACCAGCTTGAATGATCCTTTCAATGTGCGGTTCTCCCCTTGTTTTCTGTTGGCCCCTCTTTGACCTCCCTTCTAGCTGAGCTATCAACTGTGGTAACTAACCAAGGACAACAATTGGATGCTACTGAGCAGCAGACAGTCCGCACTGCTGAAGCTGGTACTTGTAACACTAATACTCTGGTGACTTTAAAAGAGAGTTTTTGACAGTTGTGATTCAGACAACCTCATACAGAATTTGAGGCTGAGTTCTCTCCTGGAATCAATATGGTGAACATTAATAATGGTGGACCAACTCCTGAGATCATTTCAAACCTACTTTCAAGCAAGTCTTTGACCTAAAGACGTCCACAATTTCTGCCTTCTTATCATATATGAAACTGCCATGTGTAGGGCTTATGATGAGATCAAGAAAGAGCATATATTGAACTTCCTCCAGCCTACCTGCTAATAGATGGTGGTACTCAATATTTCTTCTATTACCACTTTGAAAGAAATGAAGTAACTTCTAATTGAGGAGTTTGGAGGAGACATCAGCTTAGAGTTGACAAGGAACACATTCAGCTTATTGCTTTCAAGCCTAAAGAAATCATAGCTGAGTTTGCTGATAGGCTTTATGTGGAAGGACAACAGTTGATAATGAGTAAACAGTTGACTGCTAATAAAGCCTATAATGCTTGTGCATAGGCCCTCAAGGTCAACCAGCTCCTATATCTGCACTTCAAAGCACATAAGGCTATGATCACGTCTATGACAAGTATCAAAGCCCTCCTCCAAGACATGCATCTCACTCATTGGGGATCTGTGGCTTGCAAGAGCCAAGCTGTTGCATCTGGCACAAATTCCTGCACTCCTCAAATGTTAGCTATGAATGCACAAAATTAGCCTTTGCAACAGGGCTGTCACAATTGTGGTCAGGTAAGCCACCACTATCAAGTCTGTATCAATCACTATGTTGAAGGTACAATCCTAGAGACAAGGTAGGAAAAGAGAGGTCAACCTAGAGGTAGAGACGCTCTTGGTTGATAACTCTTCCCAGTATCCCCCTTCAACACCTTCCATCTCTGCTGATGATGCACCTGATTCCCAAGCTCCTCCCATCCTTCTCCCCTTACAACATTTCAGATAATTATGAAATAGAGGAATCTGGCACTGAAGATCCTAATGCCTATGGTTGCTCTGTTCTTGCTGTATCTGAGACCCTTCCCATCCCCTAAAAACTGTTTTGAGAAGACTAAAACTGTCACAGTAATTTCCATAATTCCAGAGATTATTTGGCCAAGTAGGAAAGTGCAGAAACCCCAAAAAAATTTAACAAAACTGATTGATTTAACAGATTTGAATAAAACAGTTGATCAAAAATGGGTTTTGGCTGCTCCAGTTCACCAGTCAAACCCAATTCCCCCCTGTAAGTTGACGTTGATGAATTGATGTAATTTAAGGGTCACCAGATATGAACTTGTTAATCAGCATGGTTGTCAGAAGTTGATCACTCAAGGGTTCTTTGCAACCTGGACTAGATACTCACTTGACAATGTGGAAGGAATAGGAGCCCAGGATCCAGGCGGTATTGCTTAGTTGATTTTGATATATATTGAATAATTTTCACTGTTTCAACTCTTAAGAGCTGAGTCCTCCCAAAAATTTACTCAATAAAATCAATTATCCCTTGATCCAACCTTTATTTTAAATGCATCCTATAGTTGGCCTTTTGCACTACATCCCCTACAATTTAATCCTTAGCTGGATTATTACGGGAAGATGGGGGCCTGCTGTTGGTACTTTGTTGTCCTTGCTGCCAATGTTAATTCAATGTCTGTCAATCTTGGATCTGTTCCTCCTACCATTGAAGCTGAAACTTTTGTGCTATCTCAATGTCCTGAATTTTATGCTAAAGACACTCTGATTCTCTCGCAGGCAATTTATCTTGGGCTCTTTTGGTTAGGGTTAATCATTTTACTTAACCCTAGTATCTCATTTGGAAATTTCATAAACCAGTATTTGAAGCTTCGTTGGTGGTTAATCATTAACTATATGTGGATTTGGTGGGTGATTCCCCATCACATGGAGACAGTTTCTTACTATCCCATGATTTCTGTCACAAAAACCATTGCCAAACCTTTTGCTAATGTGAAGAAAATTGTTTCAATACCTACCTCACTCAATCTAAGAGGTTGCCTGTCTTGATGAAAATCTCTGAAGAAGCCGCTGAGGTGGATGACACTGTCTTCCAGAACATCTTCATTTTGCTTCCCCTAAAGAATGTTTATAAGGAGCTTCCTGGCATCAGGTGTATGATAGAGAAGTGGGATAAGGAGTTGGCTGAAGCACAAGATGTCTTGGCTGTTATCCCCCCTTTTGGCTGTACAACTACTTGTGTAGAGATATCCATCCAAAAAGTGAAGATCAAGGCTGTCTTTGACAATGGATCTCCAGTAAATATTATATCTTCCAAGTTAGTAAAAAACTCAAAATAGATCCAGACCTCAACTATCATCAGTCTTATGGTGTCAGGGATTCTTTCCCTGAATACTTGAATCTTATTAACAACCTTTTCAAAAACATTTCTCCAAATCAACACCAGAACAAATACTTTAAGTATACCCAGTCAAAAACACACCACAACATACTTAACAAATATATTTGGTTATTGAAAACCTTCAGGACCAAGATTTAAACTCAGGACGCTATGGACAAATGCATTGTTAGTCCAGAATCCTCTCAAACCGTTGATTTATCTTTTTATTATCATTTGATTCAATTAGTTTTTGCTTTTGAAACGCCTTTCAAACTCAAAAGTGTTAATAATACAATTGTATACATCACTTACTGCTCAGCCGTTGATTGGCTGCCTGGGATCATCCTGATGCTCTCAGATATAGAATCAGAAGATTAAAATGAGGCTCTGCTCTTAAGATTAACTGATACTCAATATGAGTACTGCCTAAATTACAAGGATCTTGTGGCTTGTCTTGTTTCTGTCCCTCTTAATTTTATGATTATCTTACAACTCCTGCTCCACATCAATGCCCATATTGGACAGGTATTAATTTTAAACACGAAAATTATGCACATCCTAGTCAAATCCCTCTGATCTCCTCCTAATATCCACTCAAACTCCCAGCCTCCATTTTGAAGATTATTTAAGCTTTCAAATCTGATTCAACTTAGTTGTTCCAACAATAAAGATTATTCCACTCCTTGCTACTACTCCATTTTCTGATAAAACACATTTTTGACGCCATGAGAGGAATTCTATTCCTATCCTGGTTTCTAGTTTACTTCTTGCCAGTGGTGACAGCCTTGAAAAATCCAACTCCTACAACCAACTGGTACAACTCCTCCTCAGATGACGCTCACCAGAAGGAATCCCTTGCCCATGGATGGTTCAAATATCCTTCTGGACATTGGGGACGTAAATTCCACTATGATTGTTTGTTCACTACTCCTCCTCCTGAACCTAATCTGGTTAGACCTTATGCTTCCTTTTACCTCTGGCTGTATTTGATGGGTTACTATCTACTTGGTTGTTTCAGTTCTATGTTCAGAAGATTTGCTTACCTAGGACACCTTGGACATCTCACAATGGTCACAGTTCCTATTGGCTCAGTAATAGCAGGTTTGAATGTAGGAGCTTTAGCCCATCAGCTAGGGAGTTTATTCCCTGCCAAGTGGGTTCCTGACATATGGCACAGCTGGTGTTGTGTTCATAGGCACAGCACAGATACACAGCCGGGTATCCTAACCTTAGGATTGGATTTGTACTAAGTCTTGGTTAAAATGACAGGGAATGCTATGTGATTAACTTGTGGCCCTATTTGAATAATATCTACTAGATGTGGCTAGAGAGGTGCTAAAGTACTGGGAGACACAAAGATAAAAATGTGAATATAACTTAATTTTTATTGGTGAATAAGAAATAGAATATATAGTGGTTGACAATACCACAAAACACTACCAGGATAGTAGAATAACTCACCACAAGCATGAGTGGGGCAAGTGAGTTGCACAGAATCAGGAAACTGAACAATTAGATTTCCTAATTTGGAGTCAGACTCATTTTGAGGGGCACAAGCAAAAGAGAGATATTTTTCCTCAAAATAACCCATCAAATTCAAAATTGAAACATGGTGAATGGCAGCATTCACGACATTGCCTCTGTTGCGCTTTTTGCATTACAGCGCAACAATTATTAGAGATTATAGGGCACATGACATTTGCCAGAATACAGTCATATGTGAGGATATGAGTAGTATTGTATCAGAAAAGCCAGGATTGAGCAGGACCATGCGTATTGCCCAGCAATGGCTTCTGGTCACGCCGAAGCACTTAAGGATTAGGATAAAGGTCAACCAGATTAAGGATAAAATAAACATGGTTCTAAAGATTGATTTTGTTGTAAATGATTAATTCTTCTTATACCTACTACAAGGGTGAACCCTGGGCTTCTAGAAATATCTTCTAGGATATTCTAAAATGCCCCTAATTTGGGTAATTATTAATCTAGGTTTGGTGCTTCTTGCACGTCAACCAATAGAATATCTTCATCTTCACCCAGCACAGGTGATCATTGCTGGTGTGAAATAATTTAGTTACTTCAGGATCACTTCCTGATTTCTTAGCGTACTGCAGCTTAATGCTTATCAATGTGACAATTAAGGGAATTTGAGATTATGGGGAATTGAACCCAGCGCCTTGGCACTTGATGTAAAGGTAAGGCAGCGCTGTGGCGCCTGCAATAATTTTCAGTTGGCGCGGCGGCGCTTGACATAAAGTAGTTTGGCGCCTTGGCGCTTCATCCAATTGCTAAGTGGCACCACGGCAGCAAATCATGTGTCATTAATTGCTGCGGTGGCGCTTATCATTGGCTAGTATTAGGCTTAGGTCAGCAGACTACTGCTAATCCAATTTTCATGTAGCTTATACTACCAATTTATGTTATTTGGTAGCTGCAATTCATATCCGCAAGCTCTGTCATAATTAGTGTCATTGTATTTTGTACTACTAATTTATGGATTTGGTTGTAGCAATCCCAATCTGTGGTCTCTGTCATAATTGGCATCATTGCTTGGTCAAAATTCCCAACAGCCTCCCTCTATATTGGTCTTAGGGGGGTAGTACTTGTAGAGAAACTTGGCATGTCTCAGGCAAACAGACAACCACTGGAGAGGAGTTTCACAGTGTACTCCAATCCTTGTTTGAAGGTCACTTCTAGAGGTCCAACCCACAAGGTATCTAGCTTGTGAGCGCGTCCTCCTACTCTATGCTGATAGTAGAGAACATGGTCCCCAATGTTGAACTCAGGCAAAGGAGAGCGTCCAGCATTATCAGAAGAGAGCTCAAGCACTTTGGTCTTATACACAGAAGTGTATGCAGTAGCCTGTATATCAATGATGTGGTTCCCTAGATATTTGATATGGTCATCATTATCCACACCCTCATCATCTAGTTGAGCCAGGATGGCCCCAATAGCTAGGTTGCTAGTGTTGCAACATCTTTGATTACTCCCTCTCAGGGAATTAACGCTCCAAGTAAATCACCAAGTGGCTCACTGACTGGTTCCCTGCCCAGGCAATAAACTGGTGGCATCATTATCAGTTAACCATCTATGACAAGGATCACTCAATCCAGGTCCTAAATGGAACACAACTTGATTAAGACTTGTGAATCAAGAGAACACATTACTCAGATAGCCCCATTATCTCCATGACGTACATGGAAAGCATGTGGCTTGTCATGATGCTATATAATATCCTATACTCATATCAAATAAAGTATCATTCTCTTCTTAATCTTCCCCCTTATTTCGTTTATTATACTTACCAGAAGTATAAACTTGACAGTGGTAGCACAAGGAGGTTATCCATACCTACCCAACTCAAAGAAAAAAATTCCTCCCAAGAAAAGAACACAAGCAATCTTGCTCCCTAACAGTTGGAGAGATTACAAAGTAGGACAAGACGTCCCCCCAGGTCTTATCATCTACAATAATCTCCTTGTACCCATTGACCAGTAAAACGCCCTCAAAACCTGCAGGCTGTTCACTACCACACCAACCACAACAGTGCCTACACAACCTGAGATACCCAATATTGTGTTTCAACGCTTACATACCGCTGAGATTGGCGCCTTTGTAGGACTACGCTAGGAAAATGCTTCACTTTGGATCAACAGCACTGAGAGTAAGTTTGAACAAGTGGAGTACCCCCAAAGACTCTGGGTCAGCAAAATTGCCCTCCAGGTCACAGGAACTGCTTCACGCTTTGTTACCAAATGGCTAGCCCAGCATCCTGACCAGAAGGAAAATTGGGAATTGTTCAAGGCCGCATTCCTCAAAAAGTTCTCCATGAAGGACTCAGACATGGTGATTATGACTGAGCTTTAAGTCTTCAAAATGAAAGGAACCATCAATGAATACATTGTAGCTTATGAAGAACTATGTGACTGTGCGCCCAACACCATCAACTTTGATGAACCTGGACCACGTCTGGACTTCTACAATGGTCTTCCCACACACATTAGATGTCAGTTCAACATGACCTGCTGCAAGAACCTTGAGGATGTATTCCTAGAAGGAAAACACGTAGCTCATAAGTCTGATAATCTACACGCCACCAACAAGCGCAAGGAAAACCCTGCAACTAAGAGAGAACCTTGCCCCAATAAGCAAAGCAACCAAGCTAACAGTACCCAGCCTCAAAACGGGAATCACACTGCACAAGCCAACCAGGCCAGCACCAAACATACCAACAAGGAGGGAAAAGCTCAGGGGAGTGCTTAGGCAAGCTGCTCTCCCCCTCTTCACAAGACTTGTACAGAGAACAGGACGTGGACTCAATCACCATGATCCAGGTTCCCTCCAGCAATCCTCTACTGTTTACCACTCAATCTGGAAATAAACTCCTTACCTATCCTTTCTGTTTTTGCAGATACCAGGGCACAGCACTATTCAGCACTGAAGCCAATCAATAACTCATTAACAAGAGTTTCACAGACTTCATGAAGTTACCTACCATTTGGAGTAGCATCAAGAAAGTCATCATGGTGGACAACTGCAGCACACCAGTTACCCTCAAGACAAAACCTTTCCAGGCCCAAATTGGAGACGTTCAAACAAAAATTAGTGGCCCCATCATTCCAATCCCCAAATATAATATCATACTTGGATTAGATTTGATGCAAAAGACAAAGCCTCATATTGACTGGGACAGTGCCACCCTCACTATCCAGCAAGAAAAATTCCACCATCACGTGTACCCAACACATCTTGATACCCTCATGAGGGACCACATCTTTGTAAAGATCATGGAAATAGAGAAAGAAACTGACATCAGAAAAAATCAATTGGAGCTTATGTACGTATGAGGTCATACATTTCAAAAACACAGAAACTCAACACAAATAGAACCCAATAAGAGACCAGCTAGTCAATGAATTTCCCTCTGTATTCCAAGAGACACTATCCAGGTTGCCCCCTGATTGGGGTATTCAATATGAGATTGACCTAAAAGGCAGTGTGCCTAAAGCACAACCTATCTACTGCCTCAAACCACAAGAAGACAACATTCTTGAAGCTTACATTGACAAAGCACTCAAGAAAGGCCTCATCAGACCTTTGAAATCACCCTTTTGCTGCTGTCTTCTTTGTGGAAAAGAAAGACGGAGGCCTCCACCTGGTCACAGACTACAGGGCCCTCAACAAGGTCACAATAAGGAACAGGTATTCCCTGCCCCTAATTAATGATCTTTTTGATGCCCTGGGGGGTCCCAAATCTTCACAAAAATTGATTTGACAGCAGGTTACCACCAAATTTGCGTGAAACCCAAAGACATTCCAAAGACCACATTTCAAACTAGATGCGGATCCTTTGAATGTGTTGTCCTCAATTTTGGCATGAAAAACGCTCCCAGTACCTTTGTAACCTTCATGAATGAAGTATTCAACAAACACATTGGGAAAAGAGCAATCATATACCTGGACAACATCATCATTTACAGCCCCAACCTACCAAAACACTGGGAAGACGTTTGTGCAGTCCTCTGTACCCTGGAAGACAACCAACTAGTTGCCAAACTATCCAAATGCGAGTTCTTCTCAACTGAACTTCCATTCCTTGGCCATATCATCAGCAAAGACAGTATCAAGCCGGATCCAGACAAAATACACACTATAAAAGAGATGCCAGTCCCAAGGAACAAGAGCAAACTCCGCACCTTCCTTGGAATGGTGGCCTATGTATGCAGGTTCATCCCTGACTGGGGCGCCCTAACAGCTCCCTTGTCAGCCATCACCAGGAAAACAACCAAATTTGTCTGGACACCCTTACAAGACCAACATTTCCGCCAACTGAAAGAGCGCATGGTTACTGCCCCATCCTACAATACCCAAGCTGTGAGGGTATCTATGAGCTATAAACCAATGCCTCTGATTTTGCCATAGGAGGAGTCCTCTGTATCCAAACAGGCCCAAAAGGACTTCCTCCCTGTAGAATATGAATCAAGGAAACTATTGGACAGCAAACAAAGATACCCTATACATTATAAGGAATTGGTTGCCATCATACACTGCCTCATGAAATGGCAATGCTATCTGGAAGGAGCCCAGCCATTCAAAGTACTCACCAACCACAAGTCCTGGATATTCTTCAAAACACAACAACATCTGTCAAGAAGACAAGCCAAATGGATGAGCCTCATACAGAGATACCCTATGCAAATTGAATACAAGTCAGGCAGAGAAATGCTTACTGCAGATGTCCTATCAAGGCTATATAATAAACACATCCTGCACACTGATGGTGACCCTGACTGGCCCATTTTAATCATGGGAAATCTTCAGGAAGGATTACCACCTGGCACACCAATAGACATCCAAGAGAAAGTCCTCAAGAACAAACACCTGTTCAAAAACGTATATGGTACACTTCATCAAATCCTTCCAAATGGTGACAGTGTACCTTACGTCCCGTCAACACAAAATATTGACACAATCCTCTGTTATCACAGAGACTTGGGACACATCCATAGCAGAAACTTGCATGAATATCTCAAGACTTGCTACTGGTGGCCCAACATGCTAGATGATATAAGAGAGGTACTGGAGCAATGTGAGGTCTGTGAAAAGTACACACAAACCAAAGCTCCACCTAAGTCAGTAGTACCTGTATCCATCACACAACCCTTCAAGGTATGGTCTTTGGATATTGTGGGACCTATGCCCGGTGAAAGCAAAGAAAAGAAGTAAATCATCACAGCCATCAACTATGCAACCAGATGGCTTGTAGCACAAGCCACAAAAGAGCACAAAGGCAATGACGTGAGACAATTAATTGGAAAGAAGATAATAGCAAAGTTTGGGAAGCCTAACCTCTTAATCACAGATGGAGGCACTGAACTTAAAGCTATTGACACCAATATCTATCTTGTCAAAATGAAATAAAACACATCACAGCCAGCCTATATCACCCACAAGCAAATGGACACGTAGAACAACTAAATAGCTATTTAGTGGAAGCCCTCAGCAAGTTCTCTGCCAACAATCCAAAAGCCTGGGTTGACATGCTACCAACCTCCCTCATGGTCTGCAGAACACAAGTCAACCACAATATGGGTAAGAGCCCTTATGAACTTGTCTATGGTCAGAAACCCTCACTTGTCAGTACAACCACAGGACCAAAACTACCACTTCCAAGGAAGATACCAGACAGCAATGACCCAAAAGTACTACAAGCCAGAAAGGATCAAGAAGTGGTGGAACAACAAAGGGTTCATCAGGAAGCAACCCCATTGCAACAAGAAAGGTTCCAAGCCGGAGACAAGATCTGGGTTGTCAATCACAACCAGCACAAAATAGACCCAGGGTTATGTGGACCAGGCATTGTCATGGAGGTGAAGCCCAATAACACCTACCTCATCAAAGGGATTGGAGCTTGAAATGAACTGAAACATATGCACCACAATCAACTCTGTTTGTGTAAGGCAAGAGCAGCCTAACAAAATTCAAGGCTTCCTGTACCTAACGCCAAACTGGACCAATATTAAGCCTGTATACCAGATACTCTCAAGAAGGTTCCCAAGGCTCCGCCTTCCAGCACCCCAGGGGGAGATGTTGCAACATCTTTGATTACTCCCTCTCAGGGAATTAACGCTCCAAGTAAATCACCAAGCAGCTCAGCAAGTGGTTCACTGCCCAGGCAATAAACTGGTGGCATCATTATCAGTTAACCATCTATGATGAGGATCACTCAATCCAGGTCCTAAATGGAACACAACTTGATTAAGCCTCGTGAATCAAGAGGAACATTACTCAGATAAGCCCCATGACCTCCATGACGTACATGGACGGCATGTGGCTTGTCATGATACTATATAATATCCTATACTCATATCAAATAAAGTATCATTCTCTTCTTAATCTTCCCCTTTATTTTTTCTTATACTTTCCAGAAGTATAAACTTGACACTAGCATCAGTGTATAGGATGAATTCCTTATTGTAGTCAGGATACACTTGTAAATTCACTGCCACCTCTGGCTTTGGACCGCTAAATCTTTCCCTGTTGTACCAAGAAAGGTCCCAAAACGCCCGCTAAACCCCTCCATTTGTTGAATGATTTAGCTTACACGGTTGATGAGAGGTTTGTGCTGGCTTATCCTGTGAAATCCCTGCCTTTGGTTGCTCCTTCCTGGGAAGAAACCCTGGTTAATTTGGACTACCTATTAGCCTGGTGTTGTCTGTTTTTAAAAACTATCAGAGCCACCCAATCAGGTGTTGCCACATTGACGCTTGATAACCCAGTTGACCCCCAAATGTCTGGCATGCCTTCCAGCCAATCAGATTTGATTTTAGAAATTGGAGTAAAACTCTCCAGCCCCCTGAGCCCATCCAGCAAAGTTTTGTACCTAGCCAATCAGGCTCACCCCCAACTGTCATGTGACCAGTTTTTTGCAATCCATTCCTTTTAACCAAGCAGGGGACTGAAAGTCCCCTGCTTGTCTATTTTCCACTTACATTAAAGTTTGGAGTCACCTGCACCTTAATTTTCTTAATTTTGAGTTGCCTGGAACCAGTTGTGTCCCTAAAAATCAAAATATTAGAGTGTAGCCCCTGCCCTAAGCTTACCTTTAGCCAGCCAGTTTTGAACCCAGCTTCTCTTCTGGCTCCTTATACAAGTGTTCTTTCACTTAGTTGTTGTCTCTTTTGCCCTTGCCTTCAAAGTTAAAGTTTGAAGCTCAAAATTTCAATTGAATTTTCCTATAACTTCTATTATTATCTTGAATTTTCCTTTAAAAATCATTGTTTCAAACCTGCTTTTGCTTGCAGTTATAATCCAAGGCCCCCAAGACAACAGCAAGGCTACCCAAACCCGTTCTGCTGTCTTCCCAAAGATTTGTCAAAGACTGCCCTAGTCTTGCCATTTTCTCTCCTTTTTCTCCAGAAACTATACCATCCTACCCCAAATTTTGTGCTGGTTCTTTCTATGATACTGCCGGCTCTTAAATTTGTTGTCTTTTCTCTGGCTCCGTTTCTCTTGCTTCTGTGGTCCACCTCCCCTGACCTGTGGGGGAAAATCTCCTCATCGGCCCGTCTGGTAGGTAGCAACCCTGCCAGTCTCTGGGACCTCCCCAGCAGTCTTCTATTTCTGGAGAGGCTGTGGTTAAGAGCCTGACGTGTGATGATCTGGCCCTGGATGTTGTGGAGCTTGCTTTGCCTAGTTCTGAAGAGGTAGTGCCCCCCACACCTCCTCTCCCCTCTATGGTTCAGAAGAATGTGGTGCCCCCCAGGTCCTCCAAGGTGGCCTCCCCCACTCCTACTTGCACTCCCTGGTTGCTCACCAGCCTGATTCTAATGGGTTTGAACACCTACTTCCCCCAATTGTCCCCGGTGTCCTCCCTGTGGTCTCCTCTCCAAGCGGCCATCCCAGTTGCGCACTGGATGGCATCCTGGTGGTTTGTTGCATCAGGATGGGAGCCAAACTTAGTTAGTTTAGCCCCTCTCTCTCACAATACTAGGATGGGAGCCTCTTAAAGTTTTTTTTTTCAAGGGTCTCACAGGCTTGTTGCTGACTAGCAGTCCATTCAAAAGGGATATTAAGTAACAGCTGGACCAAAGGTTTGCTAGTATTGGCAAAGTCAAGGGTGAACTGTCTGTAGTAACCCATCATGTCCAGAAAGACTTGTACTTCTTGCAGGTTAGTGGTTAGAAGCATTTTGTCAATGGCCTCAACTTTCTTAGTCATTGGGCAAATCCCTGTCTGGGTTACCTCATGGCCCAAGAATTAAAGGTGTTCCTTGAAGAAAGCACACTTAGATGGTTTCAGTTTAAGGCAGCCTCTTGAATCTTTACAAACACTTCTTTGAGGTGAGCCAGGTGATCTGTAAAGGTAGCGCTGAAGACTGTTATATCATCCAAGTGCACTATGACACATGAGAGCTTCAAATCACAGAGGATGGAATCCATAGCTTGTTGGAAGGTAGCCAGGGCATTGCAGAGTCTTTGAGGCGTGTGTTTAGGCTCAAAAAGTCCTTCAGAAGTGATGATAACAGCCTTCTGTTTATCATTGGGAGAGAGATCAACTTGCCAGTATCCTGTTGCCAGATCCATAGCAGAGAAGAGCTTAGAGCCTCCAAGGCAGCTGAGAGCATCATCAATACACAGCAAGGGGTAGGAATCCTTTTTGGTTAAGAATTTTAATTGTCTATAGTCCAGCACAATACAATGGCCTCCATCCTTCTTCTTCAGTATGAGTAAGGGGGAGGCCCACGGACTTTGGGAAGGAGCCAGTAGCCCAGCGTCTAAAAGTTATTTGAGCTCTTTAGACACCTGAGCGTCCTCTACATGACTGCAGCAGTATGGTTTAGTGCGGAAGGGGGGAGCATCACCAGTATTAATCTGGTGAATAAATCCTTTGGCTAGACTATAATCAGTTCTATATTTAGAAAAAATATCCAAAAACTGATCTAGCAACTCAAGCACTTCCTTCTGTTGGACTGGGGATAGCTTCAGGAAATCTTGCACAGTGAACAAGGATAGGACTTGGGGATTGTCTTCAGGTAAATTAAATCCTTGGACATACCAAAGGGATGTAGCAATAGGACATCAGGCGCATTCAGCAACTTGCCATAGCCAACAACCTACCCTCTAGACACATGTAAGGGGAGAGCAGTTAAGTTGGCAACCAGCAATTGAACAGAGTCTTTATGAGAGACATCCAAGATTCCCAGGAAGAGGTAAGGTTTGTTGCGTCCTAGCAAGGGAGGAGAGTATAACTCTAGGAACATGCACTCAGGTAACTAACATGATATTTGGGAGTCTAGGATAGCTTGAGATCCAGGGGGAATAGTTACAGCAGAAGTGGTAAGGAGAGGAATCCCCTCAGACGCAGGGCAAGCCATAGGAGGAAACTTCATTTTGGACAAATGGATACAGTATTTTAGGGTGAAAACACCAGTGGAATATTCTAAGGCACACATCTTGAGGCGTTTCCTGGGGACTTTAACAGGCTCTTCAGAGATCAGAGGGACTTTGTACCCTAAGATAGAGAGGTAGCCATCCTTCAAGTTGATGATCCCATTGTGTTCTCTAAGGAATTGAGTACCAACTAGGAGATCATAACTCTCATTCTTCAAGACAACAGCAGGCACAGATAATAGTAGTTTACTAAACCGCATGGGAAGAGCAGAATAAGCCCCTATAGCGTGAGTCATGGATAGCCAAGCTGTACAATACAACTGGTGATAGTTAAGGTTGGGAGTGAGCTTGAACTTCTTGACAAGCTTTGATGAAACAACATTAACAGGAGATCTAGTGTCTAAGACGGCCTTTATTTTCACCTTTTGGATAGATATTTTCACTCAAGTAGTAGTACAACCAAAGGGTGGAAGGACGGCCAGGATGTTCTGGGCTTCTGCTAGTTCTTTGTCCCACTTTTCAATCATGCATCTCAAGCCTGGAAACTCCTCATAGACAGTCTGGAGAGGAAATGAGACTGAAATGTTCTTGAATAAATTGTCAGCAACCTCAGCAGCTTACTTGGACAACTCTACAAGCACAGGAGACCTCTTAGCTTGAATGAGGTATGGGTGAGAGACAACCTCTTTGACTTCAGACAAAGGCTTGGCAGTTGTTGTAGTTTTCCAAGAGCGTAACTTATAAGGGACCACAATGGTTTTGAGGACAGCAAGAACTGAATACCCATAGGCGTCAGGATCATCAACATCTGAATCATCCATTTCAGAGTCATCAGAGATATTGTGAAACAGTAGCAGAATAGAAGGAGCCTCAGTGTCAGCAGGCTCATAGTTAGCTATGGAGGGGGGAATTGAAGGAGACTGGGAAGAATTGTCAACCAAGAGCGTCTCTGCCTCTAGGTTGACTGTTCTTTTCCCGCCTGCTCCTTTGGACCAGCTCCTAGAATCCAAGAATTGGTGCAGACTCAATAATAATGACCTATCTGATCACAGTTGTGGCAACCTTGGCATCTAGGAGGATTCTGTAGGTTCATAGTGAGGATGCAAGGGCCGCAGGAAGACAAACCAGTGTTAGAGGTGGCACAATTTTCCTGCACAACTGCTCCTGAATGGGTAAGGTGCATATCCTGAAAAAGCGTCTTTATGCTCTTCATAGAGAAAAGAATGGCTTTATGAGCCTTAAAGTGGAGACACAGAAGCTGATTAACATTGAGGGCTTGAGCGCAAGCCATGTAATCTTTGTGCGCTGTCAATTGTCTGCTTGTTATCAGTTGCTATCCTTCCATGTAAAATCTATCTGTAAACTCAGCTAGAGTCTCCTTAGGTTTGAAAGCAATGTGCATTAAGGCGTCCTTCTTCACTTACAAACTTAGGTTACCACCAAATTTTTCAATCAGAAGCTGCTTTATTTCTTTCCAGGTCTCAATGGTGGGCAACTCAGGCACTACTACCTCCTGACAGGTTGGGTGCAGGTAGGTTAGAATGAGTTTCTTCTTAATCTCATCAGAGGCTCTTCTCTAAGCAGTTTTGTAGATAGTTAGGAGATCTGCAATATTAGAAGTTTTGGGGTCAAAGACTTTCTTAAAGGTAGATTTAAAGTGTGCTTTGGGAGTTGGACCACCATTGTTGCTATTGAGTATATTTATGCGTTGGAAGAATTCTATTTTGGATTTGAAGGGGGCTGCCTGGCCCACAGCTGACAAACACTCTCTTCAAGAGTAGTCAAGGCCTCAGCAGTGCAGGCACCCATATTATTAGCTAAGGTGACTTGTTGCTCAGTAATGTCTAGGTGTTGGCCCTGTGTTGTTAATACTGTGGAAAGCTCATCCAGTTGGGATGTAATGTAATGTCCCACTGAGAGGCAAGGGGAGAACCTATCATTCACTGAATCAATCAATTAACTCATTTCTTCCACGTCTTTATCAATTTTGGAGTGGTCCTGTTTCAAGTGGTCCACCTCATTAGCTAGAGCAACCAAATCTCTAGCATAGTGGATTTGGGGGGATCCTGACAGGCCAGAGCACCAGCCATCTTCATCAATAACCCTAAGTGGACTTGCAGCACTTGTCACCATTTTGCGTAAGGCAGCAACCTCTTGCTGTAGCTCAGCAACTTGAGTTGTCAAAGCAAGCAATTGAGGATCTGGCTAAGGCACTTCAGTAGGGCAACCTTGACTGCAGGTGGATGCTTGCAGCTCTCAAATGGCATCTTATAGCCTCTGTTCTCTATCCACCAAATTTTCAGATGAGGGGAAGCTAGAACATCAGGCTTGGGTGTAGATAATTCATTCACTTGAGTCTGGAGCTTGGTAATGGCAGCGGCAGTGGCAACCCTTTCCTGATCAAATTATTTACTAAGCTTGAAAAGGCCTTTAGCAGCAAGATCTACACCTATTATAGTTGATCAAAAGAGTAGGCACTGAACTCATTGAGATGCTGCACAAGTTGTTTGAAATTGGTGAGATAGGCGTTCAAGGTGGAATCTACTTGGGTTTTCCAGGGTTGTTCTAATTGGTGAAACTCATGTAGATGCTCTCTGACGTATTCAGGGATGGACTGACACATTTGCTCAATGGAATTTACCAAGCAACTTTGGGAAGTGACAGAGTTGCACTGATTGTCTGAACCAATGAAAACAGGGAGTGGATCCACTATTGATAGGCAGCAAACTGATCCCAGTGATGAGTGACAGCTGGTTGTAGAGGTAAAATCTCCCAAATGTGGAGTCCTAGCACCATTTGATGGTGGGCTAAGGCGGGTTATACAAAGGATAACAATAGGTGCCCAGCAGAGCCAGCCGCTGAAAGGAGATGCTGCAGAAATTGTGGAGCCACAATCAATTTGTAGTATTCTGCTCAACTGAACTGTAATTGGAGGCAAGGGATGGCTCCTTCACATTCTAGCCCAAGGGCTACTGCCATGACTTGTTCTAAGTCAGGGGTACCCAAGGAGTAGGCCACTAGACAGGGACCATTCCCAAGGCTCAGAAAAGTAGGAATAATAGGTGGGTCTGCAATATCTTCCTCAATAGGAGGACAGGTGATTTCATGTGAAGTTGGCTCTTGTATTATAGGAGGCAAAGGACCTAAAAATGTGGTTGTAAAAGGAATAACCAAGGGGCTTACAGCCCCTGTAGTGGGCATCATTTTTGTTGTGTTCTGAGGCATGGCACAGATACACAACAGTGAATTCAAACCTTAGGATTGGATTTGTACTAAATCTTGGTTATAATGGCAGGGAAGGCTATGCAATTAACTTGTGGCCCTGATTGAATAATATCTACTAGATGTGGCTAGAGAGGCGCCAAAGTACTGGGAGACACAAAAAAACGTGAATAGAAATTAATCTTTATTGGTGAAAGTAAAAATGAATATATAGTGATTGACAATAACACAAAACACTACCAGGATGGTAGGAAAACTTGCCACAAGCATGAGTGTGGCAAGTGAGTTGTGCAGAATCAGGAAACTGAACAATTGAATTTCTCAATTTGAAGTTAGACTCATTTTGAAGGGCAAAAGCAAAAGAGAGAGATTCATCCTCAAAATAACCCATCAAATGCAAAATTGAAACATGGTGAATGGCAGTATTCACAACAGTTGACTTGTCTATAACGTGAGCCATTGGCGCGTACTCAGTCCTCTCTATGTGTTTTGATAAACTGCTCCTTGCTACTTCAGCTGAAGGCTCAGATAATGAGAGCTAAAACTTTCTGGTTTGTACCCAGTTTCTCCAAGAATACAATGGGATAATAAACTTGAAGGATGTATAAATTTCTATCCTTGGTTTCAGGGCCCAGAATGCCCATGACAATTAGTTAGCATGCCTTGCCACTGTACCACAAAATACATGAAGATAGTTACCTATTCTCTCAGAGGATAAACCCCTTTAATGACATCAAATGACCAGAGGTTTAGAGGCCTACATACAGAAAAACTCAGAGATCAACACCATGTGCACAATTGGGCCTCAATATTATTGGGAAATGATAGATTGTAGAATCAATTGAGAAATCTATCATCCAGGCAACTGATTCATTGCATGAACTATAAATAGTTGTGGAACTTTAGAAGACAGCAGCTAAACAAACTGTTGGGAATTTTGATCAAGCAATGATGCCAATTATGACAGAGCTCACAGATCAGGGGTTATGCAACCAAACCCATAAATTAGCAGTATAAAAATCAATTATATTAATTATGAAAGAGCTTGCAGATATGAATTACAGCTGCCAAACAACATAAATTGGTAGTATACATCATATGCATATTGGATCAGCAGTAGTCTGCTGACCTGAACCTTAAATCAGCCAATGATAAGCACCACCACAGTGCTTATTAATACATGATTTGCCACCACACCACTTTGTAAAAGATACAAGCACCACCGCACCCCCTAGTAATTGAATTAGGCGCCAAACTACTTTTACATCAAGTGTCAAGGCACTGGGTTTATTACCCATAATCTCAAATTCCCATATTAATCACATCAATAATCATTAAGCTTGTATTATGTCAGGAAAGTAGGAAGTGATCCTGAAGTAACTAAATCATTCCATGCCAGCAAGGACCACCTGTGCTGGGTGAAGATGAAGATATTCTATTGATTACATGTAATAAGCGCCAAGCCTAGATTAATAATTACCCAAAAAGGGGTATGTTAGTGTAAGGGATTACATCTCTTTCACAAATTCAACATCAAAACTTGACAAATGATAAGACACACGGATACTGAAACAGCATTTTTAAATGCTTAACCAATTAATAAGATGGATAATGATTTGATTAATGAGGTTAGGTTAAACATACATTTAAATTTGATTAATGAATGTGCTATGAAGCGTAAAATCAAAAGCAAAAGCTTTAAATGTCTTGATAATATAAATTCTATTATAAATTTGAAATCCCAAGCAACAATGAAGGATCTGGTAATGGCAACAAAAGAGCATTTAAAATTAGCTCTGAAACCCCCAAATTAGCAAATCAAACCAGAATTAAATGCTTAAATCAATACCCACAATATTCAGGGGGACCAGCAAGCCAATAAGATGATTTAAATCAACCACGCCAAGGAAGCACCATTCATCCAGTCCCAAAAGACAACCACAATCACTGCACAGAAAAACACTGCAAAGCAATAATCAAAATTACTTCTTCTTCTTGTATTGCAGGCTGCAGCCTGCTGCAGACCTGCAAAGCAATAATTTCCAACTTACAATTGCAGGATTGCCTGGTAACCACTATGTTCTCTTCCCCAATCTGACTTCTGTATTTAAACTGAATATTTTCCCTTGAGAAAATTGCTCCAGAATTTTCTTATTCCTATCAACCCAACAAATCTATATTTTCAAAAACATCTAAACTTGATTAGTAGATTCAAAAGGTTCCCCCTTCAACAGCATGAAGCTCATCTTCCTTGTATGGGCTTTTTGTGTGTTAATCAGTCATGGGCAAGCCAATGTGAACTTAAAAACTCCTGAACCAACTCCCACCAATAAACCAGAAGATTTAATTTGATATTGTTTTGGACCACGCCTTTGTAATGCCCCATATATGGAAACAGCACAATTCCCTCTCATTATCCACCCCAAGGCCCCTTGGTTGGTCCTGGGGTATACCAGTGTCTATTATCTCCTCAATCACTTCACTCCCTTCTTGGGAAGATCCTGCTTATTTGGTCACCTCTTGCACATATTAATGATAGGGATTCCAGTAGGGTCCACTCTAGTCAAATTCAACTTGGGAGCTCTCCTTCATTCTATTGGAGAAAGAATTTCCAATGAGTGGATCCCTGAAAGTTTGTTGGAACCCCTACTGAACCACCTTATGAGTGGTCTAGGTCAAAATTTTACCTATAAATTCATCTTCTGTGTTGCCCTCATCAAATGCCTTGCCCTTGTAATTGTCACCTTCACAGTAAGCTTCACCATATACAAGATTCTGTCTCTTTTTTGAAAACTTTCCACCTCAGAACCAATTGTATCCAGAACCAATAGCCAGGTCCAAACAGTGATCCTGAACACACTATCTGCTGTTGCCACAGGAGATAACAAGGGAAATGAGATCCTGATGCTCCTGGCCTTCTACAAGTCCCTGTTTGAAACTTCACCTAAAAAATCACCACTGATGCGCAGAAAGTACATCATGTGACAGGAAAGCTTACTGGTAAGTCCCGCCTTTGATACACCAAGGCAACTCTACAAGGAGAGGACCTCCTTGTAATGAATGACATTTCAATACTTGTATTGAAAACCCAATAGTTGAACCCCAGTTCCCTGAAGGCAGATCAAACCCCCCAGGTTGGTCCAGGACCCGCCAATCTGTT
Organism: Entomophthora muscae; assembly: GCA_014839935.2. NCBI lineage: Eukaryota > Fungi > Entomophthoromycota > Entomophthoromycetes > Entomophthorales > Entomophthoraceae > Entomophthora > Entomophthora muscae. The sequence continues at coordinate 319,252 of QTSX02003635.1, forward strand.
AAGCCACAGACTCAAATTGTTAAATTACTCTGCAACCCACTGGCCTACTACTGAGAATTCCCTGAATGGTTGCCAGATTGCTGCCAAACCAGTGCCACTGAAGACCCATACCTACGCAGGAGATGGGGTTGGCCTAAGGGAGGTTGGGAAAGGACCTACTACTAGCCCTGCCAACAAACCCCAGTCACTGCCAGTCTCCAGTTCAGAAAAAGTATTGCAATTGGCCTGCTCAGGTGACATGGTGAACAACGGCAGCAAAACAAAGCATTGCCACTTCTGTTCCCCAGAGCCAGTCCAGCCAAGACCTGCCAAAATGATGCCACTGAGGGCCCAGACCTACGCAGAAGCTGTGGCTTGGGCAAGGCCCCCTACTAGCCCTGCCAATAAGCACCAACTGCTGCTAGTCCCCAGTCCAGAAAGGGGAATGCAATTAGCCTGCTCAGGTGACATGGTGAACCAAAGCAGCAAAATTAAGCATTGACACTTCTGGTTGCCAGAGTGTATCCAACCAGAGCCTGATGCTCTTCAGACCCTAATCCAAGATCCATGCCCCACTGGCAAACCGCTATGGACCTGCAGCCTGCAAAAAGCAAAGAAGCAAAACCATATGGTATAAGAACGCTGGCAGTATGGTGATGACCACATTGTCATTTTTGATAATAAAGTTTTATGAACCTTTGGTTCAAACAAATATTACCTTATCTAGTCTTAGTGATCTTCCATCTTAACTCTATTCAAGTAGACCATCAGGCAACCACCCCCTCTGGAGACCAACCTGCCAATCCTTCCCAGGCACTATACCATTTCTTAGGAGCCCCCTTTAGACCTTTGCATCTTACCAAATACCCGCCCAACCCTGCCTACACAAAGTACAACTTGGAGACCATCCTCATTGCTGATCCCTTGGCAAGGACTAGAGAAACTGAATACATAGGACGTAAAGGAAAGTGGTACAAAAGGCTGCCAAGATTGTTCAAAGACAAGTACAATTATCTGCCTGCCTACTTTGTTCCCATGACTCCACCCTTAACCCCGCAACCCAACCGCCCAATTGAGACCCCCACTGCTGCAGAGAATACTTCCACCCAACTGTTTGGAGCACTCTATATCACTTTTACAGGAGTGGTGGATTCCATGGTCCCTAACTCTGGACTCTGGTCCTTACTTGGGCAATCCATATCTTACATTATCAAGTTAGCACCCATTCTATGGTGGGCTTTACCTGCCAGCTTGTTCTCACCCCATCCTGAGCCTAATGCCTCTACCTATGCCTGGCTTCATGACACTCCTCAAAAAATACAACCAGTTCTGTGACACCCTCTTAGCTACAGTATCTCCCGCTCCAAATCCAGACCAACTGAGAGACCAAATCTCTGCTCTATACCAAGGAAGGATGTCAACTCAAGATTATGTCAAAGAGTTTACTTGCCTCAAAAATGCCAGTGGAATGAGTAACAATGAAGCCTGCTACCTGTTCTGCAAAAAACTCTCCTTCACACTAAATAACTTCCTTGCCCATCATGAGTTGCCAACCAACTTTGACACCATGGTCAAGGAAGTAATCAAGTGGTCTGCCAAGGTGAAGCAGCTTCCATCTTAGGCCAAGCCTCAGAACTCTGTCCCCTCCCCTGAAGTTGTTATTAAGGAAAACCAAACCCCCCCTCAAAGGGCCAGGGAGATGTTCCCAAAGGACTAATTCCCAAGGAGGGTGGGGATTATCAACTCTCAACAGAGGAGAAACAACGTCAAACACAACTTGGACTCTGTTTGTATTGTGGAAAAGCTGGACATTCAGCCAAGGACTGCCAAGCCTTGGCCAAGGTACAATCTCCTACCACTCTTTTAGCTAGTTCTTCAAATAAAGAACCTTTTAAATCTTATTCCCTATTACCAGTCAAGCTAGGTTCTTCTAAACCCTTTCAGGAAGTAAAAGCCCTACTGGACATGAGCGCCATGGGAAACTTCATAAGTAGCTCCCTGGTTCAAAAATTGGGTCTCCAGCAAGGTCCTTCTGTGTAGGTAACCCTAGCTAATAAGTCATGTACCCAAGTAACTAGAATTGAGGGGATCCTAGGAGTCAAGGTAGGGAAGAACCAATTCAACATCATGGTATCCTCCTTGTCAAACCTGGCCTTCCCACTGATTCTGGGCTTCCCTTGGGCCAAAACTGCCAAGGCCGTACTAAACCTGGACACAATGACACTCTCCACTCAGAAAGAAGGAGTAACATCTTCTATCCCCTTTGAATAAACTGGGCACGCAGGGATTTTGACCCCTGAAGACACCATCAATGTCCTTGCTGCCTTGAAAAAAATATCCAAGCCCCAGATTCCTCCCAAGCTTCAGGATCTAGCGGAAGCCTTTAGCAAATTCTCCTGTTCCCAGCTACCCAGTTGCTGAGAGTTGGACTTACACATTGATTTGGTACCAGGGTCAGTACCCACTTGGGGTAAGCTTTATCCAGTCAACTGCGCCCAGAGTCTAGCAATGAAAATATAATTGGATGAAAATGTAGCAAAGGGATTCATGCACCGCTCAAACTCCCCCTGCTCCTCTCCAATGTTCTTTGTCAGAAAATCAGATAGATCCTTAAAACCAGTGGTGGACTACTCAAATCCTAACAGCATCACAATCAAGAATTGAAATCCTATTCCCTCTGCTAAGCCCCTCATCAATTGACTAACTGGGGCAAAGGTCTTCTCAAAACTTGACCTATGCAACACCTACCATCAAATTTGCATAGCCAAGGGCCACAAATGGAAGACTGCTGTAAGAGCCATGTTTGGGCTATATGAATACCTGGTAATGCCTTTCAGCCTTAGTAACGCCCCAGCAGCCTTCCAGGGGCTCATGAATGAAAATATTTTCCCTTAGCTGGATACCAGTATAGTAGTATACCTGGGTGACATCCTCATCTAATCCAAGGACTATGACACTCACCTGATCCATCTTTGAGAGGCTCTACAGGCCTAAATTAAGGCCTGTCTGTTCTGTAAATTGAAAAAGTGTAAATTTACAAAAAGGAAATTGAATTCCTGGGGTACAATATCTTGGAAGGAAGCTTTGCTGTTGCCCCATCCAAGGTCCAGGATGTGGCAGATAGGCCAGTTCCTACCTTCTGCACCAAGCTTTGTGGTTTCCTGGGACTAGCAAACTTATGTTGTAAATTCATCAAGGACTTCTCCACTATCACCCTACCTCTCACTCAGCTCACGTCAGATAAAGTCCCAATCTCATAGAACCCTGAAGCTCAGTCAGCCTTAGATGCCTTGAAACACGCCTTCTCTTCTGCCCCTGTTCTCTTGCACCCGGACCCAGAGCGTCAATTTTTGGACACAGATGTCTTTGACTTTGCGCTGGGAGTGGTGCTGCTCCAGCTTGGGGAGAATGGAGAACTTCACCCTGTTGCATTATACTTCTACAAGCTCCTGGACAGGGAGTGTAATTACCATGTCTAAAAAAAGGAATTATATGCCATAGTATGCACCTTGGACCACTGGATAAGATACCTACAGGGAAGTAAATACCCAGTCCACCTTTGCACGGACCATAAAAACCTCATATACTTCACAGAGAAATGCAAGGTTTGTCCCCATCTGGCCTGTTGGGCTATTGACCTAATGATATACAACTTCCAAATTGAATACACCCCAGGTAAGAAGAATGTTGTCCCTGACGCCATTAGCTGCAGAGAAGACCTTGACAACCCTGATACCTCCTACCGCACACACAACATCCGGCAAGTGTTGGAACCTTCTTGATTCCTGAACCTCATTGCTACCGCATTCTTGTATACTAACCTGGATAAAGAGATCCAAGAGTAACAACTTCTGAACCCTCCAACTAGCACCGCCAATCTGGAAATAAGAAACAACATCTGGTTCCATGACAACTCCCTGTTTGTTCCCCAAGGCCCTCTTAGAAAGCAAATCATCCAAGCTTTCAATGATACTCCTCTATCAGGTCATGGGGGTATTACCAAGACCCTCAAAAAGTTCCTGACAATACTGGTGGCCCTCAATGAAGAAATTGATGGAAGCTACATAAGCAAATGCCTTGAGTGCTGTTGAAACAGACCCTCACACAAAAAGCCTCAAGGATTCCTGAAATCCTTACCAATTCCTCCCCGCCCATGGTCTTCCATCTCAATGGACTTCATTGTGAAACTATCCAAGAGTCAGGATAATACAGTAATCCTAGTGGTGATAGACTGCCTAACCAAGTATGGGATCTTCATCCTCTTTTTCACTGCCTCTGCCAAAGAGACTGCCCAGATGCTCCTCAAGAATGTGTTTGCCTACCATGGAATTCTGAGTGTTATTGTCTCTGACCAAGGAACCCAGTTCACATCCAAATTCTGGTCTAGCTTGATGAAAGGGTTGGGAGTTAAGACAAATATCTCCACTGCATTTCATCCCCAGACTAATGGACAGACAGAAAGAGTTAATCTGGTATTGGAAGCTTATTTACAAAACTACATCAACACCCAACAGAATAAATGGTCCAAGTTCCTTCCAGTAGCCCAATTAGCTTATAACACCAGCCACCACGTCTCCATTGTGATGTCTCCCTTTAAAGCAAACTATGGATATAATCCTGAAGAAATTCCTCCTCAGGTAGAGACAACCATAGTACCACAGGTCAACAAGCACCTAAAAGACCTCTCCCTGATTCAAGACAAGCTTAAGGAAACCCTCAATAAATCCATTCAGTCTTACAAGAAGTCTGCTGAAAGACATTGCAGTGATCCTGATGAATACTCTCCCAGATCCCTGGTGTTCCTAGACACTTGCAACGTACACATCAAATGGCCATGTTGAAATTTAGGACCCAAGAAGATAGTTCCCTTGGAATTAATACAAAAGATTTCACTCCTCACCTATCAAGTTTGTCTTCTGAAAGGATCCACAGCTCATGACGTCTTCCATGTCAGCCTTCTCAGCCGCTACCATGGATCACCAGAGGATCTTTCTCAGGTCAAATGGAACCCACTACCTCTGGTAATGAAATATCTCCCCAAATAGGAGGTGGAAGAGATCATTGGTGAAAAGATGATTTGGAACTGTCAAAACCGGAGGCTCAACCCACCAGCAAGGTTCCAAACAAGCAGGTTTGTGATCTGCAATCCAATTACCCGGCCACTAAAAGCCAGACTAGGAAGTAAACTTGAATTACCAAATCCAACAACATGAACAGATGATGATCCCTACAGTGGATACCTTTTTTGGCGCTTGACTCATTACCAGAGCACGCCACTCCCTTCTTCCTCCAACCATGTGATCAACAACTATGTTCCTGCTATCCATTGATTCACTGTGACTATATAATTACTATCTCACAATAAAGATTATAATCTATCTTCTGAATATTTTTCCCCTTGTAACTCTGCTAAACCAGCACATTTACAACATTGGTAGCACAGATAGGTTCTCCATCCTACCTTATCTTGAAAAATTCTGCCTGTTGCCTGCACACACCGCAGCCAACAAATCCTTGACAGAATTATGTCTGGCCTCCTGCCTGACTGGACCCTGTACACTCCTGGTTCCAAGATACCTGGTGGTTTTTTCCTGTACCATAATACAGTGATTCCACTACCTGCCTTCAACGCCATGTTGGCACAAGGGTTTTTCCAGGCTCCCTGCTTCATGCCGCAACCAACCAACAAAAGTGCCATGCCCGCCTACATAGCTTAAAGACTGTGAAGCGCCACCTTGGAGTCTTTTACCAGGGTTAACAATGACAATTCTGCTGCATGGATCCAGTCTGCCCAGAGAAAGCTAGCCCAGATGGAATGTCCACAGCAATTCTGGATTGTGGAAATTTCCATCCGTCTGACCCATGACGCTGGCACCTGGTGCAACAAGTGGCACAAGGAACACACTGACAGAAACTGGGATACCTTTAGGCAAGACTTCCTGGCAAGAGTTGTGCTCAAGGATACAGCGCTCATGATAATACTCCAAGTAAAGAACCTTACCCAGACAGGCACCATGAAGGTGCTCACCTGCGCCTACAAGGAACTCCAACTTTGAGCACCATCTGACATGGCCTTTGATACCCCAGCCACACATCTCATGTACTATGACGCCCTTGAGTCACATGTGATGAGACATGTGAACCTGGACCAGGTGATCAACCTGCAAAGCCTGTATTGCAAAGCAGAGAAAGTGGAACAAACCTCCAATGCCCTTCTTAAGGCGCAAACTGAAAAACAAGAAAGACCCAAGGATTCCCATCCAGGCAGGTGTTCCACTCAACCACCCCCTAGAGGCAACAGGAATAAAACAACCATAAATCCACAGGTTCAAATGGACATGGAAGTGGGAACAATGGCCAGTCAAATTGTACCCATTTCCATGTCACCGCCACGCAAGGCAATCAAGACAAGGGAAAAGCCCGGGGAGAGCACTTAGCAAGCCAAGCTCTCCCCCTGCAACTCCTGACTTGCCCAATGATGAGTATCAACCCAAGGACATGGACCAATGCCCAATGATCCAAGTGCCCTTTGAGGACCTGGTACTGTACACCATCCTCAGACATCCTAATAAACTGATGTCCTATTTTTTCTGTTTTCACATTTACACAGGCTCAGCACTCCTGGATTTGGGTTAGATTGAACCCTAGTCAACAGCAGCTTTGTGGATAAGTTCAAGCTAACCACTAATCCTTTGTGGATTAAAAACGTGGTCCTAGCTGATGAACACCACATTGCTGTGATAAGAGAAGTTGCCCCCCTTCTCTGTCATGCTTGAGAACCTCACTCCACCATCCAAGGTCCCGTCATTGACTTCCCCAAGTTTGACATTGTACTGGGGTTAGATTGGTTACGGAAGAACAATCCTCACATAGACTGGGCAACCTCAGTGTTGACCATTAAGCGTGAAGGCGTCAACCACTAGATCTACCCTGACTCTGTGGACCAACTTCTATGTGACCACGTCTTTGTGCGCATCACAGAGACCCAGGACAAGAAGAAAAACCTGAAAGCAAATGATTGGGACTCCTGCCAGTACAAGATCATACATTTCAAAGATCACCAGGATACCTCCATGCCTCAGGACTGCAAAATTTTAGCCTGCCATCCAGAAATTTTCAAAGAAGCGCTACCTGGGCTGCCCCCTGAGAAACACATCCAACACTACATCCAACTCAAGGGGGCTGTACCCAAAGCGCGTCCTATATACAGGTTGACCCCAAACAAAGGCGACGCCCTACGTGCCTACCTCAAAGAAGCATTGGAGAAATGACCTATCTGCCCCTCACAGTCTCTCTTTGGGGCTGCCGTATTTTTTGTGGCCAAGAAGGATGGCACCTTACGTCTGGTCACAGACTACCAAGCCCTAAACAAAGTTACCATCAAGAATTGATATCCACTACCACTGATTGATAATTTCTTTAACACCTTGGGAGGAGCCGCAGTTTTCTCCCAGATCAATCTTACTGCAGGCTACAACCAGATTTGCATCAAGGAGAAAGACATCCCCAAAACAGCCTTTTGCACCAAAGATGGCTCATACAAATGTGTGGTACTCAACTTTGGCATGACAAACGCCCTGTCCAGCTTTGTAACCTTCATAAACAAAGTATTTGCACCACACATAGGCAAACAGGCTCTAGTGTATCTGGACAATATCATCATCTACAGACCCTTGGCAGAACAGAACCACAAAGACCTCAAGACAGTCTTTGCTACCTTGGCACAACACAAACTGTTGCCCCAGCCCTCCAAGTGCCAGTTCTTCCCTAAGCAACTACCCTTCCTGGGACACATAGTCTCAAAGGACGGCATCAACCCCAACAGTCAAAAGATTTATGCCATCTGCAAGATGCCGCCATCCAAGGATAAATCAGAACTCCACACCTTCTTGGGAATGGTGGCCTATGTACGCCGCTTCATACCTGACTGTGGTATTTTGACTGCCCCCTTATCCGCCATAACAGGCGCCAAATCCAAGTTTGTGTGGACCCCCCAACGTGACCTCTGTTTTAGACGCCTCAAAGAAAAGCTCACAACAGCTCCCATCCTGCAATACCCCAAACGTGATGGGGAATAACAAATGGAAACTGTTACCTCAGATGCATTCATTGGGGGAGTACTACAAAAAAAATAATAAAGGTGACTTCCTGCCCGTAGCCTATGAATCACAAAAATTAACAGATGGCAAGTGTTGATACCCTATTCATGACAAAGAAGTGTTGGCCATCATGCACTGCCTAGTCAAATGGCGCTGTTACTATCACAGCAGGATGAATTCACAGCATTAACCAACCACAAGTACTCATATATTTCAAAACTCAAGCAAATTGGTCTCACTGCCAAGCCTGCTGGATGGAGCTATTGGAGAGATTCAGCATGCTCATATAGTACAAACCTGGGGCCAAGCTTGCCATAGCAGACGCCCTCTCCTGTCTATATGTCTGTGGCTTAAGAGGGGAAAATGGGCTTGCCCAGACTGGCCTCTCTTAGTACCACAAACAAAAAATGAAAGTTCCCCCCCGGCACAACCAACGTAACAAAGGAAACAGTTATCAAAAACAAGCACCTATTTGCTGACATATACAGGACCCTACACAGAAAAATGTCTGACAGCACAACTATTCCCTACATCCCCACGCACCAGCAAGTAGACACCATCCTACGCTATCACAGAGACCTTGAACATACCAAGAGTCAAAACCTATATGAGTTCCTTAAGCACAAGGCCTGGTGGCCAGCCTTATATTGCAATGTTCAAGAAGTTCTAGACCAGTGCAAGGTATGCAAAAAGTTTGTCAAAAGCAAAACCCTGCCAAATTCAGTACTTTCCATCCGCACACAACTACCCTTCAAAGTATGGGCTCTTGACATTGGTGGCTCCATTCCAGGAAAACACAATGACAAGAAAAACACCATCACTTTCATTGACTTTGCTAAAAGATGGCCAGTAGCCCAAGCAGTAAAGGCACACACTAGCAACAACATACAACAATTTATTGGCAAAGAGATAATCAGCAGGTTTGGAAAGCCAGAACTCCTGATAACTGATGGGGGGAAAGAATTAACTTCCAAAACCACCAACATATACCTTGAAAAAAATGGGGTCAAGCACACTGTGACAACGCCATACCACCCACAGGCCAATGGACGTGTAGAGCAGCTTAATGGTAGCCTTGTGAAAGCCTTAGCCAAACTCACTGCCAGGAGACCTGAAGACTGGTATAAGCAGTTACCAACTGCATTACTTGTATGTCAAACCCAAGTGAACAGATCCACTGGAAAAAGCCTGATTGAGTTAGTATATGGCACACAGCCAAATATTATTCAAGCGTTGACAGGACCTAAACTGGAAATTTCAAGTAGAGTCCCCCCACGCTCAGACCCTCACGTTGTAGAGGCTAACATCAAACAAACAGTAAAGGAAAATGAACGTCTGAAAAAAACCTTTGTCCCAATCTGCAATAGCTATCAAGTTGGGGATAAAGTTTGGGTCATGAACGTTGACAAGAGCAAACTGCAACCCAAGAAAGTAGGACCAGCAATCATTCTAAAGGTAAACAACAATAACACTTACCTTGTACAAGAGCTTAGGAAACGTAATCAAGACAAGACCCTACACCATGATTGCCTGAGACCCTGCAAAGCAAGACAAAAACAACAAGAAACCGCCCTGCCTGCCACAGCACAACAATTAGTCTAATACAGCAACCAAGCTGCTGAAAAACTCCCTGACAGCCTGCCCCCAGAGGAGGCCAACCTTCAGTTGGGGGGTGTCAAAACCACAGGCTTGACCCACCAGCAAGGTTCCAAACAAGAGGGTTTGTGACCTGCAATCAAATTATCCAGTCACTTGAAACCAGACTAGGAAGTCAACTCAAATTAACAAATCCAACAACATGAACAGATGATGATCCACTACAGTGGACACCTTGTTTTGGCACTTGACTCATTACCAGGATCAAGCCACCCCCTTCTTCTGTCCAACTGTGTGATCAACAATCAAGTTTCTGTTACCCATTGATTCACCATGACTATATAATCACTACCTCACAAATAAAGATTTTTATCTAGCTTCTAAATATTTTCCCCTTGTAACTCTGCCAAAATAGCACAGTTACAACACTAGTTCTGGTGCATATGGTACAGACCCTCACCCATCAGGGTGTAGACGCTAATTGGATTAGTGTGGTTACCACCCACATGCTTGAGATTGGCCCATGGTTCAAAGCCTGACTCATGAAGTGGAAGTTTTAGTCTGTTGCCATGCCATCATTCCCTCATTCACCCTCACATCTACCGCTACAGACAACTCCCCCTCTAGCCACCTTCTTGGCCATGACATCCTTGAACTCTTCAATCACTACAAGAAAATGCAGACGGAATTGGTCCAGCAAAGCGCCAATCTTGCCTTCCTGTTCAATGGCTATCACACTGTGTCAGAGCTTCAGGATTGTCTCAAACTTTGACAATCACATGACAGAGCCAATAGCCAGACCCAAGCCAGGAAGGATAAGAAAGTGATGGACTTGCTTCAAGCTGCTTGCCACCCATGAAAAGCACATTACCTCTCTAGAAGAAGACTTGGATATCATTTTTCAGGAGAACAAGTTATATCAAGATGAGCTGGACAAGAAGTGATTTCTCCTGGACGCCT